>MNCI01032653.1:6252-115686 GCA_015680685.1 Gnetum montanum | reverse complement strand
CTGCTTGTCGCAACGCATGAGTACGACTTGATTACGAGCATTGGCTACTTGATAACCTAGTAGTGTATTCCAGGATTCTGTGCTTGGTAATCCCAGTGGTAGTACAATGTGTACGGCTAGTCAAGGAATCGGCTACTCATTGCTAGGCTAGAACGTGTGATAAGTACGACTTAGTTACGAACCCTTTCCTCTGATAGCATAGAAGATAAACCGAAAAATACCAAAAAGATCACATACCTCAGACTTGCTTAACCATACACTGTGACACTTACAAGCAAGCCTGGGAAGACAACGAACGATTAACCCCAAGTGTTTCTTGTGGTGTTAAGGCATTTAGTTTGCTGAGTTCGACCGGATTGCGCGTGCATGCTCGTATTCGTATGGTTGAGTGTAGGGGTACCTCGCCACTCATCAAAATCAATGATAGTTTCAACCTCTTTTTGAAGAGTTTAAAGGGACCTAGATCTAAGAACTAAGCTTAAAGGGAATAAATAACTTTGTTAGAACAAGAACACTCTTGTTAAACTTTCTAAATTCTGTATGTCTTCTATTTTATTAATTCTTCTATTATGAATGAATATGTGCTACTATAATTATATAGGCCATGATCTCCCAAGAATAGATTTGGAGAGATAAGTATGAATCTCAAAAATCATGGGGATGATCCTTATCATCATATTTAAGGATCTTCTTAATATGGAATGATCTAAATGTGGATTGGATAAGAATTACATTAATAGGATCTCATATTATTTAAAATAGATAAAAGGATGAGATCTATCTAATTCTATTGTGAAACATCTAGTCATCATATTCCATAAACCCCCCATGATGGTAAGAGGTTCCACTCCTAGGAAATATTGAAAAGACTCAAACTTTTCATGGCTCAAAATCTTAGTAAAGATATCTACTATTTGTGCTTCAGTTGCACAGTGTTCTAAGTTGATTATGTTATCTTGGATGAGTCTTTTGAAATGGTGAGGCTTGATATCTATGTGCTTGGAATGCCCATGATGAATAGGATTATGAGCCATTGCAATAGCACTTGTGCTATCATAGTATAAGTGAATGGGAGGTTTGAGTGTATATCCCATTTCAATGAAGATGAAGTGAATCCATACGGCCTAAGTAGCAACATTTAATGCAATAATGTATTATGCTTCAACTATTGAGAGGGCAATTGTAGATTTCTTCTTTGATCCCCATGAGATAAGTGATGGACCAAAGAAGAAACAAAAACCAAAGTTGATTTTCAATCTTCGAGGTCACCTCCCTAGTCTACATTAGTGTATCCCCATATGTTGAAATTATATGTCAATGAAATGTGATCCAAAAATATATTGTAGTTCTTAGGTGTATCAATCAAAAATGTTAGTGGCTAGAACACTAAGAGGTCATTGGGTGTATAGCCTAACCCTAGATCAGCATGAGGGTTATGTTGGAGTAAATAGAAGCAAGGTGTCTTGAATGGTCTGGTTGATCAGATAGGGACTTAATCGATGTATAATAACCATTTTGTAAATTTTTTTCTTAAATATGTTATGTGTAAGTTAAGCCATGAGTGATAAGCATAAACTAATGGAGAATAATGCAAAATATGATAATAGCAAAACAAAAAATGAAATAGGCTTGGATGAGAAAGTACACCATCCCAAGATCAGGGGATTTGATCTTTGTTTGACTGAAGGTGTACAACTGATATGTAGTGTGGACAGGAACAACTTACAATAAAGTGGTATGGTCACAACTCCTTAAAATGCAGTCGACAACTTGCCAACAGGAACCTTCTACTTGCTCCCTTTGCCAAAGCTAATTTCCAAAAAGTAAAAATTCCAAAAGTGCCAGATGCCAATCATAGGAAAGATTATTCTAAAAGCTAACCATGCAAAAAGCCAACAACACTTTAAAAAAAAGCCGACCCCTTGAATGTTGTTTGCTAGGGTATTTATAGGACTAGGAGTGGGAGAAAAATGTGGTTTGGACACCATGTGTCTTGGGTCCCACAAAGTGCAAACATGACTATGCCATGCTGTTATGTAATGTTGGATGTGAAACTTGCTACACTATGACCATATTGTACAAGCTGCATGTGCCAAAGTCTAGTGAACTACAATGTTTATTACAATGATTGCTAACAATGAATGCAAAGTAGAGCCTACGCTATAGGACTATGTCTTCCCTACTCTGGTGAGCAAGATCAACCGTAGGAACAAATTTGGGGATAGTTAGGGGGGTGCAAAACAAAGAAAATTTGCTGATCTTATCCATTGAAGAGATGCTGGGATGAGAGTAACCATTTCCAACAAGTTCTTGAGCTAACCAAATATTTCTTGGGACTTCCACATGAGTGTTACACTATTTACACTACCCAATGTATTGGCATAGTGTAAACATTCACATGCTACACTATGCTACGCTGTGTAGCATGGCTGCTAGTCTTGAAAGAAATCTTGCCTGAAAGCTAAAAATACTTATTTGAGGCCTAGCTAGGAAAGCAACCTCTACACTTGAGAACCCTGTCTTCCATGTTAAAGGGTGTCGAGACCCATTGAGTTCATCATTGGTATGTTTTGGTGGTTTGTGTCCTTGCTACGTTGTGCTATGCTATGCAGTGTAGCACAATGTAGTAGCCAGTGTGACATAAATTCCTATTTGATTTGCAATGCTTTGTCAAGAAACTTTGCCTAGGACCTAAGGATGAAGTGGGATAAGTAGTCTTGGAGGCTAGAGTATGGCCAAGTGTAGCTTTCTTACTGAAACCACTTGGTAGAGTACCTTTGTGCATTCTATCCTTACTATGTTGTGCTACACTATGTAGTGTAGCATAGTGTAGCACCTAGTTTGCTTCAAATTCTAACTTACTTTGCAAACATTTTGTCATAGGATGTCAGTCATGTCCTAGTGTGGTAGCAAAGAAGACATGTTTGATGGTTGAAGTATGGGAAAATAAGCTTACTCCATCATAGCAATATGAGTAGGAGTATCATCAAAGTGCATCCTCGCTACACTATGCTATGCTAGTAGGCCTTGAGAAGACTAATTGAACACCAACGATGTAGATTGAAAATGACTTAGCCTTCCAAGACATTTGACCTACTTCAACATTAAGCAGCAAAATGTGGCAAGTTTTTTCAAAAATCATTTCAATTTGAGTGCTACGCTATGCTATGCTACGTAGCATAGCACAACATAGCAAGGATGCACTTTGGTGATACTCCTACTTAGATGGCTCTGATGGAGTAAGCTTATTTTCCTATGCTTCAACCATCAAATATGTTTTTTCTACTACCACACCAAGACATGACTGATATTCTATGACAAAATGTTTGCAAAGTAAGTTAGAATTCAAGCCAAATTGGGTGCTATACTATGCTATGTTACCTAGCGTAGCATACTGTAGCAAGGATAGAAAGCACAAAGGTCCTCTGCCAAGTGGTTTTAGGAAGAAAATTTCACTTGGCCATACTTGAGCATCCAAAATTGCCTGTCCCACTTTGTCCTTAGGTCCCAAGAAAAGTTTCTTGACAAAGCATTGTAAATCAAATAGGAATTCAGTCACACTAGCTACTCTGTGGTACATGTAGCATTCAAAAATGTTGGTGGCTGGAACATTGAGAGGTTATCAAGCACACAACCAAACCCTGAATCTGTGCCAGGGTCTTGCTAGAGAAAATGAAAATACGGTGCTCTAAATGATCTTGTCAATCAAATCGGGACTTACGTAGTGTTAAAATGATCATGTGTGAAAAGAGTTTATACTATGTTACGCATGAGCATTGGGTCTAGCTCAACTAGAGCATAGCAAGATGTCCTGGCCTAAGAACAATGACATGAATGTGCAAATATGTATGAAACAGTAAAAAAGTACAAGCATTATAGTAAATTCTAGAAAGAAATGCAATAGAATTGAAGAATAATAGTGCACTACCCCAAAATAGGGAGCATGGTTAATTCACAAAGGTATACACAGTGTACCAGAGGCATAGTAGGAGTGCAGTCACAACCTTGGTGGCATTGGGTCATGAAGTCTGGTGCTTGTCGTGATGAACCATGCTTGCCAAGTTGCCACCACAATATACCATGCAATGTTCTATAGCACTGCAATGGGGCTGCAGTGGGTTGTGATGTGCAACTCTACCTCTCTATCTTTGTGATGTGCTCTAGGTCTCATTCACCCATGGAGCTTAGTGCCAAGATGCCAAAATGCCAAATGCCAAGTGCTTAAAAAATGCTCACATCCAAGGAATTCCAACCACTTGGGAATTCCAATAGTCAAAGAATGCTAACCACTGGGAAATGCCAACAGTCAAGGAATGCTAAAAATTGGGGAATGTCAATAGTTAAGGAATGCTAACCCTTGGGGAATTCCAACGATCCAAGAATGCTAACCCTTGGGTTCCTAGGATATTTATAGGGCTAGGGTTAGCCCAAAATGTGGATCAGGTGCCATGTGATAGTGTAGTGGGTGGGACCACACTTATGCTCATCCCATGTTACATGTGGGACACAGGACACTTGCAGGGTCAAGCTGGCTATGTTGTGCTTGTGGCATAACATGACATGGTGCTATGTTGTGCTACACGACACAACGTAACATGGTGCTATGCTGAAAGTGCCATCATTCTAAGACTTAGCCAATTTTGTAGTCATGATGCCAAGACATGAAATTTTGTGGTGTTTTACCATGTTGCATAGCATGGCATAGTGTAGCAAGGACACAAAGCATCAAAATGTCCCAAGGATGAACTCAGTAAGTCCTAGAAACCTTCAACATGGAAGATAGGGTTGTCAAGTGCAGAAGTTGCTTTCCTAGCTAGGCCTCAAATAGGTATTCTTAGCTTTTAGAAAATATTTCGTTCAAGATCGGTAGCTATGCTTCGTAGTGTAGCATAGCATAGCGTGTAGGTGTTTACGCTACACCAATATCTTGGGTAGCATAAATACTGTAACACTTGTGTGGAAGCCCCAAGACATCTTCGATTAGCTCCAGAACTTGCTAACAATGGTTACTCTCATCTTGGCATCTCTTCAATGGTCAAGATCAAAAAGTTTGCTTTGTTTTTTACCCCTCTTGACTATCCCCAAAGTTGTTCCTATGCTTGACCTTGCTCACCAAAGTAGGAAAAATGTAATCCTAGAGCAGAGGCTCCACTTTGCATTCACTATTGGCAATCCTTGTAACAAACATGGCAATTCACTAGAATTTGTCACATGAAGCTTGAATGGTATGGTCACAATGTAATAGGTTTTACATCTAGCATTACACAGCAGCATGGCATAGTCACATTTTCACTTTGTGGGACCCACGACACATGGCTCCCGAACCATATCTTTCTCCTGCTCCTGGTGCTATAAATACCTCAACAAACAATGTTCAAGGTGTTGGATTTTTTTTGAGTATTGTTGGCTTTTTGTATGGTTGTCTTTTAGAATCATCTTTCCTATGATTGACATCTAGCACTTTTGGCATTCTAGCTTTTTGGTAATTAGCTTTGGCAAAGAGAGCAAGTAGAAGGTTCTTGTTGGCAAGCTATCGACTGCAGTTCAAGGAGTTGTAACCATACCGCTTCATTGTAAGCTATGCCTATCCATACTACATATCAGTTGTACAACTTTAGCCAAACAAAGATCAAATCCCTTGATCTTGGGGCAATGTACTTTCTCACCAAATCTTGTTTCATTTTTTTTTGCTATTATCATATTTTGCATTATTCTCCATTAGTTTATAGTTATCACTCATCACTTAACTTACACATAACATCTTTAAGATAAATGTTTACGAAAAGGTTATTATACTCTGATTAAGTCCTTATCTAATTGACCAAACCATTTAGGGCACCCTGCTTCCGTTTACTCTAGCATGGCCCTCACATAGATTCAAGGTTAGGTTGTATGCTCAATGACCTCTCGATGTTCCAACCACTAACGTTTTCAATCGCTATAGATTTTGGCACTAGAAGGAGGGCCCTTTGTGCCCTCTCTATGTATCACAGGTAATCTTGAATGCTATCTATACCTCATCACCTACTAGCATAGACATGACATCCTTATGGTTGTCTACGCACAGTGTGGTGTAGACTGGTCACAATGACGATTCCTCTCAGAACCTAGTAGGATGAAAGGCTCCAACCACTTACTATACTATGATTACTTCATTAACTACACTACACTGCCTATGTCTTGTGTGGCATAGCAAGCCCCTCAACATAGTAGTCCTACTTAGCATAGCAGTGAAGGAAGCTAGCTTTCGAAACTCCCTAGCATCCCCAGTTTCAGCCTCTCTCTTCTTTATAGTTTTTCTTTTACAATAGGAAAACGATTCCTGTGACCATTACCATTCCCACCTTGGACCTAGAGGTACCCTACACTATCTAGCATGTAACAAGTCCTAAGAAACCACCCAGCTTGGTTCTAGCATCAAGATAGTCCCTTAGGCTATGGCACCTATCACCCGAGCATTTGACACAAGACACAAAGCAATACAATTTCCTCTATGCAAAAGTCCAGGTGAATCTACCCTTAGATCATCAGGAACTTAAGGATAAACATAACTTCAAGTTCCTCCACTAGAACAAGAGGGAGTTCATCCTTGCTCCTGATGTCACCATCCCTCTAACTAAAGCATATTAATGGGTGTTAAACCAGTTGATGCATGTGAGTAGGTCTAGGGAATGGGACATAGTGTTCCATTATGATGAAGCGTTCCAAGATGGAAAGGAAGACTTGGACTCCACTTCGAAGGTGAAGGCCAAACCTACGCCACAACTATCCCTTCTACCACTATCTTTTAGTCAAACCTAATTTTCTCTTTTGCCCCCTTTATGGTTTCTACAAGCTCACCATAGCCCACATCCACTTCAATAATGGGTAGTCACCCAATGTTTTCAATGTACCATCAAGTGGGCCCTTCAATCTCTTTCCCAGTTACCCTCCCTTCCCAATCTATTTCAGGATTGTACCTAATGTTAGTCATGGCTACGCTACCATACATGCACACTCTACCCACATCACAATTGCATGTCAGTTTCACTCCTGGTCCCTCATATACACCCCTCCCACCACCTTTAGCAGATCCACTCTCAATTGCGTGATGAGCACTAGCCACTTCTCTCCCTACTACGCAACCCTCTCTGATGTTGCATTACGTCCAACAGCAAGCGTACCAAGTCCCGTAGGTGGTGTAAAGAAACATAGGGTTGTGGGCCATCCCACCAACTGGGCAAGTAGCCAACCCATAGAGCCACCAATGGTTTTTGCCCCAACAGCACCACCCACTGGGTGGTGGACCACCTAGCTAGCACCACTTGCTAGAGTTGCTCCAACGGCATCTCCCATGGGATAAGTCACCATCCCAACAGCTCCATCATTCATGATGACTACTCAGGTAGCTTTGTAACTATCTACAATGTCTTCAAGTTTGAATCAAGCTTTTCAACTCATCCAGACCCTCACTAAGAAAATCAAATGACTTAAAGCCATTGGTTCTGACACTGTGCAAGTCATGGACTTTTACCATGATGACCCTATCAGCTTAGCAATGCCTATTCTCATGTTGCCCCGTAGGGTTCTAATCCCCCAATTTACAAAATACAATAGGGAAGGTGATACCAATGCATATTTGGTGACCTTCAGGTTTGAATCTCTACTACTACAACATGTCCACACACTATCATTCCTGTCTTTGCCATGTCTCTGATAGGCAAAGCTCTAGATTGGCATCATGCACTCCCATGTGCCTCCATTTACACCCTAGAAGAGCTGCTAAGCTAATTTGTGATCCACTTCAAGTACATCTTGAAACTAGATGTCACACTAAACTAACTTATGAGTGTTAAGTAGGACCTGCTAGAATTTGTGCAAAGATTCATACTGTGGTGGAGTGCAACCTTGAACGAGATACACGAGCCTATCACTAAGGCCCACTTGTTGGTCATCTTCAAGGGCATGGTTAATGACTTCATTAAGTCCAAACTCCACTACCTAGCTCTATGCTCCCTTAGCCAAGCCTTTGCTTAGACCAAGAGCATCCAGGATGTGGTCAAAGCTAGCAAGAACTTGGCCTATGTCACATACAAAAATGCACACATCAAGAAAGACAAAGAGAAGGGCAAGGTTCCAACAACCATAGTGGTTGTTGTGGCCAACGAGACCAAGCTCAACAACAACAACAACAACAAAAAGGCTGCTACAACACCCAATGCACCTAACACCACACTTGGCTCAAGCAACACTGATCAATCCTCAACGTCAATACTTGTGGCACCAACCTAGCCTAGGCTGAACTTTGAGTGCAAGAATTGCTCCAAGTATACCCCCTTGAAGTTTGAATTAAGCCTTTGGAAATTTTGAAGCAAATGTTGGGAGCTAGGTGTATACAGCATAAATGGATGTTGGAGGAGGTAGTCAAACACCATCAAAGGTACTACAAAATTCTATGGAACCCCTCCTTGGCTATGCCTAACAAACCTCTAGTCCTAAAGAATTTCAGGTTGGAACATTTCTGTGACTATCACCAACTGTGTGGTCACAATATGGACTACTGTTTACCATTGAATAAAGATATCCAATGCATGATTGATTAGGGCAAGCTAGTCTTGGATGAAAGTAGTCTTGTTCGTCCTGAAAACTAGTCAATGCATGTTTACAAAGAACCCCTGAATGCTAACAATGTGGGGTATACCAACAACATTATTAGCATTGACTGTAATCTAGAACCACCACAAGAATCTTTTGTGGTGCATGTGCCTCCTTGTAACATAGAAACGCCAAAAAAAGAAACATCACAGCAATCCTTTATCCTTAAAGTTCCTTGTCATAAATCCACCCCTATGCCTTTCATGCTTAAAGTGGAACCACCACCCATGCCAACACAATAGGCACCATTTGTCATTAAGGTGCCAAAACATTGAAGCTCCTATACCCAAAGCCAGGCAACAAAAATTGTACCATAGCCTCCTTATCAACAAAAATGTGAGGAGAATTTAGTGGATAATATGGCTATGGAACACACCACATTGGGTCCCCCCAAGCCTACCCCCTTATCCTCAACGCCCATGGCCCCTTCATCATCAATGACTGGTAACACTGGGTAGACACAATCATCATGTTCCCACCCGAGAAATCCTAATGCTCAATTGGAAACTACTCCCCCTTGGGAGATTCATCTTCTAGGATGAATAGAAGAGGAAAGGGGTAGCAAATAAAAAGATGGTGAGTAGGATCTTCTCAATGTCCTTATGCATGTTAAATAGGCCCTGAAGCATAAAAACACAACGTTAAGCCTATATAACCTGATAATGACTTCTATGGTGCATCATGAGGCCATGGTTCACATGTTAGCATCTATCCCGGTTGATAAGAATAAGTTGGTTGAAGAGAAAGAAATCCACACTATCATGCTTCCCTCTATAGCTAAACAACTATGGGTAGCTCAATTGACATTTCACGATAAGTCCATCAAGGATGAACCTAAAAACGGTTCAATGACAACAACACCCATGTTCATCACAATTTGGGTCAGTCAGTACAAGATCTGAAGGGTACATGTTGATGATGGGGTTGCTACCAATGTCATTCCATTTTCCATAGTTGAAAAACTGGGCTTGGTCGATCAAATCAAGCCCATGGTAACTTCATGCCTAAAATTGTTCAACGGGAAGCATTTAGTGGTAAAGGAAATTATCCATATTAACTTTGTGGTAGGGGACCAATTCCCCACAAGCGTGATGTTCATTATGGTGGAAGAGATGCCTGGGTTCAAGCTGATCTTGGAGAGGTCATGGTTAGCCCAATTGAGGATTGTCTCTTCACTGATACATCAAGAGATTCACCTACCCTACACAGGTAGGGAAGTAGTGATCTATGGTGACAAAGTGGTTACCCAAGCCATAAACAACGTTGACATGGAGCAGGGTTTAGAGATACTAATCTCTAAGAATAAAGCATTTGGTCATGCTAAAACCCCTTGCTTAACTGATGAGCTGACCAAAAACACCGACTTAGATAAAGAAACCATGTGGGTTGAGTTGCCTTTTTAGACAATAGACAACGACATAGAAGAATACCACAACAAAGCCTCTTGGCCATATGCTTCACCTAGCTCATGATAGGTTAGAAAACAACTATGTAATTAGAGATTACCTCTAATTCAATTTCATAAAAGCTTGTNGGTTAGAAAACAACTATGTAATTAGAGATTACCTCTAATTCAATTTTATAAAAGCTTGGCTTTAACATTTGTATCCCCTTCCATCTTAGTTCAATTTCATGATCACTATTTGCATTATGTTCATTTTTGGCATTACCACCACTGTTTACATTGTTTTAATTGTTTGTATCATGCCTACTGTTTGCATTCGCATCATGTATACTATTTATATTATGTCAACCATTTACATCATGGCTACTGCTCACATTAATTAAACTATTTCCCTAGCCTAAAATGGCCTTAAACTATTGCAACGGTCCAAAATGGCATAAAACTAGAATGGCCCGAAATGGCCTAAAACTAACAACATTATTTCCCTAAAACAAACATAACAAGAAAAAAAATTAAAAAAATCATGGAGCGATGGCATAAAATGGCCTTAAACTATTGTCATAGCCCAAAATGGCCCAAAATCAATTAAAAATTAATTAGCCAAAACAAAATGAAATAACTATTTCATGTTTCACTTTTCATTCAATTTTAGTCTATCCAATAATGTTTACAAAAAAATTTATAATCAAAAACAAAAATAAAATCTTTCATTGTTGCACTATAAGTCTTCGTTTGCACCACCATTTCCTATTCCATTTGGATCCTACATCTCCATTTGGATCCTGCATAAGGTAGAAAATAAAATAGTGAATTTAAACTACAACAAAAGCTCTCATAAAATAAATTACAACATAATAAAAAGTGACTAACCTAAGATGGCCTTGTTTCTATTTTGGAGGGTATCCTATCCATGCCAATCGCAAGATGTTGCAGGATCTCCTCCTTAGTGAGGTTGGTCCAATTCCCCTCTCCCATATCAATGCTTGCTGCAACCTTCCCTTTTTTCATAGTTGTCTATGTGGGTGATCCTAGGGAAAAGGTGGTGGTGGTGGTCTCCCCAGCAGGTAGGGTCATTTTTCTTTCAGGAGACTCACTAACCATCACCTGTTGCATGAACTTCTCATAGGCCTTGGAAGCACCAATGACATCAAGGAATAGCTTATGGGTATGCAACTCAATAGAAGAATCCCAGTATTTTTTACGATAGGTGGCATGTTCCATTTTATACATATGCTTATGGTTCTTTTCTGCCTATTCCCATTCATACACCTTTGCACTATAACACTTCTATTCTTGGTTCTTCTAGGCTAGAAGGTTCATCTACATACACTATTCAATAATCTTGCGAGTGGCCTCATTTTTACTTCATACAACTATCCAATATCTTGCATAGTAAATAATGGCAATATGTCAACTACCATCGTGAGTGTCATGGGCCAATAGAAATTCATTCCTAGACCGAAGGTCCTCCAACTTAGCAGTTAAGTTGCCCTTCTGTTTCTCAATTTTTTGTACCCTATTCTAGAGGTCCTCATTCACACACCTACACTCCCATAATGAGCATGATGAGTACAATGCACATTTACTCGTTTCCTTGTATATGTGAGGAGATACCTCAGCTACCTCTGGAGGAAGTTCAGGCATAGCGTTAACCTCAATGGCCTACCTAGGATCCCACTTGAGATGAGAAGCTGCCAATCACACATGGGCAAGCGATAGTTACAATGCCACAACAAAGAAATGCAACAATGTAGAGAGCCTAATGTAGCAATTCTAACATACCTATCTTAGGATTGATCTACCTTAGGTGATCGATCATGTCATCAACCACTCCCTCCATAAAGGTAAATTTATTGAGGGTCTCGATCCATGGCTAGAGATAGATTGAGGAAGAAGGATTAGAAACATCAACAGTGGTATCTACTACATAATAAAACATGTTAGCAATGATGGAGAGGACAGCAACAAAGTTTATGAATAACATAAATGACAATGTAAAGCTCCTACCTAGGAAACTCTTAGGAGTGATAACAGGGTGATCACCCATTGACACATTGTCAAGCAAGTAATCAAACTCACCAGCATCAAATTGTAGCCCCTATTCTTCCAGCTAACTCAAAAGTGTGGTGGCATCCTCAACACTCATATGTCCCTCAAGCACTGAGGCATACTCCATGAAAGGATCATTGGCAATTGGGGCCTGTTCCTCCATGGTAGGAGCCTCTTTTTTAGTGGGTGCCCGTGCTTCAGGGGCCAAAACCTCTTCTTCTTCCTTTTTTGATAAACATGTTCAAAGTAAGCAGCATGCTCCAATGTAAAACAGGTGCTATGTTGTGCTATGCTAACAAATCAATTAAGCATACTTACCAAATACAAGCTACACTCTGCAAACTTTGATTCGTAGCTTTCTCAACCTCTCTTTATTCGTATGGGGAGGTTCTTTTGTCGGATAAGACTTTTTACGGTGTATCCTAGTTTTCATAGTTTCTAGAATGAGGCATGTTCCCCTTAACACATTGCCTATGTTAATAGGAGGCACCTCTCCCACACTATCCTGGGCACAAAAGGGTCATGGCACCCGATCTCTTATCATTATTAAAAGTGATTCCTTGATAGCTTCTAGGGGGTTTTGGGATCAGGTGGTGTAGAAAACCTAGCAAATCCATGGCTTAGATATCTGGTTACGATCCTACTATACCTAGGTGTTATTTTCATGAACCACCAGGAATTCTACGAACCAACATAGGCAAGCTACAAAGAAGGTGTAATGCACATTGAAATGGAAATCAAGCTTCTCACGAAGCTTGACCATTTCAGCAGGTAAACATTTAGAGAGGTACTTGGCCCAATTATAGTAGGTCCCTTTCTCCATGACCTTCCTCATTATCTAAGCCTACTCTACTCCAAGGATTTTCCCTTGGGATAGTAGCTTAGGGAAGGCACAGGCATGGAAGACAAGATAAACCATTTTTTCCATCGTTAGCTTGACCTTGTGGATGTAAATCCCCTTTCGGTCTTTGCTTATCCCTAGCCATTACTCAATATCCCCCTAATGGTTTGAATCTTTGCTAAAATTTTCTCATACAGGGAGGCCATAAAATAAAACACTGAAAAGATCCACAAATAGTTGGTCATTTATTTTGAACACCACCTGTACATTGTGAATACATGTGCGAAAGCCATCAGCCTTTTCAGAGAAGGAATTAGCTAGGGAAATCATTTCTGTAGTAGACACATTTGGATTTAATGCCAAGAATAAATCCATGAGCCCAGCCTCTTGAATGTTGTGAATAAGGGTGGTTGTGTCCCCATTGTGAATCCAACAATAAGTCTCGTCCACCTCCTTGTACTTGAAGAAGATGTTGGTCTCTTCACACCCAGAGGTAATCACTGTGACATCTTGGGATTCTCTTGCTACTACAATGATTAATAAAAAAATTAGCAAAATAAAAAGAAAATCATCACTAGAACACATAATAATAAATGCATGGTTTAACATACTAGGTTTAAATGGCATAGAAAATGGTGGAAGTTCCACCTAAAAGTCTTTGACAGTAAGTGATGGGTGAGATGCCCATTCGCTATCCAACTAGGCAACCTTTTTACATTTCCCATAGAACTTGGAATTCCTAGTTGGATAGGCTTTGAAATCAAGCCCAAGTTATTCTATAACACCAGCACCCATGTTCCCGGTAGAGGAGAACTCTTGTAAAGTCGTTTGGGCCAATGCCAATGTATCTGTGTTACCATGAGGACCACCCTCATCAATATAAAACTTGGCAATATGCAAGAATATAGTAAGCATTTTTGACCAGTGCAAGGAAAATTATACAACATGTTTAAAAAACCTTCATAGGACTCACTCACCAAAATAATAAACGTTTCCAGGTGGGTTCTAGAAGCAAGTCCCCATGTGATGGGCAACGTACAACATGTTATATAGATGGTAGCATTTGAATTTAGGCATGTCCCAAATTGAACTTAAGCACCTCAAGCTCCTTGGATACCAATCTAAGCCTTCTGTCCCTTCGCTTTCAATCAACCTATTAGCCATGAACTTTAGAATGCCTCAATTTACCCCAAGAAACAACATTTTTGTAAGTATAGTAGCTATTTCAGTCGATAATTGTGACACACAATCACACTAAAATGGTAAAGGAGGAACTCTAGGAAGTCCTGTGCACCCTCCCGAAACCAAACTGCTTGATGACCTACCCATGCATGGGGCGGGGGGAAATTGACCATGGGTTCACTAAAGTAGCATAGGACTCCTACTAGCTCGAGGATGATCAGGATGGATTTTAGGATGACCCTATGTAATACAAAAATAAAGCATTAGTACAACCTTCAAGTGATGATTATCAAGTAGTGTAGCATAACCCTCACTGTACAGTTTGAAATAGTAAGTACCTAATAAAAAAATTAAACATTACATGTAGCATAGCAAAGTGTCATATGTAGTGTAGTGTAGCAACTAGGCCTGGCGTAGTGTAGTGTAGCGGGTGCATCCTACAATGTAACAGTTATGCACTGCATAGTGCAGTGTAGTAGATATGCCCTGTATAGCGTAGCATAATAGTTACACTTTTGCACAAGGGTGATGACTACATTACGCACAACATAGTAGGATGACTGCACCCCATGAAGTGTAGGAAAGGAGCAAGTATAGTGGATGCAATAGTAAAACAAGTGTAACAATATGACAAGTATAATAAACACTCTAACAGCATGGCAGCATAGTGGGCATTCAATAGCATAGCAGCGTGACAGATTGCCAGCGTAACATCCTAACAGGCCTATCAATATAACAATGTAGCATAACAGGAACAAAAATGTAATAGTATAATAGTGCCAATGACTAGAACAACATGGCCTATGAAAAAGAACTCATAGTGTTCCTATTTTTATGGCCCTACCCTAGCCACATGAAACATGGCCAGGCAAAACATAGACATAATAAACTCCCTCTTTGCTCCTGCTACACTACGTTGGGCATGTGCTATGCTATCCGAAAACTTTGCAAACAAAATAAAATCCCTTCTAAGGACTGTACGCTATGCTGAGCGTGCACTGCACCACCCAAAACTGCTCGAACCCCTACAATAGTGTAGTGACCATTCTTAACAATGGCAGCTGAGGTGGTACCACACACAACCATAGTGTAGCAACCATATGACTGCTATAGCCAAAGTGGTGATAACCATGATGCAATAGCCAAAATGTCAACAAAAGCAATGACAATAATTACAACAATGATGACCATGATGCCCAAAACAATAATGACAATGGCAATCTAACATGATACATCACATAAAGGAAACAAGGGTAGCGTAGCGACTTACTAAGCAGATAGAGCCTCTTGCCACTCCTCAATGCACCCCTTGGAGAGGCATCCTAGAGTGTCCTTCACTTCGTCCACCTTGGCAAGTCCTCGATGTCTATGTTCACTTTTGTGTTCATTGTCTTGTTCACAAATTGATTATATCAACTGCTACGCTACACCTGTTACGCTCTTTCTCAGCTCGACCATGCTATTCTTTGGGTATGGCTTTGACAATGAAAATAACAAGTTTACTAGGGGGTAATCCCCTATTTATAGCCAACATGGTAAAACGACTGTCACTTTCATGTCCCAAATAACATGGGACATCCCTGCAATGTAACACTACTATAGCATAGCATGCACCTGCTGCAGTGTAGCATTCGGTTGAAGTGTAGCAAGTGGATCAATAAAAATTTTCACTTCATTTCTACAAATTTTGAATAGTTTATGATCTACTATGACCTTAAACTAGCAGCCTTAACCTCTTTTACATTTTAAACTTGTTAATGGTCTACAAAGACCTTAAGCTAATAATTTTAACTTATAGTATAGCCCAACAATGGTCTGCCATGACCTTCAACTGGCAATTTTAGCATTTGTCTCACAATATTACATGGTTATGGTCCACTAAGACCTTAAAATGGTAATTTCAATTTACAAATTTTGCATAGTGGTAGTTCGCTAAGACCTTAGATTAGCAACTATCTTATGTTGCATTATTGATTTACATATATTCATTACATGTTGTTGCTTCAAATAGGTATCACTTGACTTGGTTTATTTGCTTATTGTGATAGGTCCAATTGAAAAATTGGCTATGCATGGTGATCTTTATTAACCTTTGACCTTGACAGGTCCCTACGGAAGATTTACAAGATGCTTGAATCAAGAATTGATAGACTTTAAATTATCCTCTCATGACACTATAGCGTCCTCGGAAACATCCCTAGATTGGATCAAACATTTGGTCCAAGCCTTAGACCTAGAGGCTGAGGATGTGATTGAGGATCCTCTTATTGAAATCCCTATAAATACCTCTAGAGGTGAAGCAAAAACCCTAAAAGTTAGCTTCCTATTACATCCATAGGTACATTAAAACATCTCAGAAATTCTCAATGACAATGTTAAAGTATTTGCATGGTCATATGATGACATGTTGGGCCTAGACCCATGGCTCATACAACATAACATTATCCTAGATCCGCAAGTTAAGGTAGTTAAACAAAAGGCTCACAAAATGAAACTAAAGATTACACTAGTTGTATGTGATGAAATCACTAAGCTTTGACAAGCTGGTTTCATTCGAGTGGTTGATTACTTGGAATGGGTATCGAACATCATTGTAGTTTCTAAGAAAATGAGAGGTATACAAATTTGTATAGACTTTCAAGAACTAAACAAAGAAAAAATTAAGGATAACTTTCCATTATTAAGTATCGATCAACTTATCGACACTAAAATTGGTCATGCCTTACTGTCCTTCATGGATGGGTTCTCAAGTTATAACTAGATCGGTATAAACCTGGAGCATCAATTGGCAACCACTTTCATCATCCCTTGGGGAACCTTTTGTTACACAATGATGTCCTTTGAACTAAAATACGTTGGAGCAACCTATTAATGAGTGATGACATATGTTTTTAGCAACTACCTCTTGCAGAGATTAAACGATTACATTGATGACATAACAATCAAATCTAAGGAAGCTATTGATCATCGCAATGATCTTAATATAGTCCTCCAATGTTATCACAGACATGACTTGTGCCTCAACCCTAGGAAATATGTTTTCAGAGTTAAAACAGGATGCATGCTATGTTTTGTAGTGTTGAAAATAGGAATATGAGTGGACCCTGATAAAGTGAGGGCCATCATCAACTTAGCACTACCTAAAAATCTTAAAGAGTTGCGCAGGTTGCAAGGAAAAGTACAATTTATTAGAAGGTTTATTGTGAGGTTAATAGAGAAACTACATCCTATGCAACACCTACTTAAGAAGGGGGTCAGCTTCGAATGGATAGATCAATGTCAACAAGCCTGCAATAACCTAAAGAAAGAGCTTTTGTATCTCCCAACAGTTTACCCACCACAGAGGGATAAGCCTTTCTACATCTACCTCGCCACCTCAGACACATCTATTGTGGCATTGCTATGTCAAAGAAGAGATGATGGATTTGAAATCCTGGTCTATTACTTAAGCCATGCATTAATAGCTTATGAGGAAAAGTACAATGAGGTAGAAAGATATTGTCTTACCCTAGTATTTGCACTCAAAAGGTGGAGGCATTACCTAGTTCATAGAAAAGTTAACATCATATGCAAGAGAAACATACTTTGAGCTATCACAACCAACTCGTATGAGAAAAGTAGGATAGCCCGATGGAAAGCTATAATAGTGGAATTCAATTTACATTATGTGGTACAAGCATCAACAAAGGGTCAAGCAATAGCCACACAGCTTACAACTTCACCCATTGATGATTAGGCAATAATAGAACCTGAATTCTTGGATGAACATATCAATAGCCTAAGCCATGTACCATCTAATTTCAAAGCAAGTTTACATTTTGATGGTGCTTCAACTACACGAGGTGGTAGCACTAATGTAGTTCTTACATTTCCCTCTAGGGAAATTTGACCCTTCATTTACCATTTTGCATTCCTTTGCACTAAAAATGTGATCAAGTATGAAGGATTCCTTAGGGACCTCCTAGGAGCTCAAGAGCTAAAGATCCAACATTTGGCAATCCAGGGCAATTCACAATTAGTTGTCAACTAGATCACTGAAGTCTATAATTGCAAGGATTTACATTTACAACATTATTATGACTCAAAAAGGAATTTACTAAAGCAATTCACAACGTTAGACATTCAACATGTGCCTCATAATGAGAACACTATAGCAGATGCATTAGCCACGTTAGCATTAAATGTGTCATCACATCTGTTTGTAATCTTACTCGCTTCAATAATAAAATGCATAGATCCTATTACTCAAGTAGCACACATTGCATTTTTAAGTGCAAAAAATACCCAAGAATGGTATGCCAACATCAAAGCATACCTCCAACATGGCAAACCCCCACACAACTTGACATTCGCTGAAAAGGATGTCATACGAAAGCAAGCCTAACAATATGTCCTCATAGGAGATAACACTTTATGCAAACACTCCTTTAATGGGATATTGCTAACTTGAATTAGTGGAAAGAAGCAAAAAATATTGTTAATAAAGTCCATGAGGGATTGTGCAGAGGACACATAGCCCCCAGGGCTATGGAAGAAAAAATTAGATGCCTAGGGTACTACTGGCCTTGCATAGAACATGAATGCCTTGCCAAGGTTAGGACATGGGATGTATGTCAATGCCATGTGAATCTCATACACATGTTTCCCACTAAATTACATCCTACATAGATCATGTGGCCATTCCAACGTTGGGGACTAGACATCATAGGACCCATCACACCTAAGTCTTCTACAGGACATAGATTCATTATCACCACAACTGAATACTTCACAAAATTGGTAGAGGCTATTCCCCTAATAAAGACCACATCTCAATAGGCTTTCCGCTTTATCCTGGATAACATAGTAACAAGGTTTGGTCTTCCCATGACTATTGTGATGGACAATAGGCCATAATTTAGTAGTGCGAAACCTTGGCATCAAACACTCTTTTTCATCATAATACTACTCATAGGAAAATGGTTAGGTAGAGAAAATAAACAAATCCATCATCAACCTTCTCAAAAAGATGCTCAATAGCAGTAAGAGGTGATGGCATGAACAAATCCTCTACATGTTGTGGGCTTACCGTACAACATGCCGAACAGCTACAAGTAAGACTCCGTATAGTCTTGTACATAGATCTGAAGCAGTGTTACCTCTTGAATTGCAAGTTCCATCACTTCAGATGATCCTCTCAAAAATTGTAGATGAGGCTCAAAAAAACAAGTTAAGGATCATTAATTTTAACTCCATAGAGGAGGAGCATGTCCAAACAATTGGTCGCATTGAATGGTACCTAGATAAACAATGCTAAAAGCACCACTGCAATTTACATCAATAGTTGATCAAGAAGGAGGACCTAGTCCTCAAGGCTATTTGGAAACCTATGAGAAAATTCTAAGCTAACTTGGAAGTCCCTTTTGTAGTCATGAAAGCCTATGAGAACAGGGCATTCAAGCTAGCTAATATGGATGGCAAAAAATTAGCAAATCCTATTAACCACTTGTACCTCAAGCCATACTATGTTTGATGAAAACAATTACATCATATACAAAGCAAGGTAAGCAGCTTATCTGCTATGATGTAAAATTGGTAAAGAATGTCCACTATGACGTAAAGCTAGCAAAGATAGTCTGCTATGACTATAAACTAGCATAACATGTCTGCTATGATGATAAACTGGCACAACACATCCTTGGGCTAGGACATAAAATTGGCACCCAAAAATGATCTGCTAAGACCTTAAACTAGCCATCCACCATCTGCTACAATGTTAAACTAGCACAGTTGTCTATTAGGACCTTAAACTAGCACATCACAATCTACTAGGACATTAAACTAGCACATCCAATAATCTACTAAAACTTTAAACTGGGTTTGTAGTGCAACACTTCCTAGCATACACATGTGACTCTTGTGAACAAGTGAGCGTGCACACTTTCAAAACTCTTGAACAACATGGGGTGGGACGTTCTAGTTCTAGAATGTAGTTCACATTGCTAATAAAACATCCTCTAGAACACATGCAGTGTCACTACCCTTGGAATCTTGTTGATCTTTTGGAGATGTCATTTAACATCTTGTTGACCTTCCAGAGATACTACTACCATAGCCACTCATTCTATTAGTAGCTCTTATTGTCAATGCCTACTACTAGAGTCCCAACAACATTGTGGCCAAACCATAATGTTTCCATGCTTTAGCCCTTTCCGTCTTCAGAGTCACAAAGGCGTTCAACTAATAGGACTTTCCTTTTTCAGCTGGACTGCATGATGTTTGCCTTGGGTGAGGAATCCTGAGTGCTTGCATCACCGCCACTCCTAGTCTCTTTGGTGGCAACCTTTCCAGCCTACTGCCACTAGCAACCATGCTAGCCTTCCTATTTTGGACATCGCACACTTTAGAGACAACACTTTCCACTCTGACAGTATTGAAAGAAAGTAGGACTTTGCCCTCACTTCATTTCATGGTTTCTTTTTCTAGTTTTCTCTCTGTTGTGTTTTTAGAGCACAAGCCAAGATGGCATCATTCAGGGATGCATTTCACCATAAAAGCAAGAAACCACATTGCTTCAAAGGACTTGCTTCAATTAGCCTAGCTACTTGAGAGTGCATATCCTGCTCTTCCTTTAGCCAACTTAACTTCCATTCCTTATACCCACAACTTTCCATACCCTCTTCACAAGTTTCCTTGATGCACATAAGGCCCTTTCACATGCCCAACCCCCAAGTCCATGATGGATGTAACACAACTTGTCCATGGGAAGCATCTATAGGTAGGTCAAAGCCCCACATGGATGTAACACAACTTATCTTGGGGAGGAAACACATATCCTGCAACAACAACAAGGTAATTTGCAAGTGAACATGGGTGTATAGCAAAGGAAAAGCAGAAAAATATAAAAAGAGCAAAGAAGCTCAAAAAAAGGTGCCTAAAAGAATGGCATTGCGTGTTACTTTACAATTACTTTGGCTGTAAATCAACCATCTCTAGGCATTTTGGTAAGAGGTCAAAGGCCAACAAAGAAAGACACCCATGCATGCTGACTCCCTTATAGGAACTTCGATGAGGGATCATGCTATGGTGATAGTTCTCCAAGGTGTTGCACTTTTTCCTTTCCTAAACCTATTTCCTTAAATCCATCCCTTGCACCCCTTATCTGACATCATCTTCTAGGCACCCTCAAGCATAATGAAGCATGATCAAAGTGGACACTGAAGAGTGATGTCAGTGTCTAGTTCTTCATGGTGTTTTGTATTCTTTGTCGACATCTCTTGAGTAGATCCTCTAGACATCGACAAAGAGGGGCCATTGAAACACCATAAATTTTGAGACTCTCATGTCCCAAAATTTGGGCAAGGATCTCTACAAGCATGGTGTCACATTAGACCGTGCAGATAATATGGCACCCTAGAAGTTATAATGCATGCAAAGCCACATCTAGGCCTGCGTGCCATCCTTTATAGCATAGTCAATGTGCCACCCAACCACAAGGCAAGTTTTCATGAAAAAGGCACCCGGGGTAGACTATACAGTCTAGTAAATTTTCTATCTTCTCAGC
Organism: Gnetum montanum; assembly: GCA_015680685.1. Classification (NCBI taxonomy): domain Eukaryota; kingdom Viridiplantae; phylum Streptophyta; class Gnetopsida; order Gnetales; family Gnetaceae; genus Gnetum; species Gnetum montanum. The sequence goes on along the minus strand of MNCI01032653.1, from coordinate 94,032 downwards.
TAACAAGTTTGCTACACCCTCTAGCCTACCAAGCTTGACACTTGACCTGGCTGATGGTCTACCCAGGGACCATGCTAGGAGCTACCAAAAGTGTTCGAGATGAGTGAAATATTTTGGCAAGTTTTCTAACTATGAGACCTACTACACTACAATACATTGCATAGCGTAGCAAACCTTGAGAAGACTAATCAGGCACCAAAGATGTAGATTGACAATGACTCAACCTTCTAGGAATTCTAACCTACTTCAACATGACATAGCAAAATGTGGCAAGTTTTGTAAAAAATCATTTCAATTTGAGTGCTATGCTATGTAGCGTAGCACAATATAGTAGGGATGCACTCTGACGATACTCCTACTCAGATGGCTCTGATGGAGTAAGCTTATTTGCCCATGCTTCAACCATCAAACAGGTTTGCTCTACTACCATGCTAGGACATGACTGACATCCTGTGATAAAATGTTTGCAATGTAAGTTAGAATTTGAGCCATACTAGGTGACAGAATGCATAAAGGTCCCCTGCCAAGTGGTTTTAGCAAGAAAATTACACTTGGCCATACTCTGGCCTCCAAGACTGCCTATCCCACTTTTCCCTTAGACCCCAAGTGAAGTTTCTTGACAAAGCATTGCAAATCAAATAGGAATTCATGTCACACTAGCTACTACACTGTGCTACGTTGCGTAGTGTAGCACAGCATAGCATGGACACAAAGCACCAAAGCATGCCCAAGGATGAACTTAGTAGGTCCCGAGACCCTTCAACATGGAAGACAGGGTTGTCAAGTGCAGAAGTTTCTTGCCTAGTCAAGCCTCAAATAGGTATTCTTGGCTTTCAGGCAAGATTTCTTTAAAAACTAGTAGCTACACTACCCAGTGTAACACAGCGTAACATCTAGGTGTTTACACTATGCCAATATGATGGGTAGCGTAAATAGTGTAACACTCGCGTGGAAGTCCCAAGACATCTTTGGTTAGCTCTAGAACTTGTTGGCAATGGTTACTCTTGTCCCAGCATCTCTTCAATGAACAAGATCAGCAAGTTTTCTTTATTTTGAATCCCCTGACTATCCCCAAAGTTGTCCCTATGCTTGACCTTGCTCACCAAAGTAGGGAAGATGTAGTCCTAGAGCACAGACTCCACTTTGCATTCACTGCTGGCAATCCTTGTAACAAACATGGTAGTTCACTAGACTTTGGCACATGTAGCTTGAACAGTATGTTCATAGCATAGCAGGTTTCACATCTAGCATTACACAACAGCATGGCATAGTCATTTTTGCACTCTATGGAACCTAGGACACGTGGCATCCAAACCACATTTTTCTCCTACTCTTGGCCCTATAAATACCTTGGCAAATAATGTTCAAGGGGTTGACTTTTTTTTAGTGTTGTTGGCTTTTTACATAGTTGGATTTTAGAATCATCTTTCCTATGATTGGCATCTAGAATTTTTGGCATTTTGGCTTTTTATTGATTAGCTTTGGCAAAGAGAGCAAGCAGAAGGTTCCTATTGGTACGCTATTAACTATAGTCAAGGAGTTGTGATCACACCACTTCATTGTAAGTTGTGCCTATCCACACTACATATCAGTTGTACACCTTCAACCAAATAAAGATCAAATCCCCAAATCTTGGGATGGTGTACTTTCTCACCCAAGCTTGTTTCATTTTTTTTTTGCTATTATTGTATTTTGCATTATTCTCCATCAGTTTATTCTTGTCACTCATCACTTAACTTACACATAACATATTTAAGACAAACATTTATGAAAAAGTTATTGTACATCAATTAAGTACCTATCTGATTGACCAGACCGTTTAGGGTACCCCAATTCCATTTACTCCAACATAGCCCTCACACTAATCCAAGGTTAGGCTATATGCCTGGTGACCTCTCATTGTTCCAACAACTGATGCTTTTGGCTACTACATTAGGTATCACAATACCTGTTTCGTAGCTTTTCAATGTGATTCATGCCAATCTTGCATGAACCAAGAAAAGTAGTTTATAGCATATTGGATAACTAGATAAGTATTGGAGAGATACATTAAACTACCAACCAAGGATCTATATAGTGAAGGGTTGATAGATATCAATTTGTCATCCTTGGTAAGTTTTGTACCAAGGGAAAGTGGTGTGTCTGAAGGATTACAATTAATCATGCCAAATTTCTCAATTATGGAGTGGGAAAATTTCATTTGGCATATGGAAATTGATTTTGTTCTTTGGATAACTTGAAAACCCAAAAAATATGAAATCTTCCCTAAATTAGACATTTCGAATTTCTTTTTCATAGCATTAAGAAAATTATTTCCTAATGCAATTGTAGATGAAAAATAGATTAAATCATCTACATATAAACAAACATAAATAAAATCATCTCCAAATATCTTATTTTATATTATTTTTTGGAACTAAATATTGGTGAAGCCTTCATGCATGAATACGTATGTACCATGCACATGGAGCTTGCTTGAGCCTGGATAATGCTTTATGGTTCTTGTAAACATGATTTCATTTTCCTTCATCAATGAAGCTTGGTGGTTGTTCCACACAAACTTCTTCATTAAGAACTCCATTGAGAAATGTAGAAGGCACATTCAATTGATAAATCATGTAGCCAACTTGTGTGGCAATGGCAAGAAAGATTCTCACAAATTCCATCCATGAAACAGGAGCAAAGTTATCATCAAAGTCTCTACCTTGTTGTTGGAGATAACCTTTGGCAAATAGGTGAGCTTTGAATTTTTCTATTTTATCATATTGATTTCTCTTAAGTTTAAATATCCATTTTTAAATCAATAATAGACTTACTAGATAGATGAGGAACTAGGCTCCAAGTTTTTTTTTATTAATTTGATGTAGCTCTTTCTCCATGGCATCAATCCAACAATTATCTTGCATAGCTTTGATGATTGTGGACAGTTCCATTAAACCATCATCACTTCCCTCCATTGGCATAAGTAGTGCAAAAAATTCATCATCCATTGTAGTAAAGTGAGCATCCTTAATAGAATCCATGTCCTAAGTTAGTGAAGTAGCGTCTTCATGAAAGTGACTTTGTGTCATTTGCTTTGTAAAATTTGTATTCAGCATGTTGGAGGCTAGATGATATTGAGCTAGCCAAGAGGTGGATGGAATCTACCATGAGGTGTACATTTTTAAGGCAGAAGATGTGCTAGATAGAATGATTTAAGAGGACATTATTGCAGAGGTTTTCCCTTGAAGAGGAAATGAAAGTTGAGGATGATGCTACATTGCATTTGCCATTGAAATATTTTGAGATTTATCCCAACATGAAGTGGTGGTAGAAATCGTTTAGGTGGGATTGATCCTTAAAAATGAGGAAAAATGATCAACCGTGGTACAATTGGGATATTGAGGCCAAGATGAAAAATGTTGTGTTTGGGCAGCTAGAAAATAATGGATTATAGGTGGCCAGTAATCATGCATGAATATTTGGTCTTCATTTTGCTGAAAAATAGCAAGGAATAAAGACGTTGATTTACATGCAATAGAAAAATTAGAAAAAACATCACCTAGATGACCATGCCAAGGTTGTGTATGATGTGCTGGTCATTGGTTTATTGCTACCATGGATCCATGTCTAGAATTGGTAGTAGTAAGCACATTTTCATTAGAGTTGGTAGCAATAATAGGCACATTTTCATTAGAGTTGGCAACAGCAATAGGCACATTTCCCCCCATCACTCTAGTTACTTTTATAAGAAAATTAATCCATTGGAGGTATGTAACAAAATGAATCGATGAATTGGTGCTGAAGCACTGGACGTGGGTCTGTTTCTAGCTGTGTGGGTTGATGATAGCTAGATGTGGGCTTCTAATGCATGGGTGTGGTGATGGCAGGTTCCTGGAGAGAATTTAACCCACCATTGCTAAAAAAATGTGACTTGATTTTTGAGGCTTACATGTTGTTTGGACACGAAAAATGATTTTTCTGCCATTCAATTATTTTGCTACCATTCAATGACCTATGTTTTTCCACCTTCTATAGCAAACTGGAATTAGTAAATTTATTTTCAAGCCTATGGCTATCACTGTTGAAAGAAGAGTGTTGAGATCAACCATGCGATAGTTGATAAGTTGGAAAATTATAGTTGATAAACCAATCATGTTGAAATGGGTGCAAATATGATTCACTTTGATGTTTGATATTGGTTGTAATGTTTGTAATGTTTGCATGTTTTATAGCTTTAACATCCCTACCATTTTCCAACAAAACCACATCACATGATTCTAAAACTTTCTTATTTTCATAATCATAACATTTGTATGCTTTGGAATTTGTACAATATCCCACAAAAATACATGGTTTTCCCTGTTTATCTAGCTTTTGTCTTTTTTGTATTGGAATTTGAATGTAGCATGGTGAACCAAAAATTTTCAAATGAGAGATATTTGGTGAATAACCATTCCATAGTTCATATGGAGCATTATTTTGAATTAATTTTGATGGCACACTATTTAAAAGATAAATTGATATTGCATAAGCTTCTACCCAAAATTTATTCTCCAACCTAACATTTGAAGTAGACACCTTGTCATTTCAACCACTATTGTATTTTTCCTCTCAACAATGCCATTATGTTGAGGTGTAAATGATGTGGTACTTTGATGAATAATCCCACTTTTCTTGCAAAATTCATCAAATTCAATTGATAAAAATTCACTACCATGGTCTATCTGAATTTCCTTAATTGAATTACAACTTTGATTTTCTACTTCCACTTTGAATTCTTTAAAAAATGCCAATGTTTGATCTTTTAATTTCATAAAATACCCCCAATAAAATCATGAAAAATCATCCACTATGATTAACATATATTAGTTTTTTCATAGGCTTAATGTTTGCATGGGATCACATAAATCCATATGAACTAGATGTAATTTTTCTTAAGATCTATGTTCTTTTCTAAGAAATGGTAACCTTGTAATTTTTCCTAGTTGACATATGCCATAATCATGATTATCTGGCAATGAAAATTTTGTTATACCTCTTATAATTTCTCCTTTTTGCATGTGGTCCATTGAGCCAAAGTTGACATGTCCTAACTGAGCATGCCATAACCATGCTATGTCTTCAGTGACAGTAAGACAATGAACATCCTTTTGCATCTATAACTTGTACATTTGATTCTTGCTTATAGGGATAATTGCAATAGCTTTATCATCATCAACCTTAGAAATTTTACAAACATATCTTTCAAATTCAACATGATACCCATTGTGACATAATTTCCCCACACTTAATAAATTCTTTGAAAGATCTAGAACAAAATAGATCTAGGAAATAACATATTTGTTACCTTGAGTTGTTGTGAAGGCAAGAAATCCAATCCTGGAAATGATCAACTTCTTCCCATTACCTATGGTTACATTTGCATCATATTTTTCCAAGCTTGATAACAATTTTTTATTCCCTATCATGTAATTGCTACATCCACTATCAACATACCAAATGTTGTTGTTGTTGCTAGCATCTAGTACCTTTGTAGAGATCAAAAGTTGAACTTCCTCCATTTCAATTTAAAATAATTTCTCACCTTTTTGTTGATCTTCATGTTATACAATTTTTTCTTTTCCCTTCTTTTCATACTTCTTCCTTAACCAACATTCAAGAATATTGTGGGTGTTGGTACCACAAAATCCATAATGCTTACCTTCCTTTGATTAATTTGATCTTCCATGACCATGACCTTTGAATCTACTACAACTGCATCTAGATCCTCTGAATGAGGATCCACTTGAGGATCTTTGATGTTGATTTTTATTTTGATTGTATGTCCTCTAAAATTATGCTTAAAATGCATTTTCTATTCAATCCTCATGATCAAAAATTCATTACTCCTATGTCCTCAAGCTTCCTACAAGATCAAGCATGGTCATCTTATGAAGATCTCTTGCTTTTTCAATATCCATGATGATGGGATCATATTTTCTAGTTACACTCTGAAGGATCTTTTTAATAGCACACCTTTCCTCAAGCATTTCTCCATAAAATTTAAGTCCATTTCAAACTTGTTGAAATCAATTGATGTATTGATCAATATCTTCTGAATCTAGCATGCACAAAGATTCAAGATCTTTTCTTAAAACTTGTAACTTGACAACATGAACTTTCAATGATCACTTGTATGCAATCTCTAGTACATCCCATGTAGCTTTGCTAGTTTGATGCATGACAATTTTGGTAAAGATCATCATATCTAACCTAGATTGAATGATGAATAATTCTTTTGCATCTTTCTTATGAAGCTCCTTAAATTCATTCTTTTCATCTTCCTTCAACGCTTGAAATGTTTCTTGATCAACATCTTGGAATCCATTTTCAACAAGATCCCAAAGAGCTTGTGAGATAAAAAATGTCTTCATCTTGATTGCCCAATATTCGTAACTCTCTCCATTAAATATAGGAACTTGAAGAGATACGGATCCATGATTTTGGGCCATTTTGGAGAGATCTATTGTCAAAAGTCTGAGCTAACCTAGCTTCAATACCAAATGAAGAGTCTAAAGTGCCTTGGATCTAAGAAATAAGCTTAAAGTAAATAAAGAACTTTTTTAGAACAAACACCCTCTTGTTAAACTTTCTAACTTTTGTATGTCTTCTATTCTATTAATTCTTATATTATGAATGAATATATGCTACTACAATTATATAGGCCTTGATCTCCCAAGAATAGATTTGGAGAGATACGGATGAATCTTAGAAATCATGGGGATGATCCTTATCATCATATTTAAGGATCTTCTTAATATTGGATGACCTAAACTTGAATTGGATAAGAATTACATGAATAGGATCTCATCTTTTTTAAAATAGATAAAAGGATGAGATCTATCTAATTCTATTATGGAACATGTAGTCATCATATTCCACACTTCTACCACCAAATAACTATTTTGAAACCCATAAAAAGGGGTCAAGGATCGTTAACATACCTAATTCCTTCAACTTACCAATGTTAAGAATCCAAAGAATACATTGGAGAGTAAAGGAGGCCTAAGTCAATGATTGTATGAATGCCCTTGAGGATAAATTAATGAGGTCACGGGAGTTGAAGAAGAGCTTTGTAAATCAAATAAAGGGATCACAAAAGAGATTTAGAATATGTATAAAGAAATTAGGAAATTATCTCAAATTTCAAAGGATAAATGATCATATGTGCAAGGAAAGATGGATTCCTTTGTAGACTCCATTAAATAATTAACAAACCATCTTACCTAGCCTTCAAATTCTAGCCACATTCCACCTAGATATCAATATCAAGATCAAGATCAACTTCTCCCTAGGGATTCACACCAAAACCAACCCCTAGTTGCTGGTCACCAAGATACTAATATCCCTTCTTCAAGCCATAGAGTAGAAACCAAAGGTGAGGGATACAGGAACTAACTTAATTCTACCCAAAGAATTGATGACTCAAGTTCATGTGAAGAAAGTAAAATTAGATCATTATGATGAAGCCCTTGGATCCAAATCCAAGGTGAAAGATTAGCTTGATACAATGAAAAGCTACTTCTATATGTTGAATTTGTTATGCTAAGAATGTTTAGAAGTTGTCTCTTTGTATTTAAGAGGAATTGTAACAACATCGCAGAATGGATTGAGATCTCAAGGTTTGATTATAGATTGGATCAATTTTTATTCCTTAAGGAGTGAAAAATGAGATTTTATTTCTTAAGATTGGGAAGGTTATTTGTAGAATATTACTACAAGTAATTCTTGTGATCTCTCTTGGTATGTAAGATACCAAGATGAGGGAGAATTAGCTTCAAAGTTCATTGGTGAATTACATGCACATCTATGTCCCCAGACATGGGCACATAATCCTAAAATAGTTGATGAAGCATATTAAATTACTAAGGATTATGAAGAATCAATTCAAGTATGAACTACCCTTCAAAAAGAAACTCTTCAATAAGAAATGGTAGAAGAAACACATACCAAAAGAGCTTGATCAAGATCGGGATGTTTTATTTGTGATGAATATAATTTCAAACAAGCCTATTGAAAGTTGCGAGAAAAAGTGCAAAGGACCAATCAAATTAGGAATCAAAAGCCTTACCCAACCATGAATAAAGGAAAAATCCCAACCACCACAACCTCCATGAAGAGGATATCTACATCAACTAAATTAGGTTTGCATAAATTTCAATTTGCTTTACTAATTTTTGAAGGTTCAATGAAATGTAAACAAATTAATTTTTTTATTGATAGTGGTGCTAGTGATAACTTTATTTCTCCAAAGTTAATTAATTTATTGAAATTAAGTATACCTTCCAAGAAGATTATTAAGATAGAACTTGTAGATGGAATGACCATGAGCAAGCATACTAGGTATGAGAAATTAGCTTTACTTTGCAAGACATTTCTTTCATTGATGAATTATTTGAATTTAAACTAGGTGATGTCAATGAGATTTTAGGAATATCTTTCATAAAAAATTTTGATATTACTACCCACTTTGAAACTCATATTTTAAAAGTCCAAATCACTAATAGAGTTAAGGTTCTAAGTGGGGTAGGAAAAATAATGCAAATTCACATGATAACCATTAAGAATGCTAAAATATTAGTTAAAAGGATCCTACAATGTTGGTTGTCAAAGTAACCCAACCTCAGAAATCAAGTATTGAGATTCCAAAAGAACATGAGGAATATAAAGATTCAGTATTTGGTGAAACTAGAGAATTACCTCCAAAAGGAACTATCGAGCATGCTATTGATATTTTTCCTAGTACACAACCTATTTCAAAAGTCTCATATAGATTTTCCACTTCTAAATTAAGAGAATTGAAAGTACAATTGGATCAACTATTGGAGAAAGGAGAAATTTGACCTAGTATATCACCTTGGGGTACACTAGTCTTATTTGTTAAAAAGAAAGATAGTACATTAAAATTATGCATCGATTATAGGCCATTGAATAAAGTGACAATTAAAAATAATTATCTATTGCCTAGAATTGATGATTTTTTAGTCAACATATAGGTGGATGTTATTTTTCAAAGATTGATTTAAAATTAAGTTATCATCAAATAAGGATTAAGGAGAAAGATATTGAGAAAACTACTTTTACAACTAGGTATAGATTATATGAATTTTTTGTGATGCCATTTGGATTAAATAGTGTACCTACAACATTCATGGCATTAATGAATAATATTTTTCATCAATATTTTGATCAATGTATTATAGTATTTATGGATGACATACTTGTTTATTCTATGTCAAGTGAAGAACATGTCAAACATTTGAAAATTACAATGGAAATTCTTAAAAAGCATTAGTTGAAAGCTAAGTTAAGTAAATGTGAACTCTTTAAAGAAGAAGTCTCTTATTTGGACCATATAATTTCTAAGGATTGCAAGTAGATCTAGTAAACATTAGTGTAATTCGAGATTGGACTGAATTAAAAGATGCTATAGTGGTTTGCAATTTTCTTGGATTAGCAGGTTTTTACTGATGTTTCATTAAATATTATTCTACATTAGGATCCTCCTTGACTAACCTTTTGCAAGAAAATTGTGTGTTCAAGTTTGATATAAAATGTAGGAAAGCTTTTCTCAAATTAAAGATGCTACTTAGAGCATCACTTATTATGAGAATTGGATGAAAAATTATCATTTGAAGTATCCACGAATGCCTATGAAATAGGAATCTATGCAGTTCTTTCATAAGAATATAAAGTGGTATGTTATGAATATCATAAATTACAAGAAGTTGAGATAAATTACTCAACCCATAATCTAGAATTACTAGCAATTATTCATGCTTTAAAAGGTTGGAGACGTTATCTTTATGAAAAAGGGTTTGTATTAAAAAAAATCATAAAAGTTTAGAATATTTGCAAAGATAGCTTATTTTGAATACTTGTCAATGAAAATGAGTAGAGTTATTAGCTAAATACTATTTTGAAATCAAATATATTCTAGGAAAACAAAATGTGGTGGTCAATGCTCTTAGTCGAATGTGAAACTTCATGATAGATGTGCTAATGACCCCTATGGAAGAAGAGATTAATGAATACATTAAAAAATCCTTAGTTCAAGTAAATTTTAACCAATATTTCCTCTAATCCTTGATATTAATTTTCTCCTAATGATTTATTAATGAAAGGACAAAGAGTGTGCATTCTAGAAGGAAATTAGAGAGTAAGGTTATTTTGTGAAGCATATGATGTACCATATGCAGAACACCTAGGTTATATTAAGACTCATATGATGTTATGAAAATATTATTTCTAGCATGGAATGAAGAATGATGTATCCTTTCACATTAAAAACTATCCAACATGGTAAAGAATAAAATTTGAACAAAATAAATCCAGTGGGTTGTTTATTATAACCTCTAGAAGTCCAAACCTAGAAATGGAAACACATTACTATTGATTTCATTGTAGGATTTCCAATAATAAAAAAGGGAAATGACTTGATTTTGGTAGTGTTTAATCATCTATCAAACATGGTACATTTTATAGCTTTGAAATCTACAAACACAATCAAAGAAGTAGCCCAAAAATTTATATGAGAAGTATTTTGATTAAATGGATGTTCAAAATATGTCACCTCAAACTAAGATCCCAAGTAATGTAGATAAATTTTAGTATAGCTTGCCACCCAAAGACTAACGGAAAAACTAAACATGTGAATAGAATACTAGAAGATATTCTATGAACCTATGTTGGGAGTAGACCAAAAAGGTTGGAGAATTATTTGTAGATGACAAAATTTGCCTATAACAACAATTATCAAGATTCCATACATTGAACACCATTCCAAGTAATATATGAATGAAATTGTCGTTCACCACTAATTTAGGCAAATCCAACCTTAAGAACAGAGTGGAAGATAGAAGAAATGAAAATAATGGAAAACATTATTACACGAGTTAAAACAAATCTACAAGCTACCCAAGATAAATATAAGGGATATGCATATTAACATCAACTTAGGAAAGAATCCCAAGTGGAAGATCAAGTATTTATGAGAGTAAAACCTACCAGGAGTTCTCTAAAACTTGGAAAATATACTAAATTGACACCTAGATATTGTAGACCTTTTTGAAATTTCTAAAAGAACTGGTGAAGTAGCATATTAGTTAAATCTTCTTACAACCTTAAGAATTCACCCAATTATCCATGTAAGTTTGCTAAAGAAATTTCATGCAAATGATGTGTCATATGTGCTAGATTGGAATAGTTTGCCACTACAATCCAACACCAAATTTGAAGTTAAACCCATTGTAATTAAGAACCATCAAACCAAGAAGCTACAAAATAAAACTATCAGTGAAGTACTTGTTCAATGGTCAAATTGTAATGAGTAGACTTGTGAAAATAGGAAGTTTATTCTTAATACCTACCCACAACTTTTTGATCATCATGATATTGAAGGATAAATTGTATTTATTATTAACATAGAAAGTTATATTTAATAATTTCTAGTATTCTATTTGTGTAGATGGTAATAAGGATAATAAAGAAGCTAAAGCTAAGAATCATAATGAAGAAGCAACAATTGAGCAACTAGATATAGAGGAAGTTCTTGAGGATGAGCTAGATGCTTAATGGGGGCAGATTGTAAAATCATGTCCATTATTAAGGGTGGAAATGTAATTGACCTTTAAACGAAGGGGTACCTCATTATGAGGAGTTACAATTATTCATGTATCCCTCAAGAATGGGCTTGTCCTATGTTATTTAAGTCTAGGTTTAGATGTTGTGTTAGCATGAAGTTACAGAACCTAGAAAGGCATGTAATGGGAGTAGAGTGAAGTAGGGCAAAAAGGGACTGAGCACCCCTTTGACTAGACATCCTAGCCATGGTGGTGGTGCTAGATTAAATCTAAGACTTAAGTGGCATAGTAAGGTAACCCAAAGGATGTTACAATTTTCTCTCTCATTAATAAAATTTCTCCATTTTTCTTTTCCATTCCAAGTACTAGATATTCATTTACCTAGTTAATTTATTTAGCATGTGTTTTATGATGTTTCCATTATAATGCTTATGAATGTGATGAATGCAATGAACAATTATGTTTTTATGACATCTGGGAATGGGACATCACAAGGATGGTGAGTGGACAATACACATGTGGCTTGATTTGTCAATCCTTGGCATCAATGTTGGACAGGTAGTGATAGGTGGGCTATGATCTTGGGGATCCCTCCATCTCAACTCTGAGAGGAGTGTTCCAACAAATGTGATATAGTAAATGGTATCTTTTAAAAATTAAAATAAAAATAAAAATACAAAATAATACAATTATTTTGTAAGAAAAAGAAAGGATAGTTATTCAATGTCTATGTATGGGATAAGTGTCAATCATAACTTTTATTTCTATAGTAATTACAACTTCCCCTAGAGTAGTTTTAACTACCATGGTGATTGTAACTACCAAATTGAACACTTGTCAACTATAGCATTTAAATCTATGATGGTTATAACTAAACCTCATGATGATTGTAACTACCCAAGTGACTATAAAAATGCTTCAAGAGAAAATTTGGGAGGAGAAACTTAGAATAATTATTGAAGATCTCTTATAAAGTATGGCTTGCTAAAGGCATCAATTCAACTGCTTTGTTCTAATCTTGTGAGTTCCTTTCTTCTCATTTTATCTTAGTTGCTTAGCTAATGGTTTAGATAGTATCATGCTCAGCATTTAATTTTAGGATTTTCTAGATTGCTCTCATAGCTCTATTTTTATGCAGTTCAAGACTTCTATTTCATTTCCCTATAAAAGCTTATGTTATCTCTGAAAAGCATCTTGAGTAATTTAATAGTAATGTCTTTATAAAATTGCCTATTTGAGTCTAGTGGGTCTAGAAAAATCTTTGATACTTTGAGTTGATTTGAAACAACTTCATTTTTAAACGTTATACCTTGATATTTCAATTTTAAAATTGTCAAATTTTTTTGATATCTCTATTGTTTAGAATTCTTAACAACTATTAACTAGAAAAATAAAGGCTTTTAGTTTTTTGTTTATAAAGTGTTTTGGTAGTTTAATAAGTATCTTTTATGAAATTATATATTGGGTTCATAGGGTTTGAACAATTTGTGTTAATTTAGATTGAATTAAAATAGCTTTATTTTAAATTGTTTCATCACGATCAATTTATCTTGCCTAAATATTCAAGGTTATACATGAATTTTCTTTTCTTTCTTCTTCTTTTTTAAATCTATTGAATCTCACTATAATGCTAGTTTTCTTGTGGAACTTTCTCTCTTGGGAAAATTAGGAGTATATTTCTACAAAATTGTGCTCAATCAATTTTGTGAAATTTTATTTGTTTCAATCAATGTACTATAGGGACTATATAGACTCATTTACTTAACAAAATAGGAATCTTTAATTACTCATAGTATTCAAAAAGGTTAGATAAATTCCTTTTATGATAGCAAGTTATATTTTCGTATACAAACCCAAGCATTTCAACATTCACAATAGCAAACACATATTTACATTTAGTTCACTCTATCATCATTGAGTTTATTTGGAGGTATCTAGGCCTTGGTGTTGTTAGAAACTAGTAAGCACCTAAACCCTAGTTTGAAGAAACATCTTTGTTTCCCATGACACCAGTCATGACACTCAAAGGAAAACATTGAAAATCTAAAATGGTCACCAACAGTATAAAACAAAAATTAATGAAGCTATTGAAAGAAAGAATAGTGTGATCCAAGAGATGTGTAGATGTTTGTTGAAGCATGCCTAGCTTCCTAATTTCTATTGGAATGTAGTACACATGGCCACTTATATTGTTAATAAGGTCATTACATCTCCATAGGTAAGAAGATGCCTTATAAATTACCATAGGACAAGGTAGAAAATTTCTCCCATATCAAATTTTTTGGATGTGTATGCTATATAAAGATTACTAATTCTCCTTTGGGAAATCTAGATGATAAAGGTAGTAAGTGTGTCTTTCTTGGATATGAATCCAAGGGAAGTGGCTATAATTTTTTTGATCTAATTGAGAAGAAGTGATAAGTATTAAGAAGTGTAGCCTTAGATGATCAAACCTTAGGACTTGACTCATTCTATAGTCATGAAGAAGATAAAAATAAGAATGAAGAGGCCTATGAATTAAGATCATGAATGAAAAAGGATCATGTCTCAACTTAAATCCTAGATACCAACTTCCAAATAAGATATACAAGATGCCAAGAAAATTTTAATTTTACTTATTCAATCCTAATTAATGAACCATCATTTGTAAAATAGCCTCTAAGATTAAATAATAAAAGAATACAATGCAAAGAAGTGTTACTCAAACATGAAGAACAACACATGGTCCTTAGTGGATAAAATAAAGAGAAAGAAGATCATTGATACCAAGTGGGTGTTTAAAAAAAATTAATAAATAAGATAACATTTCTACTCATAATTGAAGGTGGGTAGTAAGGGGCTTTAAATAAAAGAAGCACATTGACTATGAAAAAATATTTATTCTTATGCAAGTTTTAAAACTATCAAGCTCAGGATCTATATAGTATTCCATCATAAAATAAAGATATACCAAATTCATGTTAATTCATCATTTCTCAATGGGGAGCTTGAGAAAGAATTCTAAATTTTTCAACTTAAAGGATTTAAAATTCAAGACCAACAAGACAAAGTGCACAAGCTTCACAAGGATCTCTATGTACTCAAGTAAGCTTTAAGAGCTTGGTTCCATAGAATTAATGACTTCCTTCTCAAAAGTGGTTACAAAATTTGTATGTTTAAGCCTACTCTATATTTTAAGCATGTAGGAATTGATGTAATTTTTATATCTTTGTATTTTGATGACTTGGTCTTACTGTTAATTTCTGAAAAATTGATTTTAGACATTGAGAAAGAAATGAAAGAAGAACTTGAGTTGAAGCATCTAGGAGTACTAAGGTACTTCTTAGAAATCCAAGTAGAGAAAGAGGAGATGCATTAAATATGCATGAAATAAAATATGCTGAAAACATCTTACAAAAGTATGATCTAAAAGATGTAATAATAGCTACCACTCAACTCTCACCATACCTTAAAATTATATAAATGCATGATAGGATCATTTAGATTTCTTTATTACTTAAGGACTACTATTAAATTTTTCACATGATATCTTTTAAGATTCATGAAATAACCTAGACTTAGTTACATCAACAATCTCAAGTATTTCTTGAGATATGTAAATGGAAATATGAATTTTTCCATAGAATTTATCAAAGGGTGTGGTACCTTTGCATTTTGTGATGCTAATTGGAAAGGAGATCTTCAATAAAGTATAGATTAGGTTTAATCATCTTTCATTGGGCTAATCTAATTTATTAGAGCAATAAGAAGTAAATTATTATAGCTCTTTCATCATGTGAGACTAAATTCATTGTAATGGATGACTGCATCAAACCAATCTTGTGGCTTAGTAAGCTCTTTACTCAATTAGGCTTTGAAGTCTTTTTATAAATTGAGAACATGGTGGATAACCCATTAGCAATTCAATTCTTAAAGAAGAATTTCCTCAAAAAAATTCCAAGCATGTTAACATTAATACTACTTTCTCAAGAAAAAAGTGGAGGAAAACATCTTATCCAAGTATGTGCCTACACAAGATTAACTACCTAATATCTTTACAAAGCCTCTTCATGCATACAGGTTGGAATAAATATTAAAGATAATTGGTATCTCAAATATGAAAGAAGCAAGAAAAAAATATTCAAAAAGCTCTAAGTTTATGATTCTCACATAGTATATACTAAAGAAGGATGTGTCAGAAATAGTATGAATGTATGCTTCTTAATCTTTTATCCATGTTTACTTTGATATTTAGTAGAGTAAGATGTAGTAATGGTATTTTCCTTAATTTTGTAATGTTTAATTTTTATGTAATAGGTATTATAAGTGTTTTTTTATGATGAGAAAGGATCTTAGAAGATTAAGGATTCTCTTAGGTTTTCCACAGGCATGTTTTAGTTTCAAGTATCATTAAGTATCTAAAGTTAAACGGATATATGTTCATCTTTCTAGTGAAGTTTGGAAGAATTTAGAAGTCTTTTCATGTTGTAATTTATAGGGTTCACTTCCCTTCTCTAGATTCAAATTAATTATCATGTTCTTTTTGATGGACTTTTTCCCTTTTATGTAACACTAATGTGAAAGAAAATATCTCTCTTTGCATGTGTTTATTTCAAGCTTCTTTATCTTGTGAGAGTCTACTGTCAATTTTATGTTATGTTTTCCTTAAGAGAAAGATACATTAGTTATATCACTAGATAAAAGAACCCTAAATAAATAATTTCAAAACTAGGTTCATCAAGGAAAATGATCCTTCAATAGAATAGAAAGGAGCCCATACTTAATCATCTAGGAACCACAAAACCATCATAGCAAACATGCCTAGCCATGGATGGGATTGAATCTCAACCCAACATCCAACAAGCCAAAGTGCTCTAGGGATTAGAGTTGCTCTAAGAATTAGCTCTTTATATCACATTCAATGGTGGAAAAGGTAGAAGTTATGTTATTAAAGCCATCTAGACATTGAGAATAAATAGATCAACTAACATAGACAACAAAGACTTGGAATACTTGCACATGTCATGATGGGCCAAACAATTTATACTAAAGGAAAATAAAGTTTACAAGTAGGTGTCCATGCTATGAGAGATAAGGGCAAGGACCTTGAGATATGGATGCTAGAACAAAAAATAGATCTTGCCAAGATGAATACCTTCCTTGACACATGTAGAATGTTGAAACTCAAACTTGTGTAGTTGGGTGATGATAATGCTAGTAGAGCCTCAATAATTGATACATCATCTATCATAGGAACCTCAAAATTAGACTTTGCTATGGAGCACTACATTTTAGCTAACATAGAGCCAAACCAAGTAGGGTTGATGAAAACAAGATCTACTAGATATTTTGAATAATGTGAAGGGGCCAATGTCAATGATACTAAATATTTCTAAATCCCTACATCACAATGACATCCTCCAACTCATTTAACTCATTTGATAGAACCTTAATAAGAGAAGTAGAGACCATGCCAATAATAGATGAAGAATCTTTAGGGGGCATTGTTGAGTGGGGGATAGGGCTAGAATATAAGAGGATATGAAGACTAAGAATGTGGGATATTAGGAGAGGGGATGCTGTAGGGATAGATATTTGAGTGAGAGGAGAAGCAACTGCTAGGGATGCAACATTGATAGTAGGTGCTGAAAGTACAAGTGGATGTCAGAAGGAAGGAGCTAGAAATCATAGGCCTGCTCAACAAGTCATACTAGAAGGTGCAAATATGAAGTTCATGGAAGTTATGTCTAAGCAGTAGACTACATCTCCCTAGTATGAGTAATCATGAATTATGATGAAAGACTAATCTTAATCATGCATTGATAAGTTGGAAAGCACAAAGCCACCCAAAGTGAAACCATGTGAAAATAGAGACCTTTGCATCTAACATTACATACCTAATTATCTATCATGCTAGCTCCACCCACAATGACAAAAATTCCCACTATTTGAAAGTCCCATGAGCTTGATGCATGATTTAGTACCTACCAAGAAAACTATTGTAAAATCACCAAACATTAGTGGTCCACCTTGTAGCACTTGAAAAATTTTAGTGCAAAACATTTTTAACTTCAAATCCATGGGCCTTGCAAAAGGATCTGAAGCACCCTAGATGGTCTTTTCATTTACCTAGGGACCTATAAATCTATTACCATTATGTGTAATAAAAATTTGAAGTGTATTGAAAGGTAGTTGACACACTAGATCCGAGTGTAGAGAAATGTAAAGCATAATATGACAAACCAACGAAACTATAAACTTATAATAAAATGATGAAAAATTCATGGATTCAAAGTCTAGAGAATACAAGTTTTAGGACTTTAATATCCAAAAGCTTAAAGGAAATGCTAGGAGTTTGATACAACTAGTATGATGTGTTCTACAGTTTGGTCTAGTCTTAAGTATCCCATGTGATCTATTCTCTAAACTTCATTCATCAATAGTTTTCTTTGCTATTGTGATCTACACTAGGGGAGAAAATAGTTGCTATCTTTTGGGTATTTGCATTTCTTCGAAACTCTCAAGTTCAATTTAGATGCAAATCCACCAAAAGTTCCCACAATGAAATAGATCTTTTTTAAAATAGCCCTTGGGTTACTGATTTGTTGCCATTAATTCTACCATGATTGCTCATAGATTTCTAGAACATTTCATTGCACCTGGAACACCTTCATGTAGCATACAAATAGTTTTATCTAATTTTTTGCTCTCCATACACTACCTTTGTACATTGTCTAGTGTACAAAATTTCCATATCCAATGTATGGAATTAAAATCCAATTCTTTTATGCTATCTTTGTAGACTGTCCAATGTACAAAATTGCAATGCTCAGCATAGGAGGATAAGATATCAAATTTTGTAGATTTTGAAGCACTTTAACCCCCTTAATCTAGCATACATGGATTTTGTAGCTTCCACAAGCTGGGATGTATGAGATTTACAATGTATGTGCTACATATCTCAGATTTTACATTAAAAACTACCTTAAATTCTAGTAATATAGGCCATAATGCAAGATTTTTTGGAAAATAAGGCAATTATATCTACCTTTATTTTTCCACCAAATTACAAATAATTTTGGCTATAGGCTATAACATGAATTTTCTTTGGGGTGTTTCATTGGCCCCTCTTTGTTGATGTTTTGAGAATTGACTCGAGAGAAATCAACAAAGAATGAAAAATACCATTGTAGGGTTATCATCAATAGTCTCTCTTCACACTTGATTTAGTATTTATTCAATCCTACCAAGGAGTGGTTATGGTGGTGAAATAAGGTCATGATGGGATTTCAAGATTTTGAGGTGAGATCAATGACTACAGTGATTAATCAGGAATGGTCATTTTGGCTAACAAGAAATTCCAAATGTTGACATCATGGCAATGTCATGGTTATGACATGTGAACTAGTTGAAAAGGTCTACATGATTTGTGCACAAACTGTTGGTTACTCAATGAAATTTTAGAGGAACCAACACTCCATCCTTGGGATTCTTTAGCCACTAGGTTCCTCCTTTTTTTTTTCTTAAAGCCATTTATTTTGCATTAGGCCTCATTGGCCTCTTTGGCTTTCATAGCAATTTGCTTTCATTTTTTTAGGAGTGAAACCTTCATTGGGTTTCATTACCAAGGCTAGATTTTGTTTTCTCTTTGAATGGGATGTGTTACACCCAATGTACTTGATTGGTGGTGTATGTTAATTTTTCTTCGTTCTTTCATTGAATGAGATGTGTTACATTCCATGAAATTGATTAGTGGAAAATGTAGAGGATTATGTCACATGGCTATGATATCTAAGTGTTAAATGTTAATTTTCATTATTATTATGGTAAGGAAGGTTGTACTTTAGCTATGGGGACATGGCTCAAGAGGGGTAATGGAAGTGACATGAGGTAAGCACTCTTGGTATAGCTGAACAAGTTAATCAAATCTCATGTATTGAAGTTGCATGATAACACACTACTGTGATGAGTTACATCGTAACGATGATTCTAGGTTTCATCCTGTAAGCATAACTCCAAAAGGGCAAGCAAATAAGCCAAATAATACATGTTATTATGAGAGATTGCATAAGACTAGATGAGCTACTAAGCAGAATACATGCCATCATAGGTTATAATTGGTACAACATAAGAAATCTACCTTTTGTTTTGTAGATTCATACAAAGTTTTGTAGTTCATTTGTTATGCCATAGAAAGATAGAACAAGAGGTTACATAGGCTTACTTCTTGTAGGCCATAAGAGTTATTGATGCCATTCATCTATCAAAACCTATAAACAATGACGAACAACACTAAAAGTAAACATGTTTTTGTAGATGTAATCAAGGTCATGGGAAGGCTTTCATGTTTCCATGGTAGGATTTGATGAGATCTTCAACAAGCTAGGTTTTGGTGATGAACTTCGTTTCATGCATTTTCTCCTTACCATTATGGAAGAAAATCGGGAATCTAACCAAGGACCCCTTTGTGATGTTTCTAGCTTCAAGATCAAGAGTGGTTAGGAGATTCTAGGCTATTAAGGCTACATGGTTTAAAGGTTTTCAGGCTCTTAGTTTAGGCATTTGAGGGTCAACTTGCTTGAACAATGTTACAAGAAGGGTCCACTTAGGCTCAAAGTCTAGTCAAATTACTTCCAATCTTCATAGCTTAACCCTACATGTCAACATAAGCACATCGACTAGCATTGACATCATAAAATCATTAAACAATATTAAAATAATGAAAAATATTATAAAATAAGGCCAAACAAGGTCAAACCAAAGTAAAACAAGGCTAAACAAGGTAAGGTAGGCTCACTACTATGTCTAATAAGGTAAAACAAGGTCATAACAAAGTAGAATATCACTAAGAAAGGTTATAACATGGTCAAAATAAGGTAGGAGTAAGGTAAAAGTGGAGTAGAAACTAGGTAAAATGAAGTAAAAATAAGGTTGAAATAAAATCAAATATGGCAAACAAGGTTAAACAAGCAAAAATAGTATTAATTAATTAAATGTAATTTTTTTATAGCATTTGGTATTTAAGACATTCAAAAATATAATAAAACAAGCTACAAATTGTCAAAATTAGGAAAAGGTAGGCTTTAAATTGTTAAATTAATAGGTTTTCATGGTCAAACTAGTCTAGAAAAGCCAAAAATTACTATTTTTGAGCATGTAGAGGCCATGGTTAGTTTTAGGTCCAAGTTCAGTGTATCTAGTTAATTTTATCACCAACTTTTTCACACAGCATATAGAAAGAAAAATAAAGAATTCTCTTTATTTTATTTTTATTTCTGTATTTTTAGGGAGTCTACTAAGCAGCATATGAAACTTGGATTTTTAGCATGTAAATTAAAATAGTAATTTTAATGCTTATGCTCTTTTGTACACTACCATAGCGAATTAAAATATTAATTTTTAATATTTTCATGCTGCAAGTAGACTGTAGTAGGGCAGAGGGATGAGTGGATGAAGACGGGCGACAGTCCACGGATTCGCGCTGCCCAAAAGGCAGCACTACCTTCTTCCACAGGCCTCGCGGCCCCAATCGGGCCTGCATAATCGGAAGGCCACATGGCTTCCAACAGTGTTTTTTTTTAATTGGCCTTAAAAATTTGGCTGTCATGATCCAAATCATTGAGATCACAATCAACATTAGCCTCAATAAAAACACCTCCCTCGTCATTGTAATTTATTTGCCAACGACCACTTGAATCCTTGCAAATTCGACCAGCCATGGGGTAAAATACATCGAGAACTTTGACTAACGAAATTTTCAGTGCAGTAACTGTCCTGTATTGGAAATCAGAGCTGCCATCTGATTTATAGAAACAAGTAGTGAAAAAGGCATGTTTGACATACAGTAAATCAATATCACAAAGCCATATTTCCTTACGTGGAGAAGGAGATGTGGGATTCACGATATTAGACTTTGCAACTGTGATCTTCATACTCACTCTGCATAAGTTTTCTAAAAATTCTAATACGTTTTTGGCAAAGTGAGCAAAACTACACTTCGGCCGAACACATTGCACTGCTATAAATAAGCTCAGCCCAAGTAGAGTGATAACGTTATGTGGTTGTAGAGATAGATGGAAGCCCACATGATTCACAGATTATGAAGAGTGTTGTGGGCTTCTTACGGCATATCTGGATCAAATCCACATTTTAAAAGTTAATACCTTATTCTGTTCAGATTACCAAAGATACGATCCAGATAAGTATGTGATCTATCACATGGAAAGTTGCAGAGCCCGCTCCAAAGTGATAATTTGACAACCTTTCTTCCATAGTTCAAGGCCAGCAAAAAGAAAACAGCAGGCTTTTAGAGAATGTTTAACCTATGCTGGCATGAAACCCTTGCTGAAGTGAACTTTTACTAATCTTTCATCTTTTAAGTTGTTTCTTGATCAGATATGCACCGGGTAATTCAAAAGAGGACTGTAAGGTCAACTTGTCGGTTAAGCAAGGGTGCTTTCTCTTTCAATCATGCTGTTTGTGAAAAACGTGATATCACTGAATTTCAACGGTGCCATTGAAATCGAAACTGTGACCTGGAGTATGCTGTACTATGTTAAAAAAATTCAAACTGGGCAAATTGATTCTCCATCCTGATAATGGAGAATGAGAACAATTTTCTGTTATGCAAGAAAACACAACTACATTCTTGTACAACACAAAAAAGATTAAAAAAAAAAGTGGACTACGGGCCTTCCAATGATCTGTGCTCGGTCATATCCTATGAAGTGTTATAAAAAATGTATATTTTATAACTTTTGTAAATGATCAGAAGAACAGAGATGACATGATCGCAAATTTTCTTGAAAGATATGAGTGTTGATTATGGTCGGCAAAAGAATGAACCTCCATCCATTCACGTGTTGAAAACAAATATATCTATATGATAGGCAAACAATGATCAAACGTGAATACTATTTCTTGACACATGTTTGAAGATACGCCTCTGATCGAAGAAAGAACCGATTGAAACCATCAAGAAATAAAAACGACGGAAGTGGATTCAGTAGCTTTGTTGTTTCTATTATGCTATTATAGTTGTTTATTATTTTGGCTATCATAGCCTTGGAGACCACCTATTATTATTCTTTTGTTGTCATTGGTTGCATAGTGCAACTATGGCTACTGTTTTAGTTTTAAATTTTTTTGGCTATTTATATGTTTTAACTTTAAATTATATGTTTTATACTCTTTGCGTAAAGGCTGCAACTTAGAACAATAAGGTTATGAAATAAAGTTTTGTAGGAATATGAGAAATGCAAAATTGTAAAAGGATGCATAACTTCTAAAGAAAAAACTTTAAATAATGCGATGAGGCTAATAGGTCATAATGTGCATATAAGGGAGATAAAAAGGAAGGCCACAAATTTAGCAACTTTAGGCCTTGGCATGTCATTGGTTTTAGGCCCTAGCAGGGCACCAGTTTTAAGCCCTAGCAAGCCATTGTCTTGCCAATTTTAGGCCTTAGTAGATCATAGTGTTGTTAGTTTTAGGTCTTAGCAAGTTGTTTTTTTCTAGTAAGCATGAGTTAATTTTAAAAGAAAATAAAAAAGTAAGATGAACATGCAGACATGATAAAAGGCTAAAAATGTAAATAATGATCATTAATGAAAGAAGGAATGATTGATAGATCAAGGAACTTCCTTTGTATGATCATATTTCACCATTCTTCTTGTTCAAAATGGTAGTTAGTAGGTGTTTTCATTTATCATTTAATGCTATAGATTTGAAGATTTTAACCTTATTGGTGTTGTCATTGTTATTGGCCCTAGCTCTAGTTTTGGGAGTTTCCTCTTGAAACTCCACCTTTGAACCCTGGTCAATGTTGATGTTGTTGACATATGGTGAACATTTGTTGTCCCCACAAATAATAATTTCACCATGTTTCTATGGTAAGTAGATCTCCTCATGTATAGGAGATGAGACCATTCAAAGCTTCACTAGCCATGGCCTCCCTAAGATCAAGTTGAAACCAGGTGTCTCTTCAACTACTAGGAAGTTGGTAGACATGGGAAATTATTCTCCAGCAACAAATTCCAAGGAAATAGAACCTTGTATGACTACCCTTGATGCATTAAATGAGTTGAGGGAAGAGCTATAAGTTTCTTGGATGTTTTCAATTAAGCCTAGTTTCTCAACAACAATGTATGGTATCACGTTGGTTGTCATCTCATAACCCACATGAACATGATGAATCTTGTACTTACCAACATGTATAGTAATGAGGAGAGGAGTAGATAGTACTTTGTTTCGTAAGTTTATTTTCACCTCAATATCATGAAATTTGAGCATGGTTTGATGCCCATTTTCTCTATATGAAGCTTGCTCCATGACAGAGTGAATAGACTCTTTGTTAGTAGGCATGTCTCTACTCATAAGGATAGAAGTTAATGTTTGAGTCGCATGTCTCTATGAGTAGGAGAAGTCATAAGTAAGTCATATAGGTTCAATGATGTTTTCTTTTGCTTGAGGGACAATTTGGCTTATTCCACCATTGTAAGGAAATACTTTCCCTTGGCATGTGATCTTTTAGCCTTGCTGGTTTTGATCTCATCCATTCTTCCCAGAGTTTTTGAGTCATGTTTCATTGTATGTTTCTTAGGCTCCTTATCCATGGGTGTAGCTAATCTTGATGTAGGATTTGGTGGATTAGCTTATTTCTAAGTCCATTGTTGTTGGAAACCTTTAGTGGACTTAGTTGTTGATTTGATGATAGGTTGTTATCATCATCGTTGTGGTGATGGATTTTTGTTAATTGTTGACTTGTTGGCCACTGTAGGTAAGCCTTGGTTATGGGTTATTATGGGTTTGCTTGTTGAAGATGGAGAAACCCTAATAATGAATGGTTTCTGTACTTTAACTTGTGATGTTGTTGTCATTGAAGGGGGTAAGTCTATGATAAAATGTTTCTTAGGAGTTAGAGGCGGTGGTACCTTGATGATGAAGTAGGCTTTAGGATTTATGATTTAAGGCTGGGTGGTACCTTGATAACAAATGGTTCCATGGGAGGGTTAGACTATTTGGTTTTTGTGAATGAGGATACAGTGTAATAGTTATTGATGTTTGGAGAGTTAGGCTCGTTCAACACAAGCTCTCCATAATCAATCATCTTCTAGAGGTTAACTTTCAATGCTATGCAAAAATCAATATCATGACCAACCATTTTATGATAATGACAAAAGCTATCCAATTCAAAGTACTTTGGTAGTTTTGAATCATCTTTATTTATTATCATTGGATCTTTAGCTATGTCATAAACATGATTGTGCCTCTTACAAGCTTCCTTAGACAATTTCTTATGTTGTATACAATTATATTTAAGTAACTATTCTGAAAGCTTAGAGGGCTTCATAGACAACCTAGTGTACTTAGATTAGTCCTTCAACCAAAAGTTTGATCTTGCTTGATTTGGGATGTAGGAAGTAGATAGTTGAGATGAGTTAAAAGGTGCATTAGGTGGTGGTGATCCTTGTCTTTCTGCTTGCTTTGTATCCTTGGATACTATAGCCATGGTTGTTTATTCTTGCTTAGTTTTCTCCCTATCCCTTCTTGTGTGTTGGTTTTTATAGGGCACATAGGTCATATCGTTACTAGCCTCAACTACTTCCATGATGTTTTTAGTTTGCAAAAATGTTTAGCTTAGTGAATAGGGCTATAAGTAATAAAATTTGTACTTGATAAATTCATTAACCATCCCTTAAATATGGATAGAAGATGTGTTTTAATTATGGATTCAAGAATCTCATTAAGGAGAGCAGTCCGTTATGGTATGAACTTTTGTATAGGTTCAAGGGGCCCTTGTTTAACTTTCATAGTTTGTTAAGCATTTTGTTGGGTTTCAAGTTATATTTGAGATAGTTAACAAACTATGAGATCAAGTCCTCTATAGAGGCAATGGAACCTCTAGGTAACGCACAATACTAATCCAAGTCTTTCTTAGTGAGGGACATAGAGAAGATGCACATCACAGTATGGGGTTAGGCTTGCAACAATAAGCTTTCAAAATGGAAGGTAATTAGGTGTGAGTTT
Source organism: Gnetum montanum (assembly GCA_015680685.1). Classification (NCBI taxonomy): domain Eukaryota; kingdom Viridiplantae; phylum Streptophyta; class Gnetopsida; order Gnetales; family Gnetaceae; genus Gnetum; species Gnetum montanum. Next base: position 68,422 of record MNCI01032653.1, on the reverse strand, counting down.
GGATCACCCTCAACATTATATTTGGTGATATTGGGAATTGAAATGCCTTTGGGAAGTGTTATTTGTAGGATGATGGGACTAATGGTATCATCTTGATAGAAGTTCATAATATTAACCATCTAGGATATGGAGAATTTAAGCTTCCAAAATCTTTAGTAAGATATTGGATCATCTAAAAGGCTTGATCCAAGCCTTAGGGAATCCTTGTGGATTACAATGTTTATATAGATGGTTGTTGAGGGAATTAAGATATGTAAGGCCTTGCAATGGGCATTGGTATCAAGAGAAGGAGCTAGGTGATCACTATAGCAAAAGGGTTGAACAATGAAAATGATGTTTGAGTTGGGATTTGTGGGAAAAAGAGGATAAATGGAGTGTAAGAGTCTTATGTAGCTTATGATCTTGAAGAGGATCCCACTCATATGATGTTTAGAGGTGACATTATTAATACCATTGGGGCTAGATGCATAGAATGAGGTTGAGTGGAAAGGACATCGACAAGGATAATGATATGAAATAAGAGATAGGTTGAGATTGATTTGCAATGATAACAACCACTAGGTCAAACATGATGGGATAAAGAAGAAGAGACTAAGGGACTTGAGCTATAGGAGATACTAGGGATGTAAGGCTAGGAATGATTTCTTATGAAGTAGATTATTGGAAGAGGTTCCCAGTAAAAGTAGCTAGCTCTTGTTCTACCTCAAACTCGTCGTGTTGTTGTTTTCATTTTCATTTGAATTAAGTTCCTTCCTTAACTCATCAATTTCTATCAATTGTGTCAAAGTACATGTATAGAAGTTAGTTAGGTTGATCTGATTGTAAGGGGAGGGTATATATTCCTTCCCATTTTGGTGGATGATCTCAAACTAACATTTGAACTCAGATTCTAAATGTGGGATTAGGAGGCTTGCTTGAATTTTAACACAAATAAAATTATAATATTCTCATTAATAATAGTGAAGTCTAGTTCTTGTTCCCTCTATCTAAGTGATTTCCTACATTCTATAACTGTCAAATCCTTGGGATCATATATGTAGATAGCTTCTTGGTTGGATGCCATGTGTGCTGTCATGTGGTAAGATAGTGGAATGACAACGAGACATAAAAAATATTAGACCCAATGACTGGTAAAGTATGGTAGATGTTTTTTTCAATTTAGGTTAAGTAATTTTTTGATCATTTGGTTTCTTAATGTTATAAGTAGATTGTAATTTTCTTAGTATATAAAACTTCATGGCTTACAAAAGAAGCCTATGGAAGCTTCCCAAGATATAAAAGTTTCAGCATATTAAAATTGTAACTACAATGGCAAAAAATAGAAAAACTATTTTTTAAATAAGATTTTCTACCATATTTGGCAAATTTTAGAAAGTGCAAATAGATTGTTGTCTACTCAAGGATAAAGATAAATTTGCCTATGCAAATACCAAAAACAAGAAAAGCAATCCAATTGCAACTATTAATAAAAATTTTAAATTGCAACATCTAAGAAACAAAGGCAATGTTGAGCATTGCAATAATAAGAACTAGAAAAAATTAAATTTTTTATGTTTCAAAGTGTAGTAAATTGGTGCAACACAAAAAAACTATATTGTGAATATGGCGATAAAAGAAATCTTTGTTCCAAGGAAAATTGGCTTTGAATATCACATAGTAGAGTTTTGGGAAAACCCAAAACAAACTTTGTTGTGCTAAAGATGCTAATAAGCAAAAACAAAAATAGGTGAAAGATCTATAAGTTAGTTTTGATGGAGAATTCAAATAAAGGCCCTCCTTCTAGCCCTAAAAAATTATAATGCCTAAAATATCTAATGCTAGAAATCTAAGAAATTTCATCATGGAATAGTTTTAACTTTAGATTCATAGGCCTTGAAAAAGAGTCTAAAGTACCTTAGATGATCTTGTCAATTACCTAGGGACTTATAAATCTATTACTAATGTTTGTAATAAAAATTTAAAGTGTATGAAAAGGTGGTTGACATGTTAGATATGAGTGTAGAGAAATGTAAAGCAAAATGTGACAAATAAATGAAATTGCAAAATTTTATTAATATTAAAAAATTCATGGAATGAAAGTTTAGAGAATGCATGTTTTAGGACTCTAATATCCAAGAGCTTAAAGAAAATTCTTGGGATTTGATATAGCTAGTAGGCTGTGTTCTACAACTAGGTCTATCCTCAAGCATCTCATACGATCTACTCTTTGAACTTCGTTCATCATTGGTTCTCTATACTATTGTGATCTATGCTAGGAAGAAAATAGTTGTTGACTCTAGGATATCTACACTACTCTAAAAGTCTCAAGTTTAGTCTAGATGCAAGTTCACTAGAAGTGCTCATAATGAAATAGATCTTTATTTAAATAGGCCTTGGGTTCTTGATTTGTTGCTGTTAATTCTACTATGATTGTTAATAGATTTCTAGAACATTTGTTTTTGCACCTAAAACACCTCTATGTAGCATAAAAACACCTCTATGTAGCATATGAATAATTTTATGTAATTGTTTCTCTTCATATGCTACCTCTGGACACTACCCATTGTACAAATTTCCATACCTAGTATATGGAATTAAAACCCAATTCTTATATGCTATCTTTGTAGGTGCTCCACTGTATAGAACTACAATGCTCAATGTACAAGGCTAAGATATCATATTTTGTAGATTTTGAAGCACTTTTAGCCCCCTCAAGCTAGCATACATGGATTTTGTAGCTTTCACAAGCTGGTATGTATGAGATTTACAATGTATGGGCTACACATATCATATTTTACATTAAAAACTATCTTAAATTCTAGTGATACAAGGCCATAATGCAAGATTTTGGGAAAAATAATGAAATTTTATATGCCTTTATTTTTCCACCAAATTATAAATAATTTTGGCTATAGGCTATATCATGAATTTTCTTTAGGGTGTTTCACACCTACATAATAAGAGAGCTATAGTTTGGGATCCCCATGGCCATCACCATTAAATCAAACATGACAGGAACTTGCATTTTCTCATTAACGAATATGTTAGTCTACTAGAAGATGATGAATTAAGATATCTAACTAACTAGGGATGGTCATAGAGCTAGGAAGTATGCTATCCAATCTTTTAAAGCTAAAAGCTGAAAAGAAGGGGAAATGTGTAAATTACCATGATAGGTTAACTCATGTAAAAGAGAGTCATGAGCATTAAGCATGGACATAATGCGATCCTAAGTTTTTTTCCACAATTGAAAGTTGGTGAATGTCTTAGTAACACTTTTATAGAGGAAGCATGGGTTCTTTTCTCAAAAATTTCAAGCATTACATTCAAGCCAAATCTTCTAGGTCACTTCTACCTATGAAGAGGTTTCATGAAAGTTTCTTTTCATGATGGACTCTTCTATAATTATGGACTAGTAGTAGTCTCACTCAATCCTTGTCCATGTGCATAAAAAATGTTTAGTTCTTTCAAAAAATAGAATTATTTGAAAGATGAGTCATGGTTTCAACCCCTTCGTAGAATAGAATACATCTTGAAGATAAAGCTTTTCCTAAGTAAGAATAACATGATGCGTCAAATTTCAAATAAAAAACCTTACCTTAGGCTAATATTGTAACTTCTAGATAAGTTTCTATACTTTGAATTTAGTAAAATATTATCTAAAAAGAGAGAATATCCATTGTTTACTTCCCTTAAATTCAAATTGTAGTGTGTACTTTTTTGTTGAGTTAGAAGGATCATAATCCCTTAAGGATGTCAATGATCTTATTAAATTGAGATTTGGCACTACTAACATTCAAATGTGGAGAAATCCTCAATAGCCTTCTACTACACCATTCCATAACTTTCACCCTTGAAGCATTCTATAAAAGATGAATTACATATGATAAAACCTTCCTAATAGTTCTACGATTTACTTTTTCTATTGAGAGACCCTTCACTGGGATATTAACATCTCCAAATTTCTATCATCATAATGACTAGAGGAATGTCTTGTAGATTTTAGGGGCTCTGCCTATGTGTTTTCAGAGGTTTGAATTACATAATAAAATATAATTAATTCAGAGATAATTTACTTGGGGCTAGAACTTCTATGATAACTTAGTTGTAAAGATAGAGGCTTGCTTTTCAAAATCTCTTATTCCACAACTATGCACATGATAAGGAGCAACCATCTTATCTCAAGAATCCAAGTGAAATTGAAGCTACACCACCATCCCATATCAAATAGAATTATGTATAGTTTGATTTAACTTGTGAGATGAATTAGGGGTTGAATATTGGAATACAATAAAGAACAAACTTAGCCAAAGTTAACTTGCCCATGGATGAAAGGAACATACTTATCTAGAAAGCCAATTTCTTTTATAGCCTTACTAGGAATCTTTCCTAGTACTTGGTATATTTATAAAATAAAGAATAATTGTTGTGTAGCTTGATGGCTAGAAGTGAGCTAGCTCTACATTTAAAGAGATGAATTATTTTATCAAACATGTTAACCAAGCATTTTATGTGGATGATCTATATTTTAATGAAATTAACTTCTAACCTAGTAGATATGCAAAAGACTTCTAGAAACCTTCACATTTAACTCTTAGCAAAGTTAAATTAGCAACATTTTATCAGCTTTGGTAACACATCTTAGTACATAGGAGTTAAAACATCCTAGTTTCAAATTTACTTTAGTTCATCTTGAAATCTATCTTTGCTAAGCTACATGTGCTCAAATTGGAATGGTAATCTATGATGACTTTAAATCAATTATTCATTAATAATGGGTCTATTATTATGGAAAATCCAAGGAAGGGCCTTGCTAACTAAGTAGTGAGTATTTTAGCAAGAATGAGTAAGAAACAAATAATTTAGATATGAGACAATCCATATACCCTCTAGTGTTGGGCATTTCCAAGTGATGTAGCTCAGGAGAACTCAAAGCTTTTTCGAATCCCCATATTATGCAAAATCATCAAAGAATTGACTATCTAAGTTTTCAATGAACTAAATTGCTCTTCCTTCCTCCTCATGAAATTTTAGTCTCGCTTTCTAATCCAATCCTTTTTAGATCCAAACTCAAAATAATACAATTTAAAATCTTTACATTGAAAGATAATACCCAAATCATAAATGTTTAAACTTTTCATCTTCTTCCCCATAATAAAAGTTAGATTTGGAGAAATAACATTATCCTATAAACCAAGATTACTATGGTGAAAGAAAATTAAACCCTTGCTAAAACTATGACTTGGTGTGGCATATCTAGACTAGCTAGGTCAAATATTGCAATAAACATTGTAACGTCCCCATTCCCAAATGATGTTGCTAAATAATGAAGATGATGCCTCTTCATAACAAGTGTGATCATTTATCATAACAAGCCTTGAAATGATAGTTGTAATTAAGACCTGAAAGGGCATGTTGTAATAATGGATGTGTTCACTAAGGTGACCTTTGGGGGTTTGACCTAAGGCATTTATACCTGAGCTTAGAGGTCTTGCTAGCACGAAGTGGTGAAGTCGATACAGGCAAGTCATGGGAGCTAGGTGAAGTAGGAGTCGAAGAGGACTGGCCATTCCTTCTAGTCAATTGTAGGCCTAATCAAGATGGTAGTGCTGAATTGCCTCTAAGGGATGAATGTCAAAGGAAGAAAATCCTAAGGAACACTCTCAAATCATGATTCAAATACACTATTTCATATTAATAGAGCATTCTTTCCTTTTCTTCCTTTTGCATTTATCTTATTATTTCCTTTACATGTAATATTAAATGTTACATATATTTGACATTTGGTATATTATCTTCTAATGCATAATGTCTAATATAAAGTATATTTGACATTTGCCATAACATTTTGAAAGAGAATGTCATAATTGCTATTAGAGGAAACCATGACCCAAAGGCCATTCAGAACCATGGGCCAAATACGATGTCAACATGATGATGAATAATGTTGCCATGATACATGGAAGGTCATTGATCATCACCAGATGCATCATATGTCTAAGATGCATACCATTAACATCTGATTATGCATCATCAAGATTCAAGAGATGTTGGTAAAATATACACTAATCTAGGTAACTCTTATCCATCTCAATACTATTAATATTAATTTATTAAGGTCATTAGGCCACACAAGCCCTTGCTAGGGCTGCACCAACACTTTGTGTAGGTTGCATAGGCCCCACTTTTGATTGTGTAGGTCTTAGCATAGGTTGTGTTGGTTCCTCTATAGGACATGTAGCCAAAGCATAGGTCATGTTAGCCCTCTATGGACCATGTGGTAGGAAGAAAACTTCACACAATAGATGCCTCCATTGCTATCATTGCTTTCTACCTCCCTACATAGTGCTCCACCCTTTTGGCCACCTATTGCCAAACATAAGCCTCCAAATGTCAATCTACTCCATACCAAGCTATCGATCATTTTCAAATTCCACCATGGCCATTGTTGCTAGCATTCCTACTTGTCGTGCGATGGAGAAATTTTTATCAATTGACAAAAAATTTGAATTCTTTGTCAATTAATGAAAAATTCAAAATTCCCATTAATTGATGGAAAATTCAAAATTTCTATTTTTAAACATTGCTTAAAATAAGAATGTGAAAAAATAGTTTTTAAAGAATAATTTGGTGCATTGGAAGCATGTGAGATAAAAATTTCATAGTTAAGTGTGCTCATTCTAGAATAGTACTAGAATGGGTGACCTCTTGGGAAGTCTCATTTTTTGCACCAAAGGTTTTGAAATTTATAAGTCATCAATTTTGATTTTGGAAGCCTTTTTTGATAAATGAAGAGTCATTTCCTACATATTTCAACCTTCCAAACACTATGGTGAAATCAAATCCATCCCAAGAAACCCAAAATCCTAGTTTTAATCCCTTGCTTGATATAGTGCCTAAACACCCTCAAAAGCTTAATCTTAGCATAAATTGATCATATGATGTTCTTTTTCAATAGATAAATAATCATTTCCAACTTTCTTCATCCTTATAAACTTAATGGTAAGGTTAGGTTTATCATTAGGATACTCACTAATTCAATGATATTATAAATTTTTCTTTACAAATTTAACATTTTAGACCTTGAGATCAAGTGCTTAATTCTTTCTTATAGTCTTAAGATATCTATGGCGTGTCATTAGTTAAAATATAGGATTCAGTGTCCTTAAGAAGGGTAGAAAGGTCATTAATAATTAAGATAATGTTGTTATATATTACTAAAATTAGAGAATATTGTTAAATATTACCAAATTTAGTTGGAGAATCAATGATGAATTAGTTAATGAAATAGAACAATCTTCAATGATCAAGAAAATTTATATCAATTCATCTTACAATAAAAACATATGGTAGAACAACATGGAGACTCAAAATATTGTTTTGATAAGGTGTATGATACCCATGAAGAGAAATGATCCAATAGAGAATCCAAGAATGAGAATGAAAGTTGCAACATACAACATGCTTTTAAGATCCCTAGTGAGTGAGAAACAACATCTATTATGTTTAGCATGGGCCTTGGATTGGCATAAATATTGATACCCATGTATCTTAGCAGAGTTACAAGAGTTGGATGCTGATGTCTTATGCCTACAAGAAGTCTTGCCATGGAAATTTCTATATTAATTCCAAAAAAACTTGGAAAATATGGGATAGATAGGTATTTATAAGCAAAAAGGTTCTTGTGAAAGTTCTTCTTGTGAGCCATATAGATTGGCCTATTGCAAAAATCAAAATATGGATGATTATGCAATCCTTTATAAAGAAGTCAAGTTTGAATTGGTACATAGATTTGAATGGAGTTTAGAAAACATGATTTTTAAAATTCTAGAACTTCAAGTAATGGAAAGGAAAAAAGCATTCAAGATTTCAAAAAGGTCACATAGCTTTGATAGTAATTCTAAAAATCTAGTTATCAAGAACATGTGTATGCATGGTTAACACACATTTAATTGCCAAACCAATATGTCTAGATGTCAAACTATGTCAAGGAGTATACTTGATTAAGCAAATAGAAGAAAGTTTGAAGAATAAGTTATTCCTAATTTATAGTGATCTAATGTTAATTATTCTTTGTGAAGACTTCAATGAAAATGTTGGAAGTAGTGTTTATCAATTCTTAAATCATGGATGTGTAAAGGAATCCATGGAAGATGAACCTAATTTGAAGAAGATGTTTCCATCAATTCAACATGAAATTCCATTGGCTAGTGTATATTCTATTTAATTTGAATCTTTAATAGATAAATTAGATTCTATAATTCAAAAACACATGGTGTTGATGAATAGTATTCATCAAGAATCACAATTTACCAATTACTCTACTATGATTAATGAGGATGGATCAACAACATTCTTCATTAAGACATTGGATTATATTTGTTATGATGTACAATTATTTTAAGTTACCAACTTAATAGAGTTAATTTGTAAAGAGGAAATTAAGAAGAATCAAGATCAAGCCCTTCCATATTGAACAAGACCATATGATCATATACCACTTATGGTAGAATTAAAATTACTTCTAGAAATTCATAAGGTTGATCAAGATTAGGAAGTATCTCATCCTTACTTCCATTTATGAACTTATTGTTTTCTTCATTTTTTAATTTATATTTTAATTAGATAAGTAAAATATCTAAGGTAATGGAAGTTGGAAATAAAGGATTTTCTATACTTTCACTTGGATAACTAGAAACAAGTTGCACTTTATGTAACTCTAGTTAGGATTGGTGATTACTGGTTGGTATATATTTAATTCACCTCTTGTAATTATCTTAAAAAATGAGTTAAATATGAATAAGTAATATTTAAGTTTTCATATATTTTTCTCACATATGTCTCATTTGCAAAATAAGCAAGAAACAACTTTAAGTCCAAAGGAGAAATCAAATTATTTGAGCATAGGATCATAATAAAAGCATTGAATGCTTTAGAAAAAGAGAGTAAACATGGACTCGTTTAAGGATGAACAAAACCTAAGGTTGGTAGATTATAATGTCCCCATTCCTAAATGATGTTGATACATAATGAAGATGATGCCTCTTCATAACAAGTGTTATCATTATCATAACAAGACCTAAAAGGGTAGTTGTAATTAAGACACAAAATGGCATGTTGTAATAATGGACATGTCTCTCGAGATGATCTTTGGGGGTTTAATGTAAGGTATTTATACCTAGGCTTAGAAATTGTGCAAGTAGGGAATGGTGGAGTTGATATAGGTAAGTTACAGGAGCCAAGTCAAGTGGGACAAGAAGAGGGCTTTCCATCTCTTCTAGCTGGTTATAGGCCTAACGATGATAGTAGTGCTGGATTGCCTCTAGGGATAGATGGAAAGAAAGAAATCACCAAGGAACACTCTCAAAGCATGATTTGGATATACTATTTCATATCAATAAAGAATTCTTTCCTTTTTTTTCTTCCTCATTTTTCCTATTATTTTCTTTGCACATAATGTTGAATGTTACATATATTTGACATTTGGTATACTATATTCTTATGCATAGTGACTAATATAACATATATTTGATGTTTTCCAAGACATTTGAGAATGAAATATCATAATAACCCTTGAGTTTTCTTTGTTGAATAAGAGCCACATCCACAACATTTATCTAGAACCATAATTTCAAAAAATGAATCTTTTCTAGCCCTTAAAGGGTATTACAATTTCAAGATAAGATAATCATGGTGAAGGAACAGGCATTAGGAAGATGCTATTCACTAACATACCTTGATTTAAATTTGATAGTGGCTTTAACACTTGGGTTTTCCTTTCATCTCTACCATGGATAACCTTGACTAAATTTTCCAATATTTCTTACTATCAATTACCAATATCATGAATAATTTTCTTTCTTCTATCCTCCATAGGTTAAACCCTACATGACCATTTTTCTAATGAGACTTCTAGGTGAAATAGGCTCTAGTTGTTTTCCTTTTATTGAGTCTAAGAAATGAACATACCTTGGCAATGCCACTTTTTCTAATCTTGATGTGCTTGTCCATCATGTTATTTAGGATCTAATAGATTTTACCATTATTTCTCTTCACAAGTACCTCAATTCTATTTTTTATGCATAACTAATTACTATTCCTTTGAAGCTTTATTAGTGACTATTAGAGTCTAGTTTTATATCTCTAGGACAACTATAATTATTGAGATCTTATGAGTAAGAAGCAATAATATAGAATCATAAGATCATATCTCTATTTTTATTGATAACTACTTTTCATGATACTTTGTAGTTATCATTATTATAAGTCTTAATAATCAAGTTGCTTATGAATCCTCTTATGATGAATAGAGTTAGGATTTATTGATTCTATAACATAGTACTCATCATAAGCTATTTTAGATAGTCTATAAGAAATACTATTTCTAGATTTGGTAATTCATAACATAATCTTTGGGTTTATTGTAACTCCAAGTTCTACCTTCCTATGTTTTGGTGATGTTTCTCTTTTTGGTAGTGCATCTTCTTTTTGTTTTTATCCACTTCTCCATCATAAGGTTATAATATACTTATGACTAATGTTCATAACTCAATGTATTGCAAACTTCTATACTTAGACTAGATTCACTATTATTTTTTCTTTATACTTGGATAAGCTACTCTATCTTAGCTTACTAGACTTTATGATACATTTCATTATAAATCTTTCTTTTACTAGGCTTTATTAAATACTTCTTCATATGTCTTCCTCTTCTTCTCCATTATAACCTTCTAGATGATCTTCTTTTCTTATTTAAGAAACTGGATTAGGATATGTATGGTACAAGTTAGATCTTCTCTTACTATTTAAGAAATCAAATCTTGGTATTGTAGAGATCTATTTTTTGTCTTTTGTAACACTTCCTCATCAATCTTATGAATAGGACTAATGGCTCCTTTATCTCCTCAAGGTTCCATTTGGAAGCTTTGGAAGAATTGTTGCATTATAAATTATGGTTTTTCTTGTTTTGTAAGCTTCATTACCTATGAATCTTCCTTTCCATTTATTATGAATTGGTTAATAATGTTCTTCCTTTTGTGAGTTAGATCATGAGTTTTAATAAATGTTATGAAATTTATGATTATTTTTTCCACTTCTTTCTAATGGTTCTTCTTACATTCTTCATTCATAGGTTATTTCATTTTATGAAATGAGGAGTTATGCTCTCTCATATTTAGGAAGGAGTTGTGAGTCTTTTTAAGATCATCATGATCATTTGTAACTATTGATAGATTTAGTTAAGAAATTAATGATTGTACCTTAACTAAGAAGTATATTCTAACATTCCCCTTCCAACATTAGTTTCTTGACTTAATCTTTTATGTTTACAAATTCATGAATAGTCAAGAATAATTTCTTAAATTCACAAATCTTTTATATTTTATTAAGTTTCTTGATAGATCTTTTATATTTTGTTAAGTTTTCTTTCTTCACTTCACTTTTGAATTTGGAAATTAACTTTCCTTTTGTATAAAATTTAGTGATTATTCTTTCTTTTTATCATCTTTACTTTTAATTATACTTTTAGCTTCTCCCCTTTACTCTTTGCTACACCACAAAAATTTGTATGTTATAACCAATCGTCATCATGTAGCTTTCACCCCATGAAACTTGAGGCATAAATTCATTGTAAATGTGAAACTTGTAACCCATAGTGGGAAATTTCACAAAATTTATATTTTTGGGGCTTAAAAATGCCTTATAAGTGGTGAAAGCCTCATTTCCCAAGTGAAAAAAGCCACCTAATGTTTATATTTGGGCTTCGGGGAGGTGTCAAAAATGTCTTTTGGAATGCCAAAAAGGGCAATTTAATGGGTTTTATGGGAGGTATACATTTTTTTACATTGGAAACACATGTATGGCGGTAGATCTCACCTACCCCTAGTGTGGAAGGATGGGGTTTTTGAAAAGTATTCCCCTTCAATGTGTAGGCCAAATGCACAGCCTAGAATCTTTCCTCCTCAATCTAAAAGGTTCCTCCCTAGCCTAGAAACTTTTCCCCCCCATACTAGAAAGTTTCCCTCTAGTGTGGAATTTTTCACCTAGTGTGGAAAATTCAATCCCCAAATGTGGAAGCCATAAAAAGTAAAAATTCATCAATTCATGCACTTCAATTTTGACTAGCCACTTCAATAAGCATGGCAGAGAGCTCAGCATGGAAGATTTATCTCTAGTGTGAGAAGTGTGTCCTAGTTAGTATTTATAGTAAATGGAATGGCCATGGGGGAAAACACTTACTATGTATGGTAACAAATTTGGATACCCATATCACCTAAATTTGGCAGCCAATTTGCAACAAAATCACATCAAATTTGCAGCCAATTTGAAGCCATTTCGTAGTCAATTTGCAGCCAAATCATAACCAAATTATGGCCCCATTTATGACCCAAAAAACCTATACCTCAAATAGCATTTATAAGTTACAATAATTTTTTCATGGTTAAGCAATATTTTCTCAGAATTCAAGTAAATTCTTAGCAAAGTTTAGCTATTTTTACAATTCCAAACTTGGGGCATTTTCAAGCACTCAAGGATTATTCCAATCTCCCATGTTTGCATCCTCTTGAATTCCATAATGAAAGCATAATTACCTTGAGATTTGTGGATTTTTGGTGTCAACCCTACACTGTTAGGATTCCCAAACCCCAACATGGAGTAATCTAACATACAGACTTTTCACTTTTTTCATCCCCTAGCAATGGTCCAACTTGTAGATTTGAGGTTGTAGCAGTGAAGGAAGGTTTGATAGCATCAAGAGTGGCTTAGCACCCAAATCGTGGAGTAGATCACATTGGTGTCAATGGGCTTTGAACTCTTGCATAAGTGAACCTCCTTTTTTGCTTATGTAGGCATCATTTGTACATATTTCTCAAACTTATTCTTTATTTTCTTTCTCAATAAAGTTTCAACTTTTCAGCTTTGTGTACAAAATAAGTTTGTTTATCATCTGTGCATTATTTTAGATCTTTTTTAGTTTTTCATTATGTTTCATAAGTCCCTAGTTGATCTACCAAAGTAGCCAAGGTGCTTGAAATCCCATTTTTTTCATGAAGGCCCTAGGGATCTAGGGTTGGGAATTGTTGCACCAAGGATCTTTGGTATTATTCTAGTGATTGAGGTTTTTAGTCACAATAGTTTTTCTTGGCTCTAGAAGGAGGGCCTTCACTTAAATTCTATAACTAGATCTATTATTTTTTTTACCATTTTCAAGCTTTTTTTTTAAATTTTTGTACCAAAACCTTTGAAGAATTAACATTGATCCTTCCCCCCTATGACCAAAACTATGCTGTGGAAATTGTAGGTGGTTGGATTTTGGCTTTTCATAGCACTTGCTATGAATTTTATAGCCCAAAGTTAGCATTGATATCTCCTTTCCTTATTCATTTTTATTTTACTACCAAAAATTTATTCTCTAGTTTCTAAAGTGGGTGGTTTAACTCATTTGTGAGTTGGCTTTTCCCCTAGTTTTCCAAGATGAGAAAATTAGTAGTTGCCTAAAACCAAATTTAGTGGTAAAATACCAACTTTGCACTTTTGTTTTCAGCCCCCCAGCCCCCACTCCCAAATCAATGTTGAGGTAGTAGGTGTGAGATTCCCATCATCTTGTTGTCATGTTAAACCATTTCATGGAATAATAGTTGAAGCTAATGCAATTTAAAATAAATGAGATTAATGAGATTGATGCATCTGAGAAGCTAGATGAAATGTTAGAACAATAGGCCTTTACCACATTAGCTCAAAACTGTGGTTATTGGTGTGATTTCTACAAAGTTAATTTACAACTTCTTTTCATGGTAGTCCAAAATATCATCATCGATACCATTCAATCCATTTTATACTAATTGGTATGATGAGGTTTAGGGTCTACATCAACAAAATTGTTCTTTGTTAACAAATTATTTCTACAATATCATGAAATCAAGCTTATTGAGAAGGATGAACAAATGATAGTTTTATAGAAAAAATTGTACTATGAAATCTAGAAAAAAAAAGAAAAAAAAACAACAATGAGCATTTTTTGTATAATTTCTAGTTGAGTTAAATTGAAAAATAATTTGAAACATTACTGTAACAAAAAAAAAGGATAGAAAACCCCAAAACTTAGACCAGTTTACAATTCTTCTACCTTGGATATTCTTCTACCTATTCTTAATTATGTAATGTGAAGGTTGAGATCCAACACATTGTTGGTAGTAACAAAAAACAAGACAAAACCATACAAGGTGAGATGTAGTCCAAATCATAAAGGTATGTAAGGTGATATAAAGACAAACTCAACCCCTACATATGAACTCAACTAACAAATAGGGAAACCCCAACTAGTCACAATAAAAATCATGAGTGATACTTTCTCTAGTAATTTTTAGAAGCTATCTTAGCTTGGAAAAACATTTCTAACCTAAAAATGTCAGTCCTATAGATTTTATATACCCTGACACTACTAAAACTCAAATATAGATATGGTGGAATCATCAAGGATGATAAAAAATGAGTGAAATTATTGCTAGTATAGTAAAAAAGTCTCGAAAAAATACTAGAGTGGTAGGAAATAATTTTTTGGTAAATATTTTGCATGAATGGATCATGATGGGGAAGCCCTAAATTGGAAAATTTGTAGATGCTTAGAATGTCAGTGGCCACAACATCAATGCAAGCAAAGACTAGGGTTTCTTCTTAATTGCTGCAATGACCATGCTTCACAAGTATGCCCAGAACGATGCTAATAGAGCTTATTGTGACCAACCAAAAACCCACCTCAACTTCCAAGTATACCACCAACATTGGAGCTGCAAGAACTAGGTATGTGGCTTGAATCCATGCAGTGTACACTGTGGTAGCCACTAGCAAATCATGGTTACTATTGCTATTTATTTTCTAGATCACACAGGATGCCATATGGTAATAAAACTAGATGTAGCAATAGGGTTTTGATTCTGTGGTGGTAGACACTCAACACATATGGTTATCATGGAATGGAGCATTTGAAAAATGATATACCTTCTATAGTTTATTTTAATACTTTTTGTAGCATCAAATTCTTCAACATGTAAATACTTTGAAGGGACATAAGTTAGTCCCAGGCAAAGAGCAGTCCACAGTTCGCACACACAATAAAGATAGACAAATATTATATAGGAAATATGAACAAATATTAGACATACATTTCTTGTATCTAGTTTTGTAATTGTATGATCTTTGAATTGTGATGACAAGTCCCAAATATATGGACAATTAAATTTCAAATGCTTTATAGTCATTGGATAATTACCATTATAACACTTGTCAAATATAGATTTTATTTCTCTAGAAGTTGTAACTTCCTATGAAAAGTTATAACTCCTTAGGGTAGTTACAACTAAAAATATAAGATAGTTTTATTTGATTTTGGTTTTCCATTACCGAAAGACACTTGCCAAATATGTCTTAAAATTCACATAACCCCCCATGGAAGTTATAACTTTTTAGGTGGTTAAGATTAGATATCTTAGATATTTGTCACTCATCTCATGATTATTGTAACTACCTAAAGCCACTATAAAATGGCTTCAAAGTTAGAAATGAAAGGGAGCTTTGGGAGAAGAATAAATTTGAAGATTACTTGTAATATGCTTTGCTAAAGACATCATTTTAGCCATATTTTTTTAGTCCTGTGAGTTCATTCTTTCCTATTTTGTTTTGCTGCTTAGCAAGTGGTTTAGGTAGTATCATACTTCACATTAAAATTTGAGATTTTTAGATTGCTTTTATAGTTCTTTGTTGCATGATAGTATATTCCTATTAAGATTTGCAATAGAAGAGCTCATGTTTAATAGAAAAGTTTATTATTATGCAATTTTTGAGGTTGCTATTAGGATTGCTGTAAGAGAGCCTCTACTATAGACAAGCCAGTTAAACAATTCAATAGTCTACAGGGTTCAAAACTTTTTTGGTATTTTTATAGGATTGAAATAGCTTTTTGATTTTTAAAGTATATTTACTTGTTATTTCAATCAGAAATTTTCAAATCTTTGAAAGCTTTGGTGTGTGCAATCATTAACAACTATTATCTAGCTAATATAGAGACTCATATGTGTTGGCTTATGTAGTAATTTTTGGTAGTATAGTAGGATTGTCTCTATGAAATTTCTTGTTTGAGCCTAAAAAATGTGAACAATTCATAGATATTAAATTAGGGATAACCTTATTCTGAAGTGTTTTCTCATATCAATTTACCTTGCTTATATATTTGAGGTGTTTATAGAAATCTACTTTCTTTTCTTTATATTTCCATTTATCTTGCTCTATTTCTAGTTTTCTTCTAGAACTTCTCTCTCTGGGGAAAATTAAGAGTAGATTGATAGAGTTGTGCTAAAATGGTTTTTGCAAAATTTTATTTGTTACAAGTAGGAGTTATAAAAATTATATAAACTAAGTTATTGAACAAAATAGGAATATCTAACAACTTATAGTATTTTACAAAGTTGGCCAAATCTCTTTTATGATAGCTAATTACAATTTTATATGCAACCCAACTATTTCAACATTCACAATAGCAAACACATACTCACATTTAAATAGTAATTCTATTTGGAGGTATCTAGGCCTTGGTGTTGCCAGAGACCAACAAACACCTAAATCTTATTTGAGGAACTTGGCGGTTGCATCCCAAACAATTGCCAATAGTTCTTTTGGCACTAGAAGTAGGGCTTGAAAATTTATCCTCTATGTTCATAAGCTTGATAGTCCTAGCATACCAAAAATTATTTGTTACTGTAAAATTTGAAGAAAGTAGATTTGATTTTTTGTTCATGACTAACAAGATTAATAGTTTGGAAGGTTTCAAAGATTCAAGAAAAGTTCTTGATTATAAGAATGATTCTTCATTAGAAGAAGAACAAAAGAAATTTTTTTAGTATGAAAAAAATAGTGGATTAAAGACTAGAAGTTTGAGAAAAACTCCCCTTCTATCTAGTTTGTTAGTTTATAAGAGAAAATCTACGAAGTATAAGAGTTCAATAATCCAAAAGAGTAAGATGACAAATCCTTGGCAAAGAATCACATCATTAGGATTTCAAAACTACAATGATATTCCTAAGGAAGTTTATAAATATTTTCTTGAGCCTTTTATTCCTAGAAAAGTTTACTTAGCTGAAGAGTATATTCACATGTTTGAATTAGCTTTAGCTCATGCAAATTTTTAACACCAAGATCAAGCCTATAGATTATTTGTAGAAAATCTAAAGGATGTGGCTCAGATTTGGTACTCAAACTTGCTAAGAAATAGTGTCACAAGTTGGGATGATATGAAAGGTCTTTTCTTAGCCTAGTTTGGTGATCAACTAGATCAACAACAAATGTATTGTGGGCTAATACAAGCTAAACATGAAGTCAAAGAATTAGTTAGAGATTTTAACATTAAATTTTAATGAATTTGTGGGCTTTTTCAAAGACAATAGAGAATATCAAATGAAATGCATAGAGAAAATTATCTTAAGGTTCCCAACCCCAGCATTTCAATTTGGTTAAGAAACTCTGAACTTAACTACACTAAATGACTACTTTAGTAAAGCTATACAGTTAGAAAAATAGTTAAACTTGAATCATGAAGAGATTGTTGTAACTCAAAAAAGAGAAGAAAATGTTATGGTTCCTCTGTAATATTTTGCTCAATTTAAAGCTTTACCAAGTCCATCTCATATCAAGAAAGAGAAAGAACCTAAAGGAAGAGAATCTAAAATAGGATAGATAATGCAAGATATGTCCAAAAAAATAGTAAAACTAGAAAAATCCTTGGGAAGGGTTAATATCAAGGAAGAAAAGAAAAATAGAAAACATAGATATCAAGGCACTAAGTTAGTAGAAGATGAGGATGATACTGACCTTGTTGTGTCTAAATTTCTTGATATTGAATTTAATAATGAGCTATCTAGTGTTCATTATGCAAGCAAATCTTCTAATTTTGGGTTTAGTGATACTTCTTCTCTATCATGTTCTAAAGAATAAATATCCTTCACTAAGTAGTGTAATAACAATGAGGACAATGGATATAATCTAAGATCAAAAGAAAGACTAAATACTTCTAGACCTCGAAACATTATTCCTGATTCATCTTCTAAGAGAAAGGCTTTTGATCCAAGTAGAAGAGAGAAAAATAAGAATAAAAAAGATCAAGTGGAACAAAGTACTCCAAATTAGTCTTTCAATAAATGGATAAAGAAACCAATCTTTATTGGATATGGGGAATATGATTTGATTAAATATTTTAAATGTGTTAGGGCTAATATTAGCATATATCAATTACTAAAAATAGGAGATCAACAAAGAAAGGCTTTAGAGTTTATTAAAGGTAAAAGGAGAGTTAGAGAATTAGAGTTAAGTTATGTGTCTAATAATGATGAAAATCAAAGGATGGTTATGACTGTATTCCTGATAGAAAAGCTCCTCCTTTTCTTTTAACAATGAAGTTAAAAGATAAATATATATATAATTGTTTTGTTAATTCTAGAGCCACATCTACTATAATGCCATTGTATATATGTAAGAAACTTGGTTTGATTCTTGAAAAATGAAATAAAAATATTGTTCAAGTGGACAAAAGCAAAGTGAAGATTGGGGGTCAATTACCAAATGTTCTATTAGAAATCACTTCTGAATGCCATGTCAAAAGTAGAATAACTATTAAAGTGGCAGATATACTAGACTCGCATAGTCTTTTATTAAGTAGAATTTGGAGTAGAATTTCTTCGGTTACATATCAACAAATTATTTACACATGTGGCTACCTTGGAAAGGAGAACCAAACCAAATATATGTGTATAGTAAACATTTGATGATTAATAATATTACTTCAAATGGGAAAAGTAAAATCATTGAAAAATGAGATTTTGAAAAAAGCATTTGTACACTCCAAGAAGCTTATAATTCTAAAAAGGAATAATTAGAAGATGAGAACAAATGAGAATTGTACATTGATAGCTCATGTAATTCTAAAGATGCAAGAGCTAGGATACTTATAGTAAGAAATAATTCACCATAAATTCTAAAGGCAATTCATCTATCTTTCCCTTGTACTAACAACAAGACTGAATATGAAGCTTTGTGTGTTGGTATTAGAATAGCTTTGGAAAAAGAAATCAAGGTAATCACTATAGAGAGAGATTTGAGATTAGTTTGTGAACAAGTTAAGGGTAATTGCATAACAAAAAGTTCATTTTTATGACCTTATAAATAACTTTCTTGTAAAATGTTAGAACAGTTGTAGCACTTCTAGATAAAATATATAAGTATAGAACGTAACTATATAGTATATGACTTAGCAAAAGTAGCTTCAACATTAGACATGCAAAAGATAGAAGGATATGGCCACATACTGATTGAAGAAGAACATCAACCATCAGTACCAGATAACATAAAAAATTTGCAAGTATTCAAAGATGATGATGAAATACATAGGTTCATGAGAAATAAACAAGAATTCGAAGGTCAAGTCATACCTAAGATAATGTTAAGATCTAAGATAAATTTTATTCATAAAAGGATAATTGATTATGAACATGAGTTTGAGAAAAATTTGTTTACTAGAAAAGATATACAAAATCCTGATGATCAAGCTTTTGAAGAAGTAAACCTTGGATCTAATGAGATGTCAAAGATGTTAAATATCACAAAAGAAAAGAATTCAATTTTCAAGAAAAAGGTGTTATCACTCCTAAAAATTAATTTCGACAATTTTGCTTGGTCTTATGATGATCTTAAATATTTTAGACCAAATGTGCTGACACATAAAATTTCCTTAATAGAAGATTGTAAAATCATTAAGAAAAAACAAAGGAAATTCAATCCATCATTTGAACTAACTATGAAAGTTGAGTTCAAGAAATTATTACAAGCTCAAGTCATATATCCAATCCGATATTTGACATGGCTTGCTAACCTTGTTCTAGTAAGAAAGAGAAATGGTAACATTAGGCTTTTTGTAGACTTTAGGAATTTGAATGAAGCTTCAAAAAGGAATAAATATCCACTTCCTAGAGTTGATGAGATGTTGATTAAAGTATCAGGTTATTAAGTATATTATTTCTTAGATGGTTTCTCAAGCTATAATCAGATCATGGTAGATAAAAATAATAAATATAAGACAACATTTATCACTAAATGGGAAACTTTCGCTTACCAAAGAATGTCATTTGGATTGTTAAATGTTGGAGCTACTTTCCAAAGAGTAATGGATTTAGCCTTTAAAGGTTTAACTGGTAAATTTGTTATGGTTTATTTGGATGATATTGTCATATTCTCAAAAAGAAAGCCAGGTCATATTGGTCATCTTCAATAAGTTTTTGATAGATGTCATGAGTATGGTATTTCATTGAATCCTAAGAAGTGCATATCTAGAATTTTACTAGGCCATGTAATCTGCCAAAAAGAAATTGCTATAGCTAATTCTCAAATCCAAGCAATACAGAATATTGAGCATCCTACAAGTAAAAGATCTCTTAAATATTTCTTTAGAAAGATAAATTTCATTAAGAGATTTATCTTGGATTTACCAAATCACTAAATCTTTGATACATATGCTAAAGAAATATGTTCAAGTGAAGACAACATCAACATCAAAGAAAGATTTAGCAGAAATTAAAAGGGCTATTCAAGAGGCTCCATATTTGATTAAACCTAAATTAAAAGAAGATTTTTGGTTATATTCTTTTGTTTCTAATGATTTTATTGCTACAATCTTAAATTAGAAAATTGAAGGACAAGATGAGCCAATTGGATTTTTTGGATATCAGTTGAAAGGTTTTGAACTAAATTCTTTAGATTTGGAGAAATAAGAATTTGCAATTATTAAAGAACCTTAGCATTTTAAATATTATCTAAAAAGTTCATTAGTTGATATTATGCTAATTGAACCTACAGTCAAACAATTCTTAGCACAAAATGAAATTGGAATGAAAAGAGAAAAGTGGCCTATAAAAGTTCAAGGTTTCAGATTTTTATTGGAAATATGTAAGATGGTTAAGGGAATGGGATTAGCCAAATTAATGGCTAGAAAAAATGAAGCATGTGTGCTTGATAGTCATGAGGGAAATAGCTATGACAAAATTTTAGAGTTTTTAAATACAAGGAAAGTTGCAAATAATTAAACTGCAAGTCAAAAAAGAGCTTTCTCCAAGAAAACACATAAGGTATTAGAGATGATATATTATATAGAAAGTATTTTAGAGGGGTTTTTTTGGAATGTGTTCATAATGATCAAATTGGTTTCATCATAGAAAAATTCCATAATAATTCGAATTTATTTTATGAATCCCGTAAATCAACTATGAAACATATACTTCAATATGGATATTATTAGCCTCGTATGTATCAAGATATTGCTTTGAAATTCAAAGATGTTTTAAATGTCAAATCCATGGATCAAAAATTAATATGACTACAGCTCCCTTAAAACCATTAATTGTGGATAGAGCATTTCAGTAATGGGGTTTGGATTTTATCAGTACAATTACTCCTTCAAGAGCTAGACATAAGTTTATTCTCATGGCTACCGATTACTTCACTAAATGGTCTAAAGAAAAAGCTCTAAGAAGAAGTTTAGCATCATATTTAATCAAGTTGTTGGAAGATCAAATCTTAAGTCATTTTAGTCTACTAAAAGTATTAGTATGTAATAATGGATCTACTTTTCAATTTGAAGAATTCATAATGTGGGCATCAAAAAAATCCATTTTCGTATTTTCTTCTTCCAATTATTATCCTCAAGGAAATGGCTTAGTTGAATCTACAAATAAAAAACTTATTTTCTACATCAAGAAATAAATGGATGGAAATTTTAGAAATTGGATTGATTATCTATAATCAACATTATGGATAGATTGTATTAGGTTTAAGAGGCTATTGGAACATCACCTTATAATTTAGTCTATGGTTTGCCCATGAGAATTACAAACAAGATTATAGGTTCAACTTTAAATTTTGTACAAAAGTATATTGAGAAAATTAGTAAAGATAGAAGTTTTATGACCTTGCTCATTAGGAGAGAAGTTGAGATCGATAGAGCATAGGATAATTTGTTAAAAATTACATCTCAAGTCAAAAGATGGTTTCATAAAAAGGCTTTGAAAAGAACTTTCTGAATAGGAGATTTTGTATTTCTATGGAATATGAAGAAACCAAACAAGTTCACACGAACATCAATTGGTTTGTTTCAGATTACAAAACAATTAATTGAGGATACTTACAAATTATCAACATTAGATGGTATGGAATTGCTATTTCCATATAATGTTTTACATATAAAAAATTATTTTGGACACCTACCCATGACTTAAATATTTCTATACAAATTAATATATGTATCTAGTACAATAATATATTTAAGTATAAGGTGGTTGAATATATATAATAATAAATAAAAAAAATTTATATATAGGAATTATTATGTTTGCAATCGGTAGTGACATGTATTAGATTAATGTCATATTCATATATATTTGTATTTTTAATAAGTCTATTTAGTATTTTAAAATAAAATAAAATAAAAATTAACATATGTTCATGTTAAGTACGAGTTTAAAGATATTTAATTAAAAATATTAGTTAAATTATTAAATTTATATTATCCAAAGTAATCATTACTTGAGATGAAAAAAGTGGATGTGGTGGTTAATTAATTATTTAGTGGGAAATGGTTCCAACGACCAAATGATAAAATTCAAATTAGTATATGTATAATGATTAGAAAGCAATTAATATGAACAAAGGTGGCAAAGTTGGTTAACAAGATTTGGTGGGAATTTCAAAATTATTTACTACTATAAGAGATATAGTTTGCTCAAGATTACATCACTTTCTAGTTCAAAGTATGAGTGAAGAAAACTAGCAAGAGTATAGGTTTGAAAAAATATGGTTCTTGGTGAGAGAGCAATGGGAAGACCATTTATCCCATATGTAATGGGATGCTTTCTAGAACATGTCCTAAGAACTTATTGCAAAGTAGAAGCTTGTGGAGCATTAAGAGAAAGTCCATTCCTACTTGGCTTTCTGAAGAGTTCATGTTTTTTATTGGTGGACTTTCTTTAGAAGTTAATGTTTGGGCTAGATTTAATGAATGTGATAGTCAAGTAGAAAATCAAGAAAATTCTAACTAAGATGATTCTTGGGGAGAGGCATTTATATTTCAAAATATAAAACTATCTAATTGGGATAAGCCACAAGAATTAGAATTTAGAGGTAGATGCAAAGGAAATAAGAACAATTGAAGAAAACAAGGATGAAGACAATGCACTAGTTTTAATTGAAATAGCATATGAAATGTTTCAAGGTAAGAAGATTTCCAAGAAAGTTATTTTAACTATCAACTTCTCTTCCATTGACTAGTTTGTATAAAGTCCGAATGTATAGTTCTTAAAGTTTTTATTAGGGTTGAGGTTTTAATTTCATTAAGCCTTAAGTTTAATGAAAGTTTTCCTCAAAAATAGATTTTCATTTTTTTCATGTGAATGTTTAATAAAATTGTTATCTCTAAGTTGATATTTTTAGGAGGGTATGAAATGTTATCATGTTAAACCATTCCATGGAACAATAGTTGAAGCTAATGAAATTTAAAATAAATGAGATTGATGAGATTGATGCATCTAAGAAGTTAGATGAAAGGTTAGGCCAATAGACCTTTACCATGTTAGCTCAAACCCATGGTTATTGGTGTGATTTTTACTAAGTAAATTCACAACTTCTTTTCATAGTAGTCCAAAATATCATAACTAATACCATTCAATACATTTTATACTAATTGGTATGATGAGGTTTAGGGGCTCCATTAGTAAAAGGGTTCTTTGTTAATAGATTATTTCTACAATATCATGAGATTGGACTTATTGAGAAGGATGAACAAATGACAGTTTTATAGAAACAATTGTAGTACGAAATCTACAAAATACAAGATGAAAGAAGAATAGCAATGAGTCTATCCTGTGTAATTTCCAATTGAGTTAAATTGATAAAGGATTCAAAAAATTACTATAACAAAGAAAAAGAGGGATAGAAAGCCCCAAAACTCAGACCAGTCTGCAATTCTTCTACCCTGGATATTCCTCAGTCTTTACATTAAGGCACTCTTCAAGGATAGTTGTAGTATGCCCATTCCTAATGATGTAATACCAAGGCTATGATCCAATAATTTGTTGGCAGTAAAAAGAAATAAGGTAGAGTGATACAATGTGTGATGTAGTCAAAATTGCAAAGGTATGCAAGGAGATATGAAGACAAACTCAACCCCTACATATGAACTCAACTAACAAACAAGGCAATCCAAACTGGTTACATTGAAAATCATGAGTGATACTTTCTCTGATGATTTTTAGAAGCCTTCTTGGCTTGGAAAACCATTTCAAATTTAAAAATGTCAATTCTACAGATTTTATATACCCCGACACTACTAAAAATCAAATAGAGATACGTTGGAATCATCAAGGATGATAAAAAATGAGAGAAATTATTACTCTATAGTAAAAAATCTCAAAAAAAAAAATACTAGAGTGGTAGGAAATAATTTTTTGGTAAATTTTTCACATGAATGGATCATTATGAGGAAGCCCTAAATTGGCAGATCTATAGATGCTTAGAATACTAGTGGGCACAACATCAACACAAGCAAAAATTGGGGTTTCTTCTTAATTACTACAATTACCATACTCCACAAGTATGCCTAGAACAATGATAATGAAGCTTGTTATGCCCAACTAGAAAACCACCTCAACTTCTAAGTATACTGCCAACATTAAAGTTGTAAGAAGTGTGCATGTGGTTCAAATCTTCATAGTGCACAATGTGGTAGCTGCTAGTAGATCATGGTTATCATTGCTATTTAATTTTTGGATTACACAAAGCACCATATGGCAAAAAAACTAGATGTAGTAGTAGGGCTTTGATTTTACAGTGGCAAGCACTCAATGCATATGGTTATCATGTGATAGAGCATTTGAAAAATGATATACATTTGATAGTCTATTTCAATACTTTTTTCTGCATCAAATTATTTAACTTACAAATAATTTGAAGGGATATAAGTTAGTCCTAGGTATATAGTAGTCCACAGGTCTCACACATAAGAAAGATGAACAAATATTATATAAGAAATATAGATAGATATTATACACACATTTCTTGTCTCTATTTGTGTAATTGTATGGTCTTTGAATTGTAATGACAAGTGTAAAATATATGGATAATAAAAGTTTAAATGCTTTATATTCATTGGATAATTACCATCATAATACTTGTCAATTATAGATCTTATTTCTCTAAAAGTTGTAACATCCCATGGAAAGTTGTAACTCCTTAAGGTAGTTACAACTAAAACTCTAAGATATTTGTATTTAATTTTGATTTTCCATTACCAAAAGGACACTTGTCAAATATGACTTAAAATTCTCATAACCTCCCATGGAAGTTATAACTCCTTAGGTGGTTAAGATTAGATATCTTACATATTTGTCACTCCTCTCATGATTATTATAATTACTTAAAGCTACTATAAAATGGCTTCAAAGGTAGAAATGAAAAGGGGCCTTTGGATAAGAAGAAATTTGAAGATTAATTGTAAGATGGATTGCTAAAGACATCATTTTGGCTAGTTTTTTTTAGTTCTATGAGGTCATTCTTTCCTATTTTGTTTTGCTGCTTAGCTAGTGGTTTAGGTAGTATCATACTTGGCATTTAAATTTGAGTTTTTTAGATTGCTTTTATAGTTCTTTATTATATGATAGTAGAATCCTATTAAGATTTTCCATAGAAGAGATCTTGTTGGAAAGCTTCAAGAGTAATTTAATAGAAAAGTTTATTATTATTCAATTTTTAAGGTTGCTACTAGGATAGTTGTAAGAGAGCCTCTATTATAGTCTAGAGGGTTAAAAAAATCTTCGGTATTTTGATAGGATTAAAATAGATTTTTTATTTTTAAAGTATATTTCCTTGGTATTTCAATAAAAAATTTTCAAATATTTGAAAGCTTTGTTGTATGTAATCATTAACAACTATTATCTTGAAAAAATAAAGACTCATATGTGGTGGTTTACATAGCAATTTTTGGTAGTATAGTAGGATTCTCTTTATGAAATTGATTGTTTGAGCCTAGAAAATTTGAACAATTCATAGATATTCAATTAGGGATAGCTTTATTGTGAAGTATTTCCTCATATCAATTTACCTTGCTTATATATTTGAGGTTTTTACATAAAGTTTCTTTTTTTTCTTTCTCTATCCATTAATCTTGCTCTATTTCTAGTTTTCTTTTGGAACTTTCTCTCTCTCCCAGGGAAGTTAGGAGTAGCTTGGCAAAGTTGTGCTCAAATGGTTTTTGCAAAATTTTATTTTTTACAAGTAGGTATTATAAGAACTGTATAGACTAAGTTATTGAACAAAATAGAAATCTCTAACAACTCATAGTATTTTGCAAAGTTCGCCAAATCTCTTTTATGATAGCCATTTATAGTTTTATACACAACTCAACTATTTCAACATTTGTAATTGCAAACACATACTCACATTTAGCTACTAAGTCTATTTGGAGGTATTTTTCCTTACTTTTGCCAGAGACTGGAAAACACCTAAATCTTGTTCAAGGCACTCGTTGGTGGTCATGTCCCAAACTATTGCCAACACATCTCACCCCCCTTCTTTGATCCCTTCATCATACCCAGCATGGAAGTAGTTGAGAGGCTAGCATTGATGATGTTTGAAACCAATTTAATCACCAAATCTAATTTTATTGCATGTTGGAAGCCATTTTCTAGTTTTCTAAAACCAAANTTCCACTAAACTAATGTTGGTTTCCATACAAGTAAAGCCTACTTTTTTCTTTTTTTTGGTAAAAGCTAGTAGCCTACCAAAACCATCTTTGGAAACTACTAAGTTTCCATTTTGGTCTTTAAAATTTTTCCCTTCTATCCAACATTGAAATAATAAGGTATGAGATTTCCATTATCTCACTCCCCTAGCATACCCAACGTAGAGGTAGTTGAGACATCAACTTGGGTGAGGTTTGAAGCCAATGTTTCCAATATTCCATTTTTGTTAAAGGGGTAAACCCCCCTTATCCCCCACTTACTAATTATAGTGATTACATTATATTTTTCCATTTTTATTTCCTCGAAGAGTTTTTAAATTCCATTCACTAGTATTTACTCCTCAATTTAGCAAATATTATGGAGAAGATGACCCTAATGCTTACCTTATTACCTTTCAATCTAAATGTTTTCTCTTGTAGCCATGGCTTCATACCATCATGAGGATTTTCCCTATGTCTTTGATTAGGAAAGAACTTGATTAGTATCACACATTTCCTAGAGGGTTCATATCCTCTTTAGAAGACTTAGTAGCCTAGTTTGTCAATTGCTTCAAGTATAACTTGAAGCTTAAGACAACTATTGACCAGCTCATGAAGGTTAAGAAGGGGTCCTTAAAACCCATATAGAAATTCATTTAGTGGTGGAATGGATTGCTAAATGAAATACCATATTCCATAGCCAAAGCCCACCTGTTAGCCATATTCAATGGAGTAGTTAATAACTTCATTAAATCCAAACTCTTCTACCTTGATCCATGGTCTCTTAGCCAAGCATTTTAGCAAACTAAAAATATAGAGGATGCCATGGAGGATAGTCATGACCTAGCCTATATATCATATAAAAACTAGCACACTTGAAGAGACAAAGAAAAAATAAGAAAAAAACAACACAACCATAGCAACTATAACTAAGGAAACCAAGATCACAAACTAAGGGTTGAAGGTCAACCTATCCAAGGTCCCCACCAATGACTATAATAACCAACTGTCAACTTTTGGGACCACTACATTAACAAGTAGACCTAGCTTCAAAATAAAGAATAGGCCTAAATACACTATATTGCCATTAAAACCATCCAATTTTCTAGACCAACTAATTTAGAAGTGGATGCATGAAACACAAACAACTGAAACCACTCAAAAGAAACATTTGTGACTATTCGAAATAGTCAAAAATCCCACTTAGGCAATTAGGATGATCCCCAGTTTCCTAGATACTTTAAGTTACACCATTTTTTCCATTATCATCAACTATTAGGTCAGGATATATAATTTTTCCTTGTGCTAATGGATGACCTAAAAAGGATGATAGACAAGAGAAAACTAGTCTTAGATACTTCTAACCTAGTTTGACCATGAAACTAGTTGATGCAAGTCTATAAAGACTTGTTGAATGCTAATGATAGCCCCAATGTTATATCAACATTTAACATCTATTACAATCAAAGACATACAAGAAAATAATTCATGATTCAAGTACCCCTCTACAATGTAAAGGCTTCTTAAACTTCAGATATCTCAAGGTTTTGCTTCAATATGAGAGTACCATCATGAATGCCTCTGAGGAAACCTTTTATCACCAAGGTCTCTGAACCCAATACAACCAAAACAACTATATCCCAATCAACTATACAATGGCCTCCTATGCTTGCTAATTCTACTACCTCTTACTTATAGCCAATGACTGATAACCAAGAAACTACAGCCAACCAAAGGAAGAAGCATAAACAAAAGCCTGACAACAAGGAAGATAAGAAAATGGAAGCATGAAAGGAAATAGGTCTGCCAAAGCCCACTCCCATTTCCACTATTTCCATAACCTCCTCTACCATAACCTCTTCAACTAAGAAGCCATAAGAGGACACCAAAACCCATAACCAAAACAATAAGGAAGAGTGACAATAGCCAAAGCCTAAAGCTAAAGTTTGCATTTTGTGACACATGGAGGAAGTAAAGCACAACTAGGGTGACATGTTGTTTCCAATGACTAGGAATTTATACAACCTTATATGTTTGTTGTTTGTCTTATTACAACTTTATTTACCTTTGTTTTGCCTTTAAATGGTATCGAATAGTGGGCTTTGACCTTCCTTGATGACCATTTAACACCATATGACCATGGCTTGCTAAGGCCTTAAACTGGCATCATAGTCCACCAAGACTATAAACTGGCATCATGGCCCACTAAGGCCTTAAACTGGCAACATAGTCCACCAAGACTATAAACTGACATCATGGCCCACTAAGGCCTTAAATAGGCATCATAGTCCACCAAGGCTATAAACTAGCATCATGGCCCATTAAGGCCTTAAACTAGCAAAATTGTGACCTTTATTAATCATTTGTAGCCTTATACTTCCCCTTGCTTGACCTTTAGGTGATCTTTGTTCACCTCTATTACACCTTTTTGAATTGACATTATCTAATTCATCACCTTGTATGGCCTTGATTGCATTAGATTTTCATATTTTTTATGACATTTTAACATTATTTGTTCACTTTTATCCAAGTGCCACTTAATCTGCTTTTGGTTGACATGTAGGATGAAAGTATGAGTACCTAGAAGCAAATCAATTTGCCTTTATGTCTACATGGACCTTAGAATGATATTAAATGGTGTATCAACCTTGATTGCCTAGATCTTGAGCTTAAGAGTCTTGTAGACCACATACGCTTAATAGAGAAACCTCTAGAATGGCCTGAAAACCTTGTTAAAACCCTTGACATAGAAGGAGGAGACATAATTGAAGACTCTCTAGTTGAGGTTCCTATCACAACATAGAGTGGTGAAGAGAAAATCCTTAAACTAAGTTCCTCACTAGAGCCTTAATGTGTCCAAGACATCACCAAAGTCTTATAGAACAACATTAAGGCATTTGCCTAGATATATGAAGATATGCTAGGCCTAGACCCATGTATAGTCCAAAATAACATCATACTAGACCCTAGCATTAGATCAATTAAGAAAAAAATGTACAAGATTATACTTGATTTTTCCTTGGAAGTTTGCAATGAAATCTCAAATCTCTACCAAATAGGTTTCACTAGGGTTATCAATTATGTAGAATTGGTATCCAACATAGTAGTAGTCCCTACATAAAATGGGAGTATCAGTACTTGCATTGATTTCTAAGACCTAAATAAAGTGACTATCAAGGATGACTTCTCTTTACCTAGTATCAAGCAACTTATTAATACTATAGTCAGACATGCCTTGTTATCCTTTATGAATGGATTCTTGCGATATAACCAAATTAGGATCAACCCAGAGCACCAACTTAGCATGACCTTTATGACCCCATGGGTTACCTTTTGTTATACTATGATGCCCTTTGGCCTTAATAACACTAGAGAGACATACCAAAGATCCATGACCTATATCTTCAATAATTACATGTTAACTTTGCTTAATGATTATGTAGATGACATAGTTGTGAAGTCTAAGATAGCTGATGATCATGCTAATGACCTAGATCTTGTGCTTAGATGATGCCTCAAATACAAGCTTAGGCTCAATCCTATGAAGTGTGTCTTTAGTGTCAAGACCAGTAAGATGCTTGGTTTTGTAGTCTCTAAAGCAAGGATATGCATAGACCCTAATAAGGTTAAGGCCATATCCAAATTGGCAGTACCTACCAACCTTAAAAAGCTTCAAGGATTATAATGTAGATTACAGTTTATTCATAGGTTTATCACTAGGCTTACAAATAAGTTATAGCCCATGCGACACTTGCTTAAGAAAGGAGTTCACTATGATTGGATGGCTCAATGTCAAGAGGACTTTGAAAACCTTAAGTAAGAGTTGACATAGCTACCAATAGTCTATCCTCTGCAAGAGGATAAACCATTTTACATTTATCTCACCATCTCTGATACATCCATTGCCTCTCTACTCTATTAGAAACATGTTGATGTAGTAGAAATGCTTGTATACTACCTTAGCCATGAATTGGTTGGCCATGAGACCTGATACACTAAAGTGGACAAGTATTTTCTAGCACTAGTATTCTCATTGAAAAAATGGAGACACTACCTCTTCAAATGCCAAGTCAACATAATTTGCAAGGATAATGTACTCAAATTCATAACAACCAACAGCTATGAAAGTAGTCATATAGCCTAATTGAAAGCCATAAGCATAGATTTTGACCTCCATTACATCTCTCAATCCTCAAACAAATGTCAAACTATAGCTATACAACTTATAGTCTCACCTGTTGATGACCAAGTAGCCATAGATCCTAGGTTCCCTGATGAATACATTAACATAGTTAGCCAAGTACCTAAGGGTTATAAGATAGTCATGAGCTTTGATGAAGCTTCAACTTCCCATGGGGCTAGTGCTATAGCCATCATAACATTCCCATTTGGTATGATCTAATCCTATGCCTATCATTTTGGGTTTCCATGTACCAACAACATAGTGGAATATGAGGTCTTGATCAAAGGGATGATTGTAGCTTGTGACCTAGGAATTAGATGCCTAGCCATCAAAGGTATTTCAAAACTCATGGTTAACCAAGTAACCAAAGCTTATGCATGCATATCCAAGCAGTTACAACCTTATTATGACCTAGGAAAGCAATTGTTACAATAATTCATATATGTTGATATCCAACACATACCTAAAAATGAAAATGACATCGCTGATGTAGTTACAACATTATCCCTTAGCGTGAAACTAGATGTGTGTAGCAAGTTTCCCACCTAAGAATCCAATGAACAAGTAGAAGCAAGCAATAAGGCCATCATCAACATGCTCAAGAAGATGATTAATAACAAGTAGAAGTGGCATGAGTAGCTTGTTGATGCACTATGGGCATATAAAACAACCTATTGCATGACAATTAGAATGACCCCTTATAGCCTTGTTTATGGTTCTAAAGATATTTTACCTCTTGAATTGTAGGTGCCATCACTCTAAGTAGCCTTGACCAACTTCATCAATGATGAGTAGAACAAGGAGTTATGAACATAGATTTAGTGGAGGAGTGGCATATGTAAGCACTTGCTCACATCAAGCACTATTAAGAGAGGAAAAAGCAACAACATCACCATGACTTGATCATGCACAAGATCAAGGAGGGGAGCCTAGTTCTCAAAGTCATCCATGAGCATGAGAATAAGTTCTTAGCTAGCTAGAAAGGACCTTTCCTTATTACTAGAGCTTATGGGAACAGAGCATTCAAAATAGCCAACATAAATGAAAATTAGCTAGCCAATCTAATCAATCATTTCTATATAAAGCCATACTACATGTATTTGATAATCATCAATAAGAAAACCTAATTTCAATGATTTTCTATGATCTTAAACTAGAAACATGGCCTGATAGGGCCTTAAACTAGTACCATGGTTTATCACAACCTTAAACTAGAAACTTTGGTAACCTAGATAACTTGATTCTCATGTTGCATGTATGCATTATAGCATTATAATATGTAGTGGTGTTTTTTATTCTTTATTGATGCCTCTAGGGTCAATCCTCCAAACACCAACAAAGCGGGGCCATTGAAATAGCATATAAATTTGCATTTTTTAACCAATCTTCATCATGTAGCTTTCACCCCATGAAACTTGAGGCAAAAATTCATTATAAATGTGAGAATTGTAACCCACAGTGTGCAATTTCAAATACTTTATACTTTTGGGGCTGAAAAATGCCTCATAAGTGGTCAAAGCCTCATTCCTCAAGTGAACAAAGTCACCTAAAATCTATATTTGTGCTTGGCAGGATCAAAAATGCCTTTTGCAATGCCAAAAAGGAAATTTGGTGGGTTTTATGGGGGGTATAAATTTTTCTATGTTGGAAACACATGCAGGGGGTTAGATGTCACCTATACCCATCATGGAAGTGTGGGGGTTTTGGAAACTTTCCCCTTTAGCATGGAGGCCAAATGTAAAACCTAGAAACTTTTTCCTTCAAACTGGAAAGTTTTTCCCTAGCCTAGAAACTTTTTCCTTTAAACTAGAAGGTTTGTCCCTAGCATGGAAAATTCAATCCCCCAGCATAGAAGCCACAAAAAGCAAAAATTCATTAATTCATGCACTTCCACATTGACTAGCCACTTCAACAAGTAGGGTGGAGAGCTTAGCATGGAAGATTCATCTCTAGTATGGAAGGTGTGCCTCAGTTACTATTTATAGTAAATAAAATGGCCATGGGGGGAAGCACTTACTATGTATGGTAACCCCCTAAATTTAGGCACCCATCTCACATAAATTTGGTAGCTAATTTGTAGCAAAATTACATCAAATTTGTAGCCATTTTGCAACTATTTCATAGCCAATTTGTAGCCAAATCATAGCCAATTTGCAGCCTAATTAATAGGTCAAAAAATGTATAAAAGCCAACTTCAAACATCATTTATAGGTTTCAAGAATTTCTTCATAGTTGAGCAATTGTCTCTTAGAATTTAAGCAAATTCTCAGCAAAGTTTATCTCTTTTTACAATCCACACTTGGGGCATTTTCAAGCACTCAAGGGTTATTTCAATCTCCAATGTTTGCATCCTCTTGAACCTGATAGTGAAAGCATAATCACCTTGAGATTTGTGGATTTTTGGTGTTAACCATGCACTCCTAGGATTTCCAAACCCCATCATGGACCAATTTGTCATCCAAAGTTTCCACTTTTCTCACCCCCTAGCAGTGGACCAACTTGTAGATCTGAGATTGCAATAGTGAAGGAAGGTTTGATAGCATCAAGAGAGGCTTAGCACTTAAATTGTGGAGCAAATTACATTGGATTCAATGAGCTTTCAACTCTTGCATAATTGAACCCTCTTTTTTATTCATCTAGGCATCATTTGTACACATTTCTCAAACTTATTCTTTATTTTCTTTTTCCATAAAGTTTCAAGTTTTGGGTTTTGTGTATGAAATATATTTTTTTATCATCTATGCATTATTTCAGATCTATTTTTAGTTTTGCATTATGTTTCTTTATATTCACATATTTTGCAACTCACAAGTCCCTAGTTGATTTGGTAAACTAACCAGGATGCCTTGAATCCCATTTTTCTTATGAAGGCCTAGGGATTCGGTGTTGGGGAACTACTGCATCAAGGATCCTTGGTCTTATTCTAGTGATTGAGGCTTTTTTTTGCAACACTCTTAATAGGATTAGTTTCTTTCATAAGTTCTTTGATTCTTAACACCTATTTTTAGTGTAATCAACATTACAAAGTTCAAAATTTACTATCATGATGATTTCTTATTCTTGCTAATTGTCTCAAAATTCAAGCCAATAATATGAATGAAATGAGTCTTGAATGATGTACACAATTGAACGTCCTTTGTAGAGGTTTGTAATCTTTACTATCGTCACCCTCATAGAGGGTCACAAAACCCTCAAAGGATCTTTATTTCTTCTACAAGGACATGAAGTTCTCATTTATGTATGATCATATGATTTCACATTTTACAACTTGTGATCTAGAGACTTGTTTATATGGTCTTCTTCTTTCAAATTCTTGGAAAATGTGGGAAAATTTGTTTGTCCATCTCATATTTTAATTTTTCTTTATTCAATATATGGACCAATGCATGTGATTTATGATGGGACCTTCTTCTTCTATCATAACTCTTATATTCTGAAAACTAGAATTCTTTCTTTGTTATTTTCTATAATATATCCTTAAGTAAATATTTTGACTTCGAGATTTCATGCCAAAAGTTTCTTTGAAATAGGATTGTGATTAGGGCTTATCTCTTAGTATTCATGAGTTGGAGTTCCAAGATTAGCTACCAAAAATTTAAGGTAATTTTTTCTTCAAATCTCATTCTCATGTCAATGATAAGTTAAGATCCAAATACATTTATTATGATTCTTATTAGGCTTCATTTTACATGTGATACCAACTTACTATTTTGAAAGATAAACTACTAGTTGAGAGTCCTTTCTTCTTTCTACTTTAGTAATCTTTGCAAATTCTCCTTCCTATAGCTTGAATCACTACAACTCCTTTCTTTCTATATGCCTAATCTAGTATGAAAATGATGCAGATTGATATCCATGATTGCAAGTTGTAGTCTCTGATTCTTGCATATTTTAATTAGTACTTCAATTTTTCTTGGTTATCTTTCTTAAGTAATTATATTCTTCTTTTGTCTTGATTTTGTGTATACTAAGTGGTAATCTTTCCTACCTTGGTTGGATATCATGTTAGAGTTTGGTATTATCTCTATTGGATAAATCTAATTACTAGGATTTAATGAGTAAGAAGTAATAATATAGAATTGTAAGATCATAAATCCCTTCTTAAGGATAACTATTTTATGGAATACTTTACAATTATAAGTATCGTAAGTCTTACTGATTAAGTTATTTATAAATCCTATTATAATGAATAGAGTAATGTTGTATGGATTCTATAACTTAGTGTTGATTATTAGCTATCATAGATAGCCTATAACAAGTGGTATTTCTAAATATGATAATTCATAACATCATCTTTGGGCTTGTTGTATCTTTAGTTTCTACCTTACCAAGAATATAAGAACTTATTATGTTTTGCTGATATTGTTCTTTCTAGAAGTGCATCTTCTTTTGGTTTTTATCCACTTCTTCATTACAAGGTTATAATATACTTATGACTATTTCTTGTAACTCAATGTATTATGAAATTTTATGTTGGACTGTATTCACTATTTTTACTTATGTATATATGGCTAAGTTACTTTGTCTTAGCTTACTAGGCTTTACAACATACTTGTTCATTAACATTTCTTTCATTGGGCTTTATGAAATACTTATTTGTAAACTTTTCTTTTCTTCTACATTGCAACCTTTTGAATGGTCTTCTCTTATTACTTACGAGATTGGACCCTAAAAATGTTTGGAAAGTTATTATAAAAAATGAGCTACAAAAAGCATCCATGAGGTCCTTCTAGAATAATTCATAACAAGATCTTTATATCCTCTTGCATTTAGACAAAAATCCATGCTAGATATCTAGGGATTCTAGTTAATATGTATGGATCCATTATTGATAATTTCATTAATTCTATAAAGGACTCTCTCAAATAAGAATTCAATTAGGAATCATAGAAGATACATCTACAATACCAATCACTACTTAGTTTTGATCTAATTATGAATCTTCCTTTGTATGGAAAGATGCCCAAGAATCCATTTCATCACGTACATGATGGGGTAAGAACATCTTATCATCCCTACATGATGAAGGTTTTGGTTAGCTTGGAAGACATCTTGGACCTTTGTAGACATCTTGCCTAAGAGTCGAGATGTTACAAGTGACATCTTCGTCACCTACAAGATGTATTGCCTAAGAGCTACACTATTAATAGGAGACATCTTTTTATCTTGGAAGACATCTTATGTGGTATAGAGACATCTTGTCTAAGAGGGAGATGTCTTAGGAGAGATGTCTTGCAAGTGAGAAATATGTCTTGTCTCTAATGTAGACATCTTATGTTAACCAAATATTTCTTACCTACAACCTAAGTTTGATAGAGAGATGTCTTGCTAAGCTTGCAGATATCTTGTTCAACTAGAAAAAGCTTTATGATGATAGTTGTAATGTGGATAAAGTTGGAAACATTGAGTTCAAAAATGAAAAAAGTTAGAAATCTCAAAGTTGATCATGGAGAATGTTTCTTTAAGGTCTTGAATTTCTTAATTTATAAATTTTAATCTTGTTTACATGCTTTTTAAAAATAGATGATCATAGTGTAGAGAATTGAGAAAGATTACATGAGAGATGTGTCCATTTCTATGGTTAATTATAAATGTAATATTAGGCATTGTGACTTTTGTATGTGTTGGATATTAGTCCTATGTGTGAGGAAGAGGCTAGAATCAATTATACTTTACATTAAGATCGATTGCATGTGTGGTTGTAGAGCCTCATGATTTGCAATATTATTGAGTGAGTGAGTGCTATTGTTCTACGGGATTGTGATCTCATTGTATTTATAATATTCCTCCAACATTACTAAAAGATAGCTAGTATTCTTGTTTTCTAGTAATATGAATTTTCTCATATTATATCTAGATTCAATCTATTTTAAAGGGAAAATGCCAATTGGAGTGACCTTACTTCAAGATTGATATTAGAGCATAGCTTTGTAGTTGTTTGGAATCTAGTTGTGGATTTTTGTATGAGTTTCAGATGACTCCTAAGAAGAAAAATATTGAAGCCTTAACTAGAGACATGGAGTGTATGAGATCTACCTTTCAGTTGATGGTTGAATGATTGGATGATATCAGTGCTAAGATAGATATGAATGTAGGTTCTAGTCATATTTAATATCATGGTGATGATGAGAATTATAACTATGGAAGTGTTAGAACCCATTACCTAGGATTCCAAGGGAAAATTCAAATCCTCATGTTAGAACTCCAATAGCTCCATCATAGACATATTATTCTCATGGAAAATTGAATAATGAAGATGAAACAAGACTTGATAGATCATTTAGGAATTATATAAGCCTTTTGTGTATGAAATTGAATACTTTCATTGATGTAGATGATACTAATGCTTTTGCAAGTTGGATAAAATTAACTAACAAGCATTTTAAGCTTGAGGATATACCGAATCATCTAAGGGTACCACTTTCTGAATCAAGACTTGAATATTTGGATTTTACTTGGTGGAAAAAAGAGTTTTAAAAACATAAAAGAAAAAATGGTTAATATAGTAAGGATTTATATTTGATTAAATATAGGTTGAAATGGAAATTTGAAAAATCATAATAGAGATAAGAGATAATCATGAAGCTTAAATTTAGTCAATGATGTTAAGAAGTTTTACATTGCATTTTGTAAAGTATTTCATTAGGTTAGGGAAGGTTGATAGGAATATGAATAGGCTTCAATATTTCTTGGACATGTTAGAATGCCATATTAGCAAAAGTTATCATTATATGAAACTCAAATCCTTGATGAGATTTATGATTTGGTGCTCAAGGTGAAATAAAAACTTAGTAGATTTGGAACTAATAGAAACCAAACTTTAAAAGGAAAGGATAAGGGATCCAAATCTAATAAGAGACCTAAATAAAAATTTGGAGACAAGATGATAGTGATGAAAATAAGCATGAAAAGGATGATGAGAAGGGAAAGGCCAAGAATAACCAAGGCAAGGGAGGTAACGATCAAGCTAGCAACTCATCCAAGATTTGGTGCTTCAAATGTAAAGAGTGGAGATACAAAAAATGGAAATATCCACTTCATAAGGTAGTCAAGGATAAGGATGTATAAACTATGGATACAGAGGAAACAACTAGCCAAGATCTTCAAAAAGGTAATCCTAATGTCCCCCAAGAGTGAGAAAGTTTCTAAATTGAATTTATTTATATTTATAGAAAATGTGAATAGAGGAGACCATCCAACAAGAAAATTATTGTTTTAGATTAGGGTTAGATGATTTCTTATTGGGAAATGAATTTATATTTTTATTGATAGGGGAGTCCAAAAAAATGTTATTTCATATAGGAGAATTTATAGATTTGATTTAGTGATAAATCCTCATCCTAGAACCTACAAGGTACATTAGTTATTGAGATACTTATCTCAAAAGATAAGAGAGTAATATGTCTTCAAGTTTAAAATTGAAAGTTATCATGATATTGTAAAATGTGATGTACTGAAAATTGATTTTACTGATGTAATTCTTGGAAGACCTTGTAATTTTGATAATGGTGCTTAATTTCATGGAGCAAGAAATGTGTAAAGTGTAGCAAGAATGGATGGAATCCATGAGCTAATTCCTATGATAGCTGAATAAGTAAGGCAACAAAGCTCACTTGAAGTACTCTTAATTCTTCTTGGAAAGAGGAAATATATTAAAGGACATGCGAAGGATATTTTTGGTTTTGTGATTTTATCAATTTTTACTTCTAACCATGATGTTATACATGTAAATCTTCCAGTAGCTGTGCTAGGCTTGGAGAAGAAATTTTTCAAGATATTCAAAGTTGAATTTGATGAATTTCCATCAATGAGGAATCCTCAGCATCAAATTGATTTTATTCTTGATGCTGCCATTCCAAATAAGTGGGCATAGTAGAGGACACCAAATTAGTGGGCTAAATTGCAAAGGTAGATAGAGGAGCTACTTGTAAATGGCTTCATGATAATGATAGTTTCTCCTTGTATACTTTTAGTAGTGCTTATGCTAAAGAAGGACAATGAAGAAAGAAGAATGTGCATTGATTCTAGGACTATGAATAGGATAATATCTAGTGTAGGGACATCTCTTCTAATTCCCTTATTGTACCCTACATGTTGTGTGTATTTTTGTGTTGATTTTGTTTAGAATGATTTTGGGATGTTTTCGAATGTTTCAAGGTTTTTTTGTCTCATTTTGATCACTTTATGAGGTTCTAGAGTCTATGAGGTCTTGTTGGGAGGCATCTAGAGGCTCTTGGGATTAAAAGAAGTACTTTTATTTTTGGCACCTTCAGAAGAGACATCTTCCTAGAAAAATATATGTCTTTTCAAAGATGTCTCCGCTAAAGAGAAGACTTCTACCAAAAATAATAGACATCTCTTCCATGAGTAGGGCTTTCATAGAAGACATCAACATGAAGCCAAATATGACCTAGATGCATGGGGAACCGTTCAAAAACACCCATTATAATTCAAGAAATAACAAGAGCTAAATGGAAACAACTAGGGAGAAGGTGAGAAGACTTGGAAAATAGCTGGAGAATGTCAAGTTGAGTTGAGGAAATGTTGCTAGGATTCTTATCTTATAGTTGTTGATAAATATTAATGTAATTTACCATTGTTAGTATCGTAGTGCCAAGTGTCATAGTGCCAAGGATTGTAGTGCCAAGGGCCAAAGTGCAAATGCTAAAGGCCAAACATCCCAATAGAGGATAAGAGAGAAAGCTCTTGAGGGAAGAGAGATTGTGAAAGAAGAGAGATTGTGTAAGGAAGTTGAGTGAAAGGCAAGGGAGAGCACTTTAGAGAGGTTAGGAGAATCTCTTATAAGTGTCTTGTCTTGAGCTTGGGCTTCATTGTGAGCAATTGATAATTGAGAGAGGAAAAGTATGGCCTCTAAGATCCTTGGGAGAGTTGTAAGTTGAGCTTGGCTACTCATCTTTGATGTATTTTCTATGTATTTTGAGAAATATCTTAATATAAGAGATATTTTCTTCATTTTATTATGTTATTCTTATTTTCTAAGCTAGATTTTCTTGCAAGTTTTGGATTGGATCCTATTGGGGTATTTTGAGGTGCAACCCCCTACACCATATTGGTATCAAAGCAAAGGTTTGGAGGTTTTCATACTTTTATGTTGAAGCTTAGTGCTTTTCTTAAATGAAAGGAATATTGTTGTGGATATTTGCATATTTTATTTTGGATATTATTCTTGTTTCTTTAGGTATGGGTATAAAGAAGAAGACATATCAAAATCTTAGACAAAAGATTCAAGAGTTTAAGACTTCCTTTAAAGCTTTGGTGGCTAAGATGCAAGAGGTTATTTCCAAAGGTCCACAAGAACCAAAATTTTGCAAAAACTTTAGAAAGTGATATGGAAAATTTCAAGACTAACATGGGAAATATTTCAAGGAGAATTAATAGAATATCTTCTAGCCATGAAAAAGAAAAGAAAGATGAAGGGTCTAATGAAGTAGAGATCAATGAGAAAAGGAATTTTCAAGTATCTCTTATTGAGTGAAGGAGTGCTCAACACTCAAGGGTTTCAAGAGAGGAAACCAAGAGCTTCATAAAAGGAGCCAAGATATCTTCAAAATCCAAGATGGTGTATGTTGTTAATCAAGGAGAGTTTCTACTCATGAGTCATGGGAGCTAAAGGATCAAAGCCAGGAGAGTGACAAGGATCAAGGGGCTTCTTCAAGGAGGATCAAAGGCAACACTGGAAGGTATGATACTCATTCTTTTTGCTATTATTCTATACCTTGTGGAAAGGAAAAGAAGATTCTAAGTCAAGTTAGGACTATTTCATGGTAGATAGGTGAGTCTTCTAGCCAAGGTATGTGGAAGAATAATTACTTTGATGTTTTTTTTTAATGAATAAAATGTTAAAAATATGGAAGAGAGTTTACCTTTTGATTTGGTACCTCCAAAGTGGGATCAAGATCTTGTTGATGATTCCTTTGAAGAGGAGAAGCCATTGGAGTTGGGAAATCATATTTGGAATCTTAAACCTTCAAGATTTGAAGAGATTGGATAGCCACATATTGAAGATTAAGTTGAACCAAAGATGGATTGGAGAAGCCATGGAAAGATAGGGAATAGTGAGCTTGGCCTTATTGATGGTAGTAATTTCTCTCATGTTGAAGCTAGTGTGATGGATGCTAGTTTTTCACTTCAGCTTGGTAGTGGTTTGTTCAATGGTAATGGTGAACATCATGATCATTGTAGTGATTGTGATGGGATTGAGACTCATGTTGTGACTTTTTATGTCATTTTTAGTGAGATGAAGGCTAATAATGGTAATTTATTTAATGATGTTGGCTATTGGAACAGTCATTGTAAGAAGGTCATTATTGATGTAAGTGAAGACATACATAATGATATGATTTTCCAAAATTTGGAGATGCTTGCTATTGATTATAATGATATATTTGTGAAGTGTGATGATGAATTTGATTATCTTGGTTGTAAAATGGAAGTGCAACATGAAGGTAATCTACATGGTGGTGATGAAAGGAAGCTAAGTGATAGTTTTTCAAATATCAAGAAGAAGAATGTTAAGAAGAGAATAAAGAAGAGAAGAAAGTATGTTGAATTAAGAAAGAATACTTCTTTTTTTTCTTATTCGTTATTTTTTATAGGTTTGGATCATTATGGGGATGCAAGGAAAGCATTCCAAGCATATGATCAAATGAAGGAAGCATGGTAGGGCATGAGGACATGCCCCCATGAGCAAGTGAAGCTTAAAACCAAAACCTCCAATGGTATTTATTCTCATGTTTGTAATGCATTGATACATGATTATTGTGATGGCCTTGAGTCATGGGGGCATAGTGCTTTTTAGCTTGTGAAACATTATGAAGCATGACATTTTTACGGGTAGGAAAGCTAGTGTAGGGACACCTCTTTTGATTCCCTTGTTCTAACCTACATGTTGTGTGTCATTCTATTTTGATTTTGTCCAGGATGATTCTTGGATGTATTGGCATGTTTTGAGCATTTTTGGGCTCATTTTGATGATTTTATAAGGTTCTAGGATCTATGGGGACTTGTTACGAGGCATTTCAAGGCTCCTAGCATCAAAAAGAGCACTTTTATTTTTGGTACCTTCTAAAGAGACATCTCTCCAAAAAGATAGATGTATTTTCAAATACATCTTTCTTGAAGAGAAGACGTCTATGAAAAATAGTACATGTCTCTCCCATGAGTAGGGATTTCATAGGAGACATCTACATAAAGCTAGAGATGACCTGCATGCATGGGGAAACTTTTGAAAATGCCTATTCCAATTCAAGAAACAACCAAAGCAAGATGGAAATAGTTGGGGAGAATGTGAGAAGACTTAAAAAATAGTTGGAGAACCTCAATATGAGCTGAGAAAAGGTTTCTAGGATTCTTATCTTTCTTTTCCTTATAAATATTGATGTAATTCACCATTGTTAGTGCCATAGTACCAAGGACTGCAGTGCAAACACTAAAGGCCAAACATCCAATAGAGGATAATAGAGAAATCCCTTTAGAGAAGAGAGCTTGTGAAACAAGAGAGTTTATGCAAGGAATTTTAGTGAAAGGCAAGGAAGAGCACTTGATGGAGGTTAGGATAATCTCTTATAAGTGTCTTTTCTTGAGCTTGGGCTTCATTGTGAGAAATTGAGGATTGAGAGAGGACAAGTGTGGCCTTTAAGATCCTTGGGAGAGTTGTGAGTTGGGCTTGGCATCCCATTTTTGATGCATTTTCTTTGTATTTTGAGAATTATATTAATATAATAGATATTTTCTCTATTTTATTATGTTATTCTTATTTTATAAGCTATATTTTCTTGGAAGTTGTGGATTTGGGTCCAATTGAGCTATTTTGAGGTGCAACCCCTTACACCAATAGTGAGGTACAGGTTTTATATCCTATTTCAAGGATGGATGATATCCTTTATGTTCTTACCAATGAAAATTCTTTTAGTGATATTGATTTGAAGAGTGATTAACATCAAATTCAAATAATGCCTAACAATAAATGAAAGATAGTTTTCAAGAGACTAGATTGATTGTTTGAGTGGTTTATGATGCCATTTAGGCTCATAAATGCTCCTACCACATTCATGAGGTTGATTCTTGATGTCCTTAAGGATTTGATTAGTAAGTATTGTATTGTCTTCTTTGATGATATTTTGGCATACATCACCATTGAAGAGGAGCACTTGGTTCATTTTAGGAGAGTGTGTCTTAAGTTGGAGGTACATTTGGTGATTAATGAAAGAAGAGTAGCTTCTTCAAGAGGGAGATCACATATTTGGAACATGTAATTTCTATAAATCAAATTTTGATGGATGCCACAAAGTTGAAGGCTATTAGGGATTGGTCAACTTCTAAAAATTTTCAAAAAGTAATATCATTTCTTAGTTTAAAATGTTTTTACATGTGGTCCATAAAATATTTTAGTGGTATTTCAAGGCCTATGTATAATTTTCTTAATAAGAATTAATATGTTAGCTGACGTGATGAAACCCAAAGAAGATTTGACTTGTTTAAAAGAATTACTAGTGAGTTAGTACTTGCAATACTAGATTTTTAGAAGTTTTCCCAAGTGGAGATGGATGCAAGTGGACTTGCCATTGCAGTGGTATTTTCACAAGAAGGAAGACTTATTGTTTTCTTTTTGAAAAAGCTAAATGGGTTAACATATAAACATAAAATATATGAGAATTAGTTATACACTATTCTTCAAGAAATCAAGCATTATAGGTATTATTTGTTATCGAAGGAGTTCACTTTAATGGCTAACCACAAAGCAGTTTAATTTCTTAATTTTCAAAAGATGTTGACTGCAAAACACATGACATGGAAAAAAATTTTAAAAAGTTTAGTTTTGTGGAAAAGCACAAGATTGAAAAACCCAATGTGGAAGCAGATGCATCAGCTATGATATAAGTGGTGAATTTCAGCATGCCTCATGTGGAAGATATGAATGATTTTACTAATTTGTATAAACATGATTTAGATTTTGGATAGGTTTGGAGAAGCCTCAAAGATCCTTGTTAATTAGGATAGATAAATGGAAGAACTATCATATCCAAGATGAACTATTATTTAATAAATAAAAGGTTTTTATTTCCAATTGTAACTTTAGCAAAAGTATTTTGATTGAAAAACATCGTGATAGCATGATAGGTCATATGGGTAGAGATAAAACATTAGAGCTTATGAGTAGGGACTATTTTTGACCTAGAATGAACCCTGATTCTTCAAATTTTCAAAGGAGTGTTT
This sequence comes from Gnetum montanum, assembly GCA_015680685.1. Classification (NCBI taxonomy): domain Eukaryota; kingdom Viridiplantae; phylum Streptophyta; class Gnetopsida; order Gnetales; family Gnetaceae; genus Gnetum; species Gnetum montanum. The sequence continues at coordinate 24,224 of MNCI01032653.1, read as the reverse complement.
GACTTGTTATAAATTCAAGGGACACAAAGGAGTTCATGGATATTATATACCTTTTTCACTTCCCAAGGATCCTTGTGAAAGTATGTGAATGGACTTTGTGAGTGGGATTTTAAAGATCAAAAGTGGATATGATGCTATATTTATGATGTTATCTCATGTTTTAAATTTGTTTTTCTAGCATGTTATGAGATTGCATGAAATTCCTTTGAATATTGTTCATGATAGAAATTCCATGTTCACTAGTCATTTTAGAGGTTTTTTTAAATGACATTTGGAACAAAGTTGAATTTTTTAGTATATATCATCCATAGTCTAATGATCAAATTGAAGTGGTCAATAAATATTTTCTGAATATTTTAAAATGTTTATGTGAAGGCTAGTTTAATAGCTAGGAGACCAAATTATGTCATGATGAGTTTTCCTATAATAATTCTTTTCATGTAGATATTGGAAAGAGCCCATTTAAGGTTAGTTATGGATTTTTTCTAAACATGGTGGATAAAGTTAGGATATTTTATGGAGAAGTGCAATTTAGTGTAGATATTGTATAAGAGATGAAGGATAATCATGCTCAAGTGAAGCTAAACCTTGAGAAGAAGGTTAAAGAAAGAATCCTAAAGAGGAATGTGAACAAGAGGAAGCCCACATTTGTCATTGGTAATCTTTTTTGGATGCACTTAAAGTAGAAGAAATTAAGCAATATCAAGATTTAATAATTAAAGATCAAGAAAATGGCTTCTTTTAGGATGAAGGAATAAATAAATGATAAAGCTTTTGAAATTGTCTTACCAAATTATGTGCATATGTATTTTATTTTTAATGTTGTAGATCTTGTGCATTATCATGGACTAGTAGATGATGAAATTTTATAAGGCAATATCGATGAGTTAAATGGGCTATTGACAAGTTCAAGATTTCACAAGAGAGGAAGGCAATAGTACTTAAGAAGAGAGAAGCTTCTATCTCTCATGTAGTAAATAGGAATAAGTACTTGCCCCATTGGAATGATTAAACTACCAATGATGATGTATGGATTCATAAGACCAAACTTTTTGAGTGGGGAATCACTTCTACATCTACTTCATTATTTACCAAAGTTCACTTTTTAAATGGTGTGAGATCTAGTATAGGAATACCTCTTCTAATTCCCTTATTATTCCTACTAGTGGAGAAATCAAGGTTATGGATAGCTTGGGAGATATCCTAGAACTTTGTGAACATCTTTCCTAAGAGCTAAGATGTTATAAGAGATATCTTGATCATCTGGGAGTGTCTTGAATGAGAGTTTTCCTAATGACAGGAGCCATCTTTTCATCCTAGGAGATGCATTAATTAGTACAAAGATATCTTGTCTTGGATGAAGATGTCTTAGGGAAGATGTATTGTAAGTAAGGAAGACATATTACTTGCAACGTGGATTTGAAAAAGAGACATCTTGCTAAGTCTATAAACATCATGTTTGACTGGGAAAAAGCTCTAAAATGGAAGATGCAAGGTGGAGATAAATGGGAACATTAAGTTAAAGAATGGAATTATCCAAAAATATTCAAGTTAGTTATGAGGAAGGTTTTTCTAAGGTCTTGATCTTTGTAAGATAAATATTTATCATGTCTGCATGTTTCCATAACTCTCCTCATAGGCCTACTAAAATAAGGATCTTCCATAATCCACATTAGCCAACAAGATTTACTCCTTGACCAAAGCACTCTTGTCATCCCTCCAATCCATTATAATCCCTAATCTAGCCTCTAAGAATCTAGCCACATCCACTAACCTAATGCCCAAAGCCCACACTTGCTTAGTGAGTGCACCATTAAATTCTTTCTATTTGCTAGAGTCATCACTACTTGAATTACCCATCATATCCTCTAAAATTAAAAAATACTAAAAATCATTTAATATATATCATGTTTTTATTATCATATAAATTTATTTTGAAGTTAAATTAAAACTTGATGCATGTTTATGATGGTTTTGTGCTTTCAACACTCAAAATCTAAATTTAAGGTTGAATTGTTATTTACATTGGCGTTCATGCAAGCCTCATCATGTTTAAAGGCTTTAATACATGTTTTTAGTGTTAATTTATCAATTTTTATCCTTATTTCTTCCTAATTTACCTTTAAAATTTATTTTATGCACTATTCTCTATTTTCTATAAGACCATGATTTTACCACAAGTTTACCATAATTTGGGCTATATACAAAGGTACTTCTAGGTGATCATGACCTTATTACAACCTTTTTTAAGAATAATAACTTTACACATGTTGTGGTCCTTGACTAACATCTTACCACAACTTATAACCCACTTGTGGTCTTTGTTTTAAGTTTTCCTTTATTCATGATCTACTCATGGGCAAGTTAAAGTACAAAGAAGGTACTGCAGAGGTTAGAACATTCACAATTGCCTAACCACAACTAAAGGCTAATTTTGTTTCTATATTCAAGTAGGCCATGACCCATGATGAGCTAATGGTATTACAACATAAATTCATAATGAATCATGATTTTTCATATGATGATTAAGTTGCAACTTGTGGTAGCCAAAACAAACTTTAGCAAAGTTGAAATTTCTACAACAATAGAATTAGAGGGATCTTATTTCATTACCACCCTCTAACAAGATCACAAATTGTTGTATACTTGTGGTGTCATTGTGGTCAACTAGAAACTAAAGAAAATTAATTAAAAATAAAAAAAATTATAGTTCTTAGCTTATCGAATCTTGAAATAGTTTCTATAGATTCAACAATCAACATCCTTTGCACTTGTTACATGACACCATGGTATTTCAAACCTAGGATCTTAGGCTTATCAATTTTTTTTCTTATGCTTGGTCCTTGAGCATAATAGTATAATTTAATATATTATGTTAATAATATATTTTATATTGCTAGTAGTTTATACTAGTATATTCTTATTATCTCTTATGGGATTTGAACCTTTGATTCCTTGTTTACTTGCATTGGTATTTTATGATTAATACATCATGATTTATATGCCTCTAAGATTATGTATATTGTATCTTGAAATAACCCCTTATATATTTGTTAGGATTGATTCTTGGATCTATTAGTAAGCATACATGTTTTTTTTTTAGGTTTCATGTCTTTTAAATTTTGGACCTTGAACATTGCTCTTACTACATATTTGAAAATACTAATATTTTATACTTTGTTGATTATTATTTCTTAGTATATACTAATGCTTGGTGCCTCTTATGAATGATAAGTTGGAAGGATAGTTGTAGCTCATTATTGGCATTTTTATTATAATTTATAAAATTTATATTTTTATATTTTTTATTTTTGGAAAAATGTAAGAATATGATTATGAAAATATGTTAAACATATTTGGGATTTATTCTAGTTATTATTTTATTTTATCTTAGAACACAATCCTAAGCATGTGGACTTATTCTTATGATATCTTAGTGATTTAACCCATTGTTTGACCATTGAACTTTTTTAATGGATACATGTTACTTAATTTTCAGAAAATAGAATATTAATTCTTTATTCTTGGAATAGCCGAAACCAAATCTCTTGTCCCTAAAAATATTTGTCAATGTTAGCTCTCTTGGCATTAATTGTATATCTCTATCTTTACTGCTTGTGCCCATGGCTATGCTTAACATTATATGTAAACCCACACGTATTGGAGCATAACTATCAAAAGAACAAAATTAAGCTTAGGGATAAGATATGGACAAATTACTTTTTACATCTAGAGCATCTATTTAGAACCAAACTTTGATCCTAAATAAGGGTTCTTTTTTTTTAAGGAAGCATCGATAGGACTAATTATTTATTATACAAATATTTCCACCATGTAGGCTTAGTTAGAAGACATAAACTTTTACCTTTTAAATGCAAGTCTCATGATTAATTTGTAGTATAAGCTTTGTGAAAGTTATGATTAAGAGCATGCTTTACCAAAAAGATAAATTTTGATGAGCTTGAAGATTAAAATTCAAGGTTTTTAACATTATAGTAGGAAGTTTGAAGAAATAAGAATATGCTCAATAGAATTTTAATTTAGTTAAGCATAGTGGGACTTAATAAGATATGAAATAAAATATATTTTAAGAAAGCTACTAAGAACCAATTCTTAGAACCAAAATTTGATTCTATGAAAAAGCTTGGTTGTTAGGTAAGTTAGTAGATAATTTACATGAGAAAGAATCATCATGAAGAATTAATTTTTGATTCTATTAAGCTCTTCCTCCATGGTAGCCATAATGAAGAGAATGATTTTATTCAATAAGTATGCCATGGAATCAATGTTTTACATCTTTCAAATATAAAGTTACGGAATATTAGACTTATGATCATGTAGATCCAAGGGTTTGTAGAACCAAAATTCATTCTAAAATCTTAGCCCCATGTAAGTTATGGCCCACTTTAATAATGTCATGAATCCTATAGAACCAAAAATTGGTTCTAAAGATATGCTTAAATTTGGCTCTACAAGAAAGATTTAGTTTTTTAAAGAGCTAGATTATTACCGTAACAAGTTAGCTTTGATATATGCAAATAGCATATAGAACCAAATCTAAGTCAAAGATTAAATGACAAATTTGATTCTTCAATTTATCCAACGCCAAAATTCAAAGTTGCATCCATTTTGTCCTTTCATCTAAAGCTTTACAACTAAATTGAGCTCAAATGGTTGTACAATTTAATTATACGAGAAACTCAAGGCCCATAATATATAAAGTAAGAGGTAAGTGGGGTTGGTGTAGGGACATCTCTTTTGATCCTCTTATTCTTCCCTACATTTGTGTTTTGCAAAATTTAGGCTTTGTGAAGAGAACTTGGCTAGCAGTTGAGTCATCTCAGAAGAAATCTTGATTTAGTAGGAGATGTCTTGGTATTAGAGAAGATGTCATGGTCAAAGTGGAGATATCTCAAGAAAGTCATCTCTTCAATAGTGCGAACATCTTAAGCAAGATGTCTTGCTTAGGAGGAGATGTCTCACCTAGGGAGAAGATGTCTCCTTAAAATAGTAGCTATCTCATCTGAAAGTTGGGAATTAATAAGAGGCACCCAATGAGGTTGGAGATAACCTATACAATAAGGAAACATTTGGGTTTGGTCATTCCAAGTTGAGAAACAACCAAGAGATGGACAGAAAAGATAGAAATAGTATGGAAACTTAATGTTGAGCTTGTGGAAGATTTTCCTAGGTTTTTATCTTGTTTTATTAATAAATTTGATGATATTTAATGCTTGTACATTATGGGTAGAGAGTGAGAGAGAAATCTTGGTGAGAGCTCTTTAATTAAGGAGAGCTTGACAAGAGTGTGGTAGAGCACATCAACTAAGTGCAGGTATGTTTATAGCTCTTGGATCATTGTGTGTGGATTGGCCTTTGTGTTCTTGTCTCTTGTTTGCTTCTTTGAACTAAGTCTTAGTTCTAGGTTATGAAAGATATTTTCTATTGATTGTGTCTTATATTGAGAACAACCATTATGTGGTTGTAAATCCTCATGCTCCATCATATTATTTAAGTGTTTTTAGAGATTTTGATATTTTGTGGGTTTTCAAAATCCTATTATAATCTTCAAATCAAATAATTGAAGATACATATTTTTCTTATTTTCTAGAAAACGTTATTATCTTTTCATAATATCTAGATTAAGTATTTAAAGGTGATTAATTATTGGAGTAAACATGCTCTAGCATTATTGGTATCAACTCTTTATGATTGTTATTGCTTGGAATTGGTTGAGGATTTTGTATACTTTAGATGACTCCTATGAACTAGTAGGTTCAAGCACTAAATAGAGACATGAAGAGCATGAAGTATGCATTCTAGATGATGGTTGCTTGATTGAATGAAATTAGCACAAAGCATGTAGGAATACCTGGCCATATCTAGACATGTGAAGGTGATGAGCATGCACGTTTAGATGAAAACATCTTACAACCATGTGGAGATGGAGTGGATAATAAGGAAGGAAAATTGAGCTATGAGAGTATGGAAATTCATTATCCAAGGATTATAATGGAAGGAAATCCTATTCCTCAAATTAGAATTCTAAGGATTTCAACTATGGTAAACACTTCTTCTCCAAGTAAGCTTGATAAGGAAGATGAGGCAAGACTTGCTAGAGTTTTCAAAAATGTTGTAAGACTTTCTTACATGGAATTGAAGGCTTTCAATAATGTAGATGAAACAAATTATTTTTTAGGTTAACTAAAGGTTCTTGAGAAGCATTTCTAGTTTAAAGAGGTACTAAATAACTTGAGGTTACCTATTGTTAAATCTAGATTAGAAGGTATGACATTGTGGAGAAAGGAGTCCCAAAGTTATGAAAGATAAAATGTTCAACCCATTAGAGATTAAGATCTAATGAAATATAAGTTAAAAGGAAAATTTGAATAGTCTCTTTGAAGAAAAGAGACTATTATGAATTTGAAATTCCTAAAGCAAGTTTACAATGATGTCAAAAACTTTTACATCAAATTTTGTGATCTATTCAATCATTCTAAGGTAAACTAGGAGGAGTATAAAAAGACCTAAATATTTTTATGAGGCTTGAAATTAGTGTATTAGCAAGAGTTTTATTTTTATAAGCCAAAAAATCTTGATGAGGCTTATGATTTAACACTCAAGGATGAGAAGATATTAATTGGATTTAAAAATAGAAGCAAACAAACTTCCAAAGGGAAGGAGAAGGGATTCAAATCTAAAAATGGATTCAGGTATTGGAGTCATGAAAAGAATACTAAAAGAGAAAATAAGAAGGAAAAAGCCAAGAAGGACCAAGAAAAGGAAGGAAAGGATCAAGGTAGGAACTCATGAAAAATCTAGTGCTTCAAGTTTGGATAATGAGGATACAAGCAATGAGAATGTTAACTTCACAAGATAGCCAAAGGCAAAGATGTATAAACCATAGAGGTGGAGGAGACATCAAGAAAAGGACTTCAAAGAGGTAAATATAATGCTCCAAATTTGTTATTTTAGATTGAGAACACCCTAATAGAAATTTTTTATTTTAGATTGAGGCTAGATAGTTTCTTAGTAGAGAATGAATTCATGTTTTGATTGATGGGAAAGCCTAAGAAAATATTATTTCTTCTAGGATTGTTGCAAGATTGGGGTTGGTATCTAATCCTCATCCCAACACTTATAAATTGCATTAGTTATCCAAATATTTTTTCCAAGATGTAAGGGAACAATGTACTTAAAATTTTAAAATTGGAGGTTTTCATGATGTTTTGAAGTGTGATATGATTCCAATAGATTTTTGTTATTTAATTCTTAGTAGATCTTGAAATTTTGATAAAGAGGTTTATTTTCATGGAGTAATAAATGCATGGAGTGTAGCTAATTTTGATGGAATGCATGAGTTGATTCCAATCACAACTGAATAAATGAGGTAGTAAAGCTTACTTAATGCTTTCTTAATCCTTGTAAGAGAGAGGGAATATATTAAGAAACATGTTAAAATAGATTTTGGTTTCATCATCATGACAACAATTGCTACTAACCATGATGATGTGTAGTTTGAACTTCTTGTAGGTGTATTAGGATTGGAGAAGAAAATTTCCAAGGTGTTCAAGAAGGAATTGGATTGATTTCCACCAATGAGAAATGTAAAACATTATATAGATTTCATTCCAAGTGCTATCATTTGAAATGTATGAGGTGTGCCATATGTCACAAAATCAGCTAGCTAAATTGCAAAGGTAAGTAGAATAGTTACATACAAATGCTTTAATGTGGAAATCCAATTTAACTTATGTAATTCCTGTGGTGCTAGTGCTAGAGAAGGATAGTGATGAATGGAGGATGTGCATTGATTTTATGGTAGCAAATATGATGATATTGAGGTATAGGTTTCATATTCCAAGGTTGAATAATGTCATTGATGTCCTTACCAATGCTAAAATGTTTAGCAAAATTAATTTAAAGATTGATTACAATCAAAATAGAATTATGCCTAGTGATGAGTGGAAGATAGCTTTCAAGACATTGGATGGATTATTTGAGTGATTGGTGATGCCATTTGGACTTAAAACTACACCTACTACATTCATGAGGTTAATGTATGATGTATTAAAGGACTTAATTAGTAAGTTCTATATTGTCTTCATTGATGATATTTTAGTGTATAGCTCTATTGAGGAAGAGCACTTGGATCACTTAAGGATGATGTGTCTTAACTTAGAGAAGGAATAGTTGGTGATCAATGTAAAGAAAAATCATTTCTTCAAGATGAAATCACATATTTGGGACATGTAGTTTTTAAAATCCAAATTTGGATGAAAGCTACCAAGGTGAAGGCTATTAAATATTGGCCAACTCCCAAGAATGCTAAGAAGGTAAGATCATTCCTTAGTTTATCATGTTTTTATAGATAGTTCATAAAATATTTTAGTGGTAGTTCATGATCTATGTTTGCTTTTTTCAAGAAAAATAAAGATTTCAAGTGGGATAATGAAACCTATGGGAGATTTGAATTATTTAGAGCAAATGTTACTACTGAATTGATGCTTGCAATTCTAGATCTTCAAAATTTTTTTAGGTGAAGATGAATGCAAGTGGACTTGAATTGGTGGGGTAATTTCACAAGAAGGTAGACATATTGCTTTGTTTTTAGAAAAGTTAAATGAGTCAAGATAAAAATATAGTGTACATGAAAAGGAGATGTACGCTATTCTTCAAGAAATCAAGCATTTGAGGCATTACCTATTGCCAAAGGAGCTCACTTTTATGATAGACCACACAATACTTAAATTTCTAAACTCACAAAAGAAGTTGACTATAAAGCACATGAAGTGAGGTGTAGAGTTACAAGAGTTTAATTTTGTGTTAAACGAAAAAAGTGATAAAGCCAATATGGTGGTTGATGTATTGTCCAAGGTGCATGTGGTTAATTTCATTATACCTCATGTGGAAGGTATGGGTGATTTTACTTGTTTGTATGAGCATGATGTTGATTTTGGATAGGTTTAGAGGAGCCTCAAAGAGTGATTGATGAGTAGAATAGACTAGTGGAGGAACTATCATGTTCAAGATGAATTGTTATTTAAAAATGGAAAGGTATATATTCATAATTATGACTTTAGGAAAAATATTTTGTTTGAAAAGCATAGAAGTGGCATGAAAGGTCACATGGGTATGGATAAAACATTGGAACTTATGGGTAGGCACTATTCGTATCCTAATATGGTAACTGATGAGTGGCAAGATACCCCTACACTCAACCATATGAATATGAGCGTTCTCACCTAGATGGACTAGTTGTGGCACCTAGATAGTTAACCTTAGGTTGCAATTCGTTGTCTTCCCACCTGGACTAGTATTATATTTGTCATGTATGGTTTAGTCTAGAGTGAGGTGTATGATGTGTTCCTAATCTAATGCTACTCTTGAAGGCAATGGAAGGTAATATTAACTAAGCTAGGAGGAAAGGGTAAGAAAATTTAATCTAGCCTAAGTGCGATGAGCATCCATTCCTTGATTATCTATACACATCTTGGACTTCATGGATGATTACCACTCGGATTACCAAGTGCAGATCCTAGGTACACCACTGGGTTACCAAGTAGTCACACTTAAATGCTCATAATCAAGTTGTACTCATTCCATGTTACTAGGAGTTTAGGGGTGAGAGGAACTAATTAGGAAAGAAGTAAATAACATTTAAATAAATAAATAAACAAAGTGAATGTGGAAATGATGAGGTAATCTCAATCTTTATTTTTGGTCATGTGCGTATCCAAGTACGCCACACTTGAATAAAGGATGCCATACAATTACATTCACCACACTGTGAGCAGTCGTGGGAAAATAATCTATCTCCAGAGGGATGAAACTGCCAGAGTTTCACTAAGGAACTAAACTATATCATCCAAAATTGGGAAAGCCACCTCTTATTTATAGACATTGCAATGGGTTGCGATATCACGACAGACGCGATATCGTGGCCCATGCGATATCATGTCCCATCATACCCCTATGACTGAATAAAAACTCATCCTTGAGTTATAGTGATTACACAGTGGATAGGTATGGGATTATTAGATGGAAAAAAATGAAATGATGCTGCAGTGTGGGAAGAAAAAAAAAGAAAGACACAACACGAATAGTGCTACAACTACAAAAACTGGGAACTCATGTAGTTCTTGGTGGTGGTGGCTCTTCCATTGGCGCTTTGCCTTTGTCATGTTGCCCAAGCTTTGAAGCTTGATGGTGTTGAAGTATGGCCTAGAGCTTCTCCTCTTTGGTCCGAGGGTCTTATGCTATCCATGCTAGTGTTTTAATGTTTGATGTAGTCGGCACCTCCCACGGACAAGGTAGTTGTGGGAACATTTGATTGGCCTTGACATACCATGCTGCGAACACCTGTCATTCCTCCTCATAGGCTCTAGCTTTATTCTTGTATTTGTGAAGATCTATTAGCCATCAAGCCAAATCAGTTGTGATAGCTTTCTATCCCTAGTAGCTAGCTTTTACCACCTCAAGTTCAAAATTTGCAACATCTAGTTCTTCCAACAGCTTCTTACATTCTGCAAATTTTTCTTCGTATTTGATGTGAGTGGTTGCTACCTGCTACTTGAGCTCTGATCTCAGGTGCCCTGTTGTTTACATGGAAAGGTTGGAATATCTTAGGTTTGCCAACTCCATGTACTCTATCAGGTCTTGAATCTATAGATCCTAGTTCTTAACTTCTGCTTGGTGGGAGAAGGTGTACGTGTCCAATATGGCCCCTCAATCAGTGTGTTGAGCACTGATAGTGTTGATTTGGGCCTTGGACATATGGATTTCCTTTTCAAGGATCTATTTATACATCCCCACCTAATCACAGAAGTGTTCCTTTAGCTTCTCATGTTATTTAGCCTCATTTTGCCACGTGCTTATCTCAATTGTTGACTTTTGATGAATAGCGCCTACCTCCTCTATTGAGAGTGTGCAATTTTCTCTAGCTAAATGGCTTACATCTTGGCTGACCTGGATGAATTGTTCTTGTAATTGATGAAAGTGTTCATCAAGAATGTTCTTTTGCTTCTCTACAGTGGTCAACTAAAGGTTGTCAGCAACCAGCTACTTGTTTCCTTCTTCTAAGGTCTTGAGTGCTTTAAGATGCGCATGAGTTTGTGCTTGTGCTATAGAGGCATCCCAAACAACCTTCTCTTTTTCTTCAGTCATCCTTTTATTCTCTACGATTAGCTTTGTTAGTTTCTTGATTTTAAAGTTTTCTAGCTAGTCTACAGGAACAAACTATAGAGGATCCTGCTGTGCTACTTGTAAGGCTACAAGTTGCTCTTGTAGTTTCTACACTTCAGCTTTAGCATGCTTGGTCCATAGTTTTGATAATACTAGCTTCCCTTTTGTGGAAATGATGTCTAATTGAATTACTGTAACATCTTGAGAGATGTCAAATAAGGATGTCATTACTTGTCCTATTTGAAGCAACCAATCAAGTACATCCTCATGTTGCACAGGAGTCATTGAGGTTCCAACCAGAGTTTAAGCATCCCATGCTCTTGAGAGATCTATCGGTGGCACAACAGGTACATTGAAGGATTTTTTGATGTAGTCTACAACCACTTCTACATCTCCCATGGCATTCTGTTGTTGCATGACCACCACGGTGGCCCCTTCACTATTCTCTAACTTCACCTAAAAAGATGTTGCATTTCCTGAAATCTGTTGTGACCATCTACATTTCCCTCTTCCTGTTTGAATGGATACTTCGCCCCTTGTGCTATATAATGAAACCTTAGGCTGTGTGGCATCATCAATGATGTAGAAGAGGTTTGCATCATCATAAATTCCCTAACTAACCATCTCAGCAATGGTCCTAAGATGGCTCATCGATGGTCTATAGTCTTGCAGCGGTGGTGGTTGATCCTAGCCTATGTTAGGCCCTGTTTCTTGTTGTTGGCTAGGATCCATGGCTAGAGGTTGACTGGGTCTAGCCATCTATTCTTCTTATTATTCTGGTTCCAACTTTTTCTTAGAGCTGGAACCTTTAGCAATTCAGCATATGAAGTAGTCTAGGCTTTTTGGAGGACATCATTGGTGTATCCCTAAATACCAACATGTTGGCATAGCTTTATAATAAGATAGGGGAAAGGCAATCCCATCTTTCCTATCTTTCATTCTTTGAACTGCCTTAGGCTCTCTGTCAAATATAGATGGGGTAGGTTAGTGTTAACCTTTTGCATCAACACTGCACATCCTCTAGCCACATATATGGATATTCTTTTCAAGCCTTTTGTGGGAAAGAAGTGGCATGTCCCAATTTTGAAATAAATCATCTCTTCCATCGTCAATTCACCAAATGCTTTATCTCTACCATAAGCCTTTTTCAACCAATCCTTTTACACATTGGGGTCTGAATAGGTGGATAACCGAGAAATCTGGGGCCTTGCATTTGGAAGGTTTAACACTTCCAAAATGGCCTATGCAGAGAAGTCAACTATCACACCACAAATATTAATAGTGGTGCCTTGCTCCCTATTGTGCCAAAATTGGTACATCTCTCTTAGGTACCAAGCACTACTTTCAAAGAGGATAGGCCATAAGGGAGACCATTTGAGGTGATCCCTAATAGCCTCAGGAGTGAACTCCACAAAAGATTGAAAGTTTAATTCCACAATCACTGTAGCGAATGTTGACTTCTCATGGATAGCCTGAACATAATCTTGGGGAATGTGAATTGTTGTCTCAATTTAGGCACTACAGTAGCTCCTCCTTCTACCTACCTAGACTATCTAGTAGGAGGTTTGTCTTGATGGATGCTAAATGATTACTCCTCCTATTCTACATGTTGTCCAGCAGGACCTTGTCTTCCACCTCTTCAGGATCGTTTCTTTCCACCTTAAGTAGGATCCTCCTGTTGTTCACATTTTGGGGCCATCTGCAATCACACGGGTTAAATGTTAGTAAGGTTTTTTTTGAAGTCATGTTATACCTTACTACTTGCCTTTATTAATGATCTTATGTTATTACATGTGATCATGCCCGAAAGTTTGTAATAATGAGTCTTATGACTTAGGTGGTTTCCATTTTTAATTTCCTGGTATACCTAAGGATTAAATGATTTTTAGGCACAATTATTCTAAGTTTTATAGTTAATTACCCTAGATGATGTCCTTTGGGTGATGATAAATTTCAAAAAAGTTAGGCACTTTTTGGCAAGTGTCTCTCCCCCACGACTAAGCTGAACACTCTGGGTTCAAGCAAGTTCAAACGGAATGAAAATCAGAGTACCAGCAAGCAAGATATGAGTAGAAAAGCAAGGGTCACTCAATCACAAATCAAAGAGAAAAATTGTAAAAAATTCCCCCATGTGAATGACAAAATGAAGCTAAGTGTTGTAGGGGGTACCTATTTATAGGTGGCAGGGACATGATATCACATATGATACATCGCGTATGCAATATCACGTGGGACATGATATCGCGTACGCGGTATCTCGTCCCTAGTGATGTTAGACACCATGAAAATATATATTTTTTAAATGATTATCTTGAAATTAATGTTGGAAATTGAGGACATTGACTATGATCAAGATGTTCTAGGGTAATTCATTAATTCAAAAGGCACCATTAATGATGACGGTGTGGATTTTAACAATAAAACCTTGGGTGGAAAGAAAAAGGGTATGTGATGGTACATTGGAATGTTTGAAATTCAAAGGGATAATAGTAGGGAAAGAAAATCAATTGAAAAATTAAGCTGAGGGTAAGAAATTGTGTGTGTGAGCTATGTCCTAAGTGAAGATTACAAAAGATTACACACGTGGGTCCTCCCCAAAGCAGGTTCCAACCTATAATGCCCTTGTGTAACCACACTTAAAAGTGTTTGTGGGCACTAGAAGGGTTAAATGTAATCCACACTAATTCCACAAAACACACACATCTAAATATCACCAAAATGAAGTAAGAATTCTATGTTACACATGACATGAGCTACAATTACACGAATAGTGAGATGAGACGAACTATAGAAAGGGATTGTAGAGATTGGGACATGAGGTAACTGACCCAGGGCATAGTGAATCCTGCATGTAAAACATGGTTACGATGTCATTAACCCGTCATTCCAAGAGTAGGACCAAGTCTATTCCTCTAATCAATGACATTGCATTGTTTCATCCCATAATGAAAAACTATGAGAGTACTATAACAACAACGCGTACGATCACTTGAAATTTTATTCAAGTGAGGAGTGATTTTTGTTTTATGGCACTTTCTTTTTCTTTTTCTTTTCTCTCCTTTTTCTTCTTTCTTTTTGAATACTAAATCTAGAGAAGCTGGCAACCTTCAGGCATGGATGCATATCTTTCCAGTGGGACCCCATAGAACAACATTGGATTTTTGAGTGCCCTTTTGATTACTCTTACTCCCATTTTTCATTAGATCTACAAGGATTAGTATAATCATGTTACATGATAACTCCCATAGATGTCACCAAAGAGAATCTACAAGTCCCATTGATGTCACACCCTAATCATTCCCTCTTGGTACATCCTTCTTCATTTTGGGTACAATGAACACAACATTAATTTTAAGATTTAAAAATGTCAAGAATACCATTGTTCCCTCAAACAGAACCTCTTATTTGTAGAATGGATGAGTGGATGCAATGGGCTCACTGTTCCAAATAATTGATCACTCATGACTTAATAACATAGAACACACCTCAACCAATGATCCACATGAGTGTTTTGTTTGTAGATGAGATTACTTATAAAAAACATAAAAATACCAAAAGACAAAAAGATAAAAATATAAAACAAAAAGTTGTAAAATCAAAAGAAAAATAAAAAGTGATTATTATTCCTACTTGTTTTTAGAATGAGGGATATCCCCCATAACTAATCGGTTGAGAATGGAAAGGATTAATAAATGAAGGATAAGGATCCTTGCATGTTGGAAATATTTTGGCTTGGTCATATTTATGCCATCGAGGTTCACACACTTGATTATAAGAAGCATAGTGGGACAATTTATACGATGTAGTTCCTAGATAACAAGTTGACCCACTATGATATTTGGAACCATTAGATGATATGCAAGGATTGGGACGATGCCTCCCATGGTTGTGTTCATTGGGTCCTATGGTTGTTGGAGTGTTAATTGGTAGCCTTGATGAAGTAACATGAGGCATTGGATTCAAATATGAGGGTGCATCACAGTCTGGGACTTGTGTTGAGTCGGAGGATGTAGTGGCCTCTAAATTATGTTCTCCCTTCTTACATCCATGTTTAAAGAAGGGGCACTTTGGATGTTAAGGAGGTTTCTCATTGTTGTTGGTAGTAGTAGCACAAGTGTTATTCATGGGCTGTTGCGGTGGTGTAGGTACCTTAGGAATAGTTGGTGGCACTATAGAAGGAGGGAAAGGATGAGAATGCTAAAAACTAGGAGGAGTATAAGATGCACAAGGTGGTGGTAATGTTGGAGGTATGGGTTGATAGTACTGTGGAGAATAGTACTATGGTGAGATAAAGTGCGACGGCCTAGGTGGAGAAACAAGATGTTGAACAAGATGAGTGTTAGGGTTCAAATGATATGAAGGATGTTTCCAGTCTAGTGGTGGTCTCCCACATGACTAGGATTGTTGCCACTGTGATCGAACACAGTATCTTTGTATGAACTCTGGATGTAATGTGTTTCCCCAATGCTCATGTAAATGTGACAAGATTGGGCATTGGACTTTGGGGTGATCGTACAAGCATATGTTTCATTCATATGTATGGTTGGAAGTTGAGCACTTATTTTTCTTATCCCTTCTTTTCGATTGTCTACTATTTTGTCCTACTTCTTGGATTGTCAAAAATTTATCTCGAATGGTGTTGATAAATTCTCCACACTTTTGATATATCCATTCCAACATCTTATTGATCTTTCCCTCAGCTTCTTCTAATTATTGTTGTATTGGAAAAGATAATATTTCCACCTTGAGATTGGTTGATTTCTCCTTTGTATGATCATGGACCTTTGTTGAGTTAAGACTTTGGTCCTGTTGATGTTTTTCAACACTCTCCCATCTAGCCACTTCTCCTTCTTCTTTTGCTACCCACTTAACAAGCTCTTGGATTTGATGGATTCATAGTTTATATAGTTGACCTTGGGCATACATTCCTAAGGTCTCTCTTATTTCATTACATAGCCCATCAATAATATGATACATTAGCCTTTCCTCGGAAAACCCATGGCCTAGATAGTTGTTTAACAGTGCATAATATCTTTCTAAGGTCATGTTCAAGGGTTCATGTTGTGCTTGTTTCCATCCTTGGATTTGTTTCCTCAAGGCTAACACTCTTGCATTGGTTTGATATTTTTTGTGAAATACTTCTACCATTGTTAACCAACTCCATATTGAATTTGGTTTTAATGATCTATACCATAGTTTTTCTTGGTCAACGAGTGTCATTGGGAAGAGCTTAAGTTTTTGCCAACCAGTATCAAGATTGTTCCATGTGCAGGAATCATAGAAGGCTTGTAAATTTTGATGCGGATCTAAGTCATAGCCTCCCAAAAATGTAGGAAAGTTGTTTAAATTGAGCCTAGGTAGTTGGCTCTCTTTACGATGCCTTCGTGAGATTGGAACAACCTCTTGTATCTGCATTAGGCTTGTAGTGGCTAGTGGGGTTTCATTGTAATCAAGTAAGTTATGTCTTCGTGTGTTGGGATGACGTTGCTTTTGTTCATGTTTATAAGAAACCTCCACTTCAGGTTGTATACTCCAATCTTCATTGTCATATAGTTCATTGGTTCTCCAATGAACTTCCTCACTAAGTGTGACATTATTGTAATCTTGTAGGAGAGGCATTGTTGTAAAGTTATGTGTGAAATTGGATGTGAATTTTTATAATTATTTTTTTCTAAGAGATATATTGTTAATTCCTTTATAGAGAACTTGCATGATATAACTAATCTAGATAACTAGCACCATCCCTGGCAATGGAACCAATGATGAGTGGTGAGATACCCCTACACTCAATCATACGAATACGAGCATTCTCATGCACTATCCAGTCGAACTCTGCAGACAGACTAGTTGTGGCACCTAGATAGTTAACCTTAGGTTGCAATTTGTTGTCTTCCCACCTAGACTAGTATTATATTTGTCATGTATGGTTTACTCTAGAGTGAGGTGTATGATGTGTTCCTAATCTAATGTTACTCCTGAAGGCAATGGAAGGTAATATTAACTAAGATAGGAGGAAAGGGTAAGAAAATCTAATCTAGCCTAAGTGCGATGAGCATCCATTCCTTGATTATTCATACACATCTTGCACTTTGTGCATGACTACCACTAGGATTACCAAGTGCAGATCCTAGGTACACCATTGGGTTACAAAGTAGTCACACTTAAATGCTCGTAATCAAGCTATAATCATTCCATGTTACTAGGAGTTTAAGGGTGAGAGGAACTAATTAGGAAAGCAGTTGATGAGTGGCGAGGTACCCCTACACTCAACCATACGAAATGAGCATCACACGCGCGATTCGATCGAACTCCATAGATGGACTAGTTGTGGCACCTAGATAGTTAGCCTTAGGTCGCAGTTCGCTGTCTTCCCATCTAGACTAGTTTTTCATATGCCACGTATGGTTTAGTCTAGATGAGGTGTATGATGTGGTCTAATTCTAACGCTACTCCTGATGGCAGTGGAAAATAATGTTAACTAATCTAAGCTATGAGGGAAAGGGTAAGAAAATCTAATCTAGCCTAAGTACGATGAGCAACCGATTCCTTAATCAACCGTACAAATCTTGGACTTCGTGCATGACTGCCACTGGGACTACCAAGCATGGCCTAGGCACACCACTAGGATTACCAAGCGCAGACCCCAAATACGCCACTGGGTTACCAAGCGTAGATCCCCCTAGCTACACCACTGGGCTACCAAGCAGTCACACTTAAATGCTCGTAATCAAGTTGTACTCGTTCTGCTTCTAGGAGTTTAAGGGTGAGAAACTACTCGCGATGAGTAA
>MNCI01032652.1:0-40032 GCA_015680685.1 Gnetum montanum | reverse complement strand
ATCTAAAATGAATGCTTAGGGTTAATCATGAGAAAAATAATATAACGACAAATAGCACACCAAATAATACAAAAATGTCTTCTTCTCCACACAAAAGCACTTCACCACCTAAGACCAACACTAGAGATAGTCAGCGGTACAACACACATAACCAAAATCCGCCAGTTCCTCAACAATTCAATGTGGTATATACTAATCATGATGAATAAATACCCGACTTTACCTTTGTATTTCATCAAGATGAACAACTACGTTGGAGAGACTTGGAGGGTAACATAGTGTTACCCCTAGACAGAGCTGCCCCTAACATGCTCCTTCATGCCCTTGCACGAATCGGCATGTCACAATTATATGCTGAGTACGTGGCATGCGATTACAACACCAGGGACTACCATCCCACATAAGTGCAACGTAAATGAGACTCGTGATAGGAGAGTTACCACACATCGTTGAAGGGCAAAGGACCCCATAATGCTTCAGTCATCATAATTGAAATTAAGGGTGGTGAACCTATTTCAATAGGTTCTCCACAAAATGATGTTCCACCTCCTAACGATAGTGAGGAGGTAGTGTATCAAAACCTTCACTCCACAATTCACAACCCTAGTTCTAATCACCACAAACACCAAGTGTTCAATGAGGGAACAAAAACACAAGATAAGGGCATACATTCTAATCATCATCACAATCGGGGTCAAGATCACCAAAGGGAAGCTAGAAAACATCATCACGACGATGGTTCTCTTTCCTCTTCCTCTTCATCTACACATTCATCCTCTCCTTCAACATCAGGATGCAGTCATAAGGAACATAAGCATGAGGATAAGGGTAAGCAAAATGAGAAACCTTGACAAGAGAGTCAAGAGCGAGGACGAGGGCATTCTAGGGAATCACGACATGGAAGAAGGGAAAGTAGGGAACCGCATAGACATCACAGATGCCATGAGAGAAATGACCATGATGAACCCATACTTGCAACCAGAAGCATGTTAGACATTACAGAGACTGTTAGAATTCCTACAAGGCACCAAAAAGATAGTTAGATAAAGGGACTAGAAATGAATAATATCCCACGATTTGAGGGGGGATACAACGCTGATCCATAGAACCACTTATAGGCATTTCACGATGCCTGCACCTTGCAAAATATTGAAAACAAGTGGCAAAAGTTAAAGTTGTTCTCAAGGATACTCATAAAAGAGGCGAAATGCTGGTACTGGTCCTTAGAACCGAAATCCATTTGAAGGTGGAGTACGATGTGAGAACTATTTAACGATAAATATCAAACGTACTCCCAAGTGTCCAACTTGTGAAAGTAGATCCAAGGATGGAAGCAAGGTAATCATGAATCCTTGGATGTTGCCATGGGCTGATATTATGCATTGCTACATCATTGCTCAGGCCATGGTTACGTACAACGGGATCAACTATGGCATCTCATAGATGGGCCAAGACATGAAACCAAGAGAACCCTTGGAACATATTTCCAAGGGAGATTATCAAAACTTAGGTCCCATGAGGTTCATAGATTGTTGAAGCAAGTAGCTAAAGAAGAAGGAGAGCTATACAAGAGAGAAAGTGTAGAATAGTACAACTGTGATCCTTCCCTATGAAAAAGGGGAGTAAGATTCTGTGAGGAGGAGGATGAGTCACTACTCAAAGAGTTGGTGAGTAGGAAAACGTTGCTACTTCAGAAATTAATAATAGAAGTGTCAGCTAAGGTAGATCAGATGTGGGACTTCTTAGATAGTATATTTGAAACCATTTTCAAAATCATAAAGGAGTCTAAGGAGCAAAGTAGTGACCATGATAAGAAAAAGAAGAAGAATTCGAACCATGCACATAACAAAGGTAAGGGTAAATTAGCTATCACTGAAGAGGTTTTGGATTCTAATATGGACGATGATGGTGGATGTGAGATATGTCAATATGACCATCCTAAGGGATGTTGCCCAATAATCTCACATCTACAAGAGTTTGGGATGTATGCACTCAACCCAAGACTTAACAAATGGTAAGCACCCCGAAGGTTACCTTATCCCCAAGGCAATACCCATAGTCATGGGGAATGCCACCGCCGAGACAACAAAACCCTTACCAGCAACTGGATTCATATGGCTATTACATGTAGTAGCCAATCTCTCCAAGTGACTTTGTTGGTCACGTAACCCCACAACGTCACTACCAAGCTTGAGAGTACTATAAGAATCCTTCTCCTAGGAGAGAAACACCACATGCATACCATCCTCTGAATCCGTTCGCCACTCTTACACTAATAGCTCAACTACCACCCTCTCCAGCGATGCAAGGGGAACTTTCCACTCAATCACAGGAATGCAATGCTATGAGAGCTGTAAACCTTCAACCCGCTACTAGTTTTGGAAACTGTACAAAGAGAAGGCCTTTCTTCAAAACCAAAATTCTAAAATAGCTCTCACAACCACAAGCGATTGAACCTCCAAACGTCCCTCCATCAAATAAGGCTTTGAAGCTTGCTTCAAACGAACAACAGAGCTCAACGCATACGATTATGTTAACACATACCATTACTGACTAGTTCAAGGAAGGCCACCTTCTCAAGAAACTCTTTGATCCTGAAAGTCCCTTAATCTACCTCCAAGTTACTGGGAATGAACCACGTAAGGCTCTTCTAGACTCATGTTTTAGAGTCAACTTGATATCGTAGGAAATGTATAAAGCCTAAAACTTGTCTCCACTAAAGAAGAGCAATATTCACATAGAGTTGGCTAACCAGTCCATTACTGTTCCTTTGCGATTGGTGGAGGACATTGTTACTACTATGTGTGGTTGGTCATACCTAGTTGATTTCCTAGTGATCCAAGTAAACAATGACAAGGGGACTTCCCAATAATAATGGGAACGACATGGCTAAGCACCATAAATGCATGCCTAGGAATCCGTGATCTTTCCCTAGAAATAACTAAGGAAAACACTTATGGGAAGATCAAGAAGAAGAAAGTTCCATGCATCACATACAGTGATACAGAGGATGTTGGTGTATAGGAGCATTCAACCTCTCCTACATGCAACTGGTGTGCATAGGAAGTTAACATACAAGAGTTCCTGTATGTAGCAACCACACAACAAGAGAACACCCAGTGGTTGATAGCTAAGCAAGAGAGTCACCCAATATGCATGGAACTAATTGGGTGACCAACTTGCACCTACTAAGAAAGCATAGATGCACTAGAGAAAGAGTGTCGCCAACTTCCAAACCTTAATCTGAAACCACCAATCAAGGGAATTTGGAAACTCTTAGAAAATTCAAATGAGTACTTCGATTGGAGAATACTACTTTGTGTGCAATCAACCAACCCTTATCATAGAATGGTCTATGAACATAGCACATTTGATAGAGGATGATCTCGATCATTATTTCAGATCTCTCCCTTCTAATCCAGCCATGGGGGAGATGGCCACCTATGCTAATCATTTGAGGCCCTTAATTATTTTTAAATTTTTGTTTTACACATTTTTTTTACAAATTTCTTTAACTTTTCTTGTTTTTGTTTTACAGCCGCGTTTATACTTTTTCATTTCTTTGTGTGTTTGATTATTTTGTTTCATTCATCACCTTATAAGTGCTCTAATGGTGGTATGAACTGTATTCCATTGATTGCTAATGTTTGGTTTTTACCTTTAAGTTATGATGTTGATACTAAGGTATGGTCCTTTTGATATAGCAGGAAATGAGTCCACATCATCCACCCATCCATAAATTTCTATGGTCTCTCTTCACTTGGAACTATACAGTCCCTTTCCCAGTAATAAGAACTATCAATGAATCGGTGACTGGGCATTTCTCAAACTAAGGAAGGACTCAAGGGGATTTGATGCACTTGTGCTAGCCATTCTCTTGGATGCTTGGATGTTTTCTTCTTGAGTTTTCTTACCATTTTGACTTTGCCACATTATCGAGAAGCTGAGCAAATAAAAATAAGAAGTCTTTGCATGGTGTGGTTCTCACGCAAAAACACCAAAAAGAAAGAAAAAAAATGGGAATTCAAAGAGCATCCCTTAGAAAAAATAATCATCATAATCATTGGTTATGGAACTAAAATAAACATGTTCCCTCTAACTAAGGGCCTTCTCGCTTCCCGCTTTCTCCTCTTTCATTTCATCAGAATGATGGTGGCTCTTTGGTGAAGGCATTCTTGTTACTTCAAGTGGATGGATGGGTCGAATGTATTAATGCAAAGTCACTAACTATGGTTTTTTTGAGGCTAGGTTTGGAATGGGATCTACTAAGTCACATTAACCATTAATACACAAGGGGCTATACACCACCTTGTTCTTGAGATTCCATTCTATTCTCTTCTTTCCCCATTTATCACCTCATTGCCAGTTGTATCAGTAGTCTATATTTTGGTTGATGCATTGTTTTCTTTTTGGTAAACTCTTGTGGTTAAGACTTTAACTCTTGCTTCCAAATGACATTTCTAGAGCCTACGGACTCTTTGAATATGGGATTGTTAGGGCATTAAGGGCATGAGCCTGCTTTGGGGAGGATCCACTTGTATTCCTATTTGGTACATCCATTAGTTTCTTTCCCTTAAACATTTCTACAATCACCATTTATTTTGTTCATTTCCATCTTTAACATCCATTTTATTGGCGTGATTTTTGTTTTTTCTTCTCCATCTTTCTTATTCCTTATCTTTTTCCATTCTATCGCTACCGAAGGTTCACTCTCAGTCATGGGGGTCCCGGTCCAATTTTTTCGATTTTCTCTAAACCCCTACACCTCAAGTAGGCACCAATATTATATCTTCAAATCCATATATCAACCATACCACAACTCAGCCAATGGACCTTACACCATAGTAAGGTATCAATTGCATTATAATTCATTTACCCTTGCTAGTATAAGACTATGTTGTGTGTGCAGATGGCAATCATACACCAATGGATGGGATCTGGAGAAAATACTTGGAATGGACTGGTGCTAAAGAAGTTACGCAAGGAACAAGATTGATGGCATGCTTATGGAAGAACAATGAAAAGTGCAATCTTGGCGTCGGTAGCAACAAACTTCTTCTTTTATCTCTCTCTTCTTTCTTCTCTCTCAGCTACCAAATAAGGCTGGATGTCAAATATGTATAGTATTCACTCTTGTTGTCATGAACACTAAATTTTGCCATGTATTGTAATGATGATCCATTCACATGTCACCCCAACAACCATTAGTGTCATTCAAGTCAATAATCCCATACCTTCCCAATATTTTGTAAGGAACTCAAGGATGAGTTTTCATTCAGTCATGGGGGTATGATGGGACGTGATATCACGTCCATCCCTATGATATCGCGTACAAAATATTGTAGCCCATCGCCATTTTTATAAATAAGAGGCAGTTGTCCCTTACTTCGACATCTAGATCTAGATCCTTAGCAAAACTCTAGTAGTTTTACCATTCTAGAGATAGAATAATTTCCATGTGCCTGCAATAGGAGTCTCAAAGTGAACAAATCTTTACTCAAGCAAATTATACCTAAGCACACATTTGTGTACGGAAATAAAGATGAACTTTCTAATAAACCTTGCAGTGCATGGACTAAGCTAATTAGGATTTAATTAATGTTAATTGCTTAAATGCTTTATTAGATAATTAATATCTCTCAACCCTCAACTCTCCTCTTAAGTGCATTCAATATGACTGCATCGAGCACATGTGCTATGCTTGACAACCAAGTAACGAATAGTGTTTGGTAATCCCAGTAGCGTTGCACTGGTTCAGGGTGTGTACGACAAGTGGGAACAGATACTAATGCTAGGATGATTAAAGCTTAGTTAGTGAAAGTTAGTTACTTAGTCTCTTTACCCTTTCCTCTCTTAGCATAGGCGATAAAAAGATAAAAGACATAAAAATCATATACCTCGGACTTACTTAACCATACAACCATGACAATACAAGTAAGTCTAGGAAGACAACAATTGATTAACCTTAAGTGTTCCATAAGGCCCATAAGCACTTAGTCCTTGGAGTTCGACCGGATCACACATGAGATGCTCATATTTATATGGTTAAGTGTAGGGGTACCTCGCCACTCATCAGTTACCATAAATTATTATATAAAATGGACAAAAGCTATTGTAGTTCAGGCTTACACAACAACAATAGTGGCTAAGTTTTTTCAGTAACAATTAGTGAAGAGATTTGAAGTACCTAAAATTCTAATTTTAGTTAATAAAACACATTTCATAGGAGCTACATTCAAAAATGAATGTAACATCTTGGGATTAACTATAAATTGAAAAAATCATATTACCACCAAGCAAATGAATAGGCTAAAGTAAGTAATAGAGAAATAATAGTAATATTAACTAGAACTATTGGTAGATATAGGAAGGATTAGTGTACTAAACTTAATGATGTTCTTTGAACCTATAGATCCACATAGGAACTTCCGATAGCGTACTCTCTATATATGATTAGTGTTTTGAAAACTACCTATATTTCCAATTCAAACTGATATACATATCCTACTTACTATCTACTTTTTAGACATAGACATATGTTCACTTAGAAAGAATGTTTAATGAACATTAATATATTAGATGAAAATTGATTAGTATATCTAATTTTCAGTAAGATATATAAAATATATGTGGAATATCTATTAAACCTACCTTTTTAACTTAATAATAACCAAGAAAAGTGTGGTTTATGCACTATTTCATCTAACTTTAAACATTAAAAAGTCCTCAAAAACAACATCATGGGACATACTTTAAGCTCCTGAAAGCCTCTAAAAACTATTTTAGCTTATAACCTAGCATATGAAAATTAATTTTGGTGATTCGAAAAAACTGTGGAAATGAAAAATTTTCTAAGTTCTACAAGTAAAGCTAATATTGATGATGTAATCATTGTCAACATCACCCTTAGAGCATCATCTCTACATTAACATTACCAAATTAGCTTCATGCCCTCAATTTCAACTTCGTAAGGTCTTGAATGACTTGTCTACATTAGTCTAAGTATGATGGTCAAAAACGTTTGGCATTTTTGGCAAGATTCCATAGGGATCAAAAGAACATATTTTTTAACTCTTGGTGATGACACTGATGTTGATACTAGCATTAGGATTAACATCACCATCCTTGACTCAAGTATAGCACTCTTTCACATGTAAAAACCAACAATTTGACTCCAATTTTGACCTTATGAGCTTTTCAATAACTAGAGAACATCAT
Source organism: Gnetum montanum (assembly GCA_015680685.1). Lineage (NCBI taxonomy): Eukaryota > Viridiplantae > Streptophyta > Gnetopsida > Gnetales > Gnetaceae > Gnetum > Gnetum montanum. The sequence continues at coordinate 32,814 of MNCI01032652.1, read as the reverse complement.
TGCCAAGGTATCAAATGGTAAATTTGGCCTAGTTTGAAGGTAGTTTAGAAGGTTAGGACTAGATTTGAAGCTAAGTATTACTAGATGATACTAATGCGAGTGTTAGATTCATTGTCATCCTAGTTTCATCAACACGAAGCAAGGCCATTAGGCTCAACATTTGATATCATTTCCTAGGTTGATGTGATCCACAAGAACTTGTAAGCATCATCATGATGCAATTTAACATTATTTTAGGTATAAAAAATGATTTATAGGTTAACATTACTACTTATGTCACCTGCATCATCCACCATTTTTAAGTACTAGTTTTCAAGAAAAAATTTGAGTTAATATTACTTACCTTTGGGGTTGAATTTGAAAACACTAGGCCTAAAAATACTACATCAAAACTTAAGTTTAAGATTGGTTTCTTAATATTCAAGTGGCCTTTTAGATTTTAAGAGATCAAGAGCACAAGTGCGTATCTTCTTTGTGTCTCATATGTCCTCCATGATTATTGTAGCTCTCCTTAGCACTTGTTGAGCTTAGTTTAACACCTAAGTCTATGATAGCTTACATGCTAATGCTAAAGGTAGTGTTAGTGTTACTTAGGCAACCTTAGTGTCACTATTCCAAATTTAGAATTTTTTGGCATTCAAAGTTAGAATTTTTTAGCATTAATGTAACTTATTGGATAGTTAACCATACTGACCTTGTTTTAGCTTTGAATTAGTTTTGGATGACATATGCAACCTATATACTTATATCTCCATCTTTCAAAGATCAAATTTCATCATCAAAACTCATAAGTATCTCATAAATTAAGCCTCTATTATTAGTTTGATCTCTTATACATTTTTCAATAGACCTTGTAGTTGTGGCCCTTAATAGGAGAAAACTTTAAATTTTATCAATAAAGTAAATTTGATCATTAGGAAGGGAATTGTAAATTCCTTTATATATATTAAGTTCTTAATTTTTTTATCATTTGTATGATTTTTTTATTTCTTAATACTTAGATTCTATTTTACATCACTCATACTTCATTTCTATACTTAGTTTTATTTACATCTCTTAGTTATTATTGGTTCTATTATCTAGAGTTATCCTTTTTCATTATTTCTCCTACCATTCATAGTTTATAGGTGGTAGGCTAGTTCTATATTTAACTAGAGATTCATATCCCTTCCTTTATTAATTGTTGATAATTTGAATACCATTTATAGTTGTAAGTTAGATACTTAGCATCTAATTTGTTGAGGTGTTTCTGTAAGGTTATGAGAGAAACATTTTTGGTGCTAGAATAAGGGCCAATAGGTTTTCTAATGTTACAGACTTATTGCCTAAGAAACCTATAGGTCCTTTCTAGCACTTAGGAATTTTTAGGTTTTTACCACTTTTATGTAGTTTTATTTTCTTATTTGGACTTGATCTTTGTTTTTAAAGTATGAACATGAGACACTCATATGNTTTATTTTCTTATTTGGACTTGATCTTTGTTTTTAAAGTATGAACATGAGACACTCATTAATACCATATCTAGCAAAGTATTTGACTTGTTTCACAACTTCTAAATTTATAAACTAATGAAGATATGGAAGGCACATGTTCTAATGACATCCATGGCTTAGCAGGACTATAAGATTACATGCACAAAATGAGAACTAAACATAGATGTTTCTAAAAAGGAGCTAAGGAGTATGACCATATATAAGATAACCCATGGCTTAAAAAATTTCATTCTTTATCCAAATTATTTCATTTATTTACATCAATTTGAGAATGCTACATTAGTAGAGTACCTAGTCATATGAGATGAAATTCAAACAATAACTAGTGCTAAAGTTCACTAGAAAAAAAACATGCTGAGTACCTGGTGAACCATCCCAACATTAATGTAAGTAAAAATTATTAGTTTCAAGATCAACATGGAAAGGGAGGGGTGATATTAGCATTCATAATAATGGTGAAGAGGATATTCCCATGCTTTTAAACCTTTAGATTCTTTCTATTAACATGTCATACTACCTCAAAGTACACTACATGTGAATCTCATTGATTATACTAATTCATTTTTCATATCTCAAACTATTAATCCTACAACTTGTACAATATCTAATTCCATAGTCATTGTTCTACCTATGACTAAATTGTCATTTGCCTACAATCTTTTTCTTAACATGACTACAAATAATCTCACATCCCCTATACTAGTGTAGGGTGTCAAATTATGATTTAATTCTTTTTAATGCTTATTACATACTATTCCTATTTAATAGTTACATTTTCCCTTACCTTTGCAGTCATTATCACACCATGTCTCCCACTGCAATATTATATCATTAGCTTCAATGTTCATCATGCTCACATTTATCTGATCTTAGTTTCCTACAATTCAATGTCAAGAAACACCTTTATTCCATCAATGTGAAGGATTTACCTTAAGTTAATCATATTACTTTAAGATCTCTCTTCCAAGTTGTATGTGAATGAGGATCTAATGAAAAAGACCATTGCATTATATGGGGGTAGTCTTAATATTTCTATTATCATCCTTCTTCTTGATTCCATTAGCTCATTGATCCTACTTTCCCAAGTATCCAAGGAAGTTTTATTACCTATTTTTATTAACATTGATGTAGAGTATCATCCCATAAATCATGCCATTAATTTTTTCAATGAATGAATTTTATTAGTCAATTACCCCTACATCATTCTTAAAAGCTTTTTGAAGTATTTAATTGGAAAAAGACTTGCATGGTATATATTCCTTTTCCATGGGTCTATCACCTCCCTAGAACAATTCTTCATCACTTTTGTGTAAAGGTTTAAATCCATTATAACTAAGGGTGATACTTTTTAAAAGCTATTGTTAATCAAATAAGATCATAATAAATCTATCTCCAAGTTCATCTCTAGATGAATATCAACCATACTGGAACTTATTCACTCCTTAGTAAACAACTTTTTGAACATCTATGAAGATGTTATGAGTGACTACAGTAGCGGCAAGTTAGTTTACTCTATTTTACTTAGCCTATGTGATACCATTACTTCTACAAAGCACATCAAGAATGTGACCATATGTTGTAGTAAAAATCATCATAATTGGATTTATAATAACCTTGGATGAAATGAGCTAGATATTCCATGCTCACTAAATCATCTAAAAATGTATTCTGAAATCAAAACAATACTTTTATATCATTAGTAAACTAGTAGTTTAAGCCATGTTTGTGTATGACATATTATAAATATAAATGATTTTAAATTACATAGAAATAACAATGATGCAACACAATAACTTGAATTTATACAAGAATGTAGATAGATTATTACTATCTTATTCACAAGATGGAAATGTTAGGAAAGAAAAGTAATTAATCACTTAGGATTTGTGTGGAAAGAAAAAGTATGAAAAAATATATAGTATGAAAAATACTAGATATAGGAACAAAAGATGAATTTTATTCCTAATCTAAACATTAAAAATCAAGGTGTTAGTGGATTCTATAATTAAATAACATAGAAAGTAAACAAGGAAGAACCAAGAAAGGAGAAACAATTATCTAGGAAATAAATAATAAATTAGAGGTAATGGACTAGGATCTGTGTTACCTTGATTCTCTCTAATGCATGCATCTAATAAAAATCTTATTCAAGAGATATTGTAGATGTGAGATTGACAAGAGGGGAAAAAGATTAAACTAGATTGATGTGTGGATTAAAATCCAAATGAAATCATCATGAGTCAAGTGGATAAAATGAAGGGAATATAATCTATACTAACAGAGAAAGAAAAGAAGAATTTGAGGCATTGAAAGTGGCTAAAAGCACTTAAAGGATTTGATGCTTGAAAGGCTACTATCATTGAGATTAATCATATTCAATGTTCTCTCTCTTAAAGATGTCCAACCCCTTATTGATGCTCTTATTTATAAGTTAAAAAGCCTCATTCATTATGAAAAATGTCATATTGGGATACACTAAAACTTCTAAAAGATTTTGGATAGGAGAAATAATATATGAAGTTGAAACTAATGTCAAAATGTTATTAATGCAAAAGAGTGAAATTAGATTTTAAAAGATGGAATGATGTCAAATGTTAAGCCTACAAGTTAGGATCAACATGAAAAGTTACATTCCATGTCAAAATTGAAGTTGGTGGATAGATGACAAAGAGTAATGTTGTAAGCAATGTAGGACATCAAATTTGATGCTTTGTAGAAATGATGATTAGGAATGATGTCACCAATGATGCAGAACATTAGAATTGGGACCTTTTAGGGAGACTTGAGCTATTGAAGATGTTAAGTGCATCAAAAATTCTGATTTATAGGAAAAACCAAAGTGGATACAACACTGATGAGTGGCAAGGTACCCCTACACTCAACCATATGAATACGAGTGTTTTCATGTGCCATCCAGTTGAACTTCACAGATGGACTAGTTGTGGCACCTAGACAATTAGCCTTATGTTGCAGTTTGCTGTCTTTCCACCTAGACTAGTATTATCTTTGTCACGTATGGTTTAGTCCAGAGTGAGGTGTATGATGTGGTTCCTAATCTAATGCTACTCCTAAAGGCATGAAAAGTAATATTAACTAAGCTAGGAGGAAAGGGTAAGAGAGAATCTAGACTAGTCTAAGTGTGATGAGTATCTGTTCCTTAATCATCTGTATACATCTTGGACCTCATGCACAACTACCAATGGGATTACCAAGCACATGGCCTAGGTACGCTACTGGGTTACCAAGTAGTCACACTTAAATGCTCATGATTAAGTCATACTCATTTCGCATTTAATAGGAGTTTAAGGGTGAGAGAGATTAACTAAGAAAGTAATAAATAATAAATAAATAAATAATTAACTAAACTAAGTGAATGCTGTAATGATGAAGTAATATCGATCTTTAATGGCGGTCATGTGCATGTCCAATTACGTCACACTCGAATAAAGGATGCCATACAATTACAATCACCACATTGGGGGCAAACAATGGAAAATAATCTAACTCTGGAATGGAAAAACTGCAAGAGTCTAGATAAGGAACTAAAATCGTATGGGAAACAAGGGAGAGCTGCCTCTTATTTATAGAACTGGTGGTGGGTTGTGATATCCCGTACACGATATTGCGGGAAGATGAGATATTGTGTATGCGATATCATGGCCCATGAGATATTGCAGGTGTGTTATCATGGGTGCGTTATTATGACTGTTAGCAAATTCATGACTCATCATACCCCCATGACTGAATGAAAACTCGTGCTCGAGTTAAAGTGAGAATAATCTCCATTGATTACATAGTGGATAGGTATGGGATTATTGACTAGCTCGAATGGATTCATGCTACAATGTGGAGTCAGAACAAAATTGAGACACAACATAAAAGAAAATCCTATGATTACAAAATTGGATGGAACTCATGTAGTTCTTGGTTGCGGTGGCTCCTCCATAGGTGTCTTTCCCTTTTCTTGTGCTTCAGGTCTTGGGATTTGATGATGTTGAAGTATGGTCGGGAGTTTCTCCTCTTATAAGGCCTTGAGTGCCTTGGCATGTGTGTAAGTTTGCGCTTGTGCCATAGAGGCATCCTAGTTAGCCTTCTCTTTTTCTTTAGCCATCCTTTGATTCTTTGTCAACAGTTTATTAAGTTGCTTGATTCTAAAAGTGTCCAGCTGGTTTTAAGAAACCTTTGGCCCTGTATTCGGAAGGTTTAATACTTTCGAAATAGCTTGAACAGAGAAATCAATAGTTACACCATAATTGTTAACTGTGGTGCCTTCTTCTTTATTGTGCCAAAATTGGTACATTTCCCCTAAGTACCAGGCATCGCTTTCAGAGAGGGTAGGCCATAATGGGGATTCTTTGAGGTGATCCCTAACGACATCTAGAGAAAATTTTGTGAAAGGTCCAAAGTTTAATTTCATGATCACTATAGTGAAAATGGACCTTTCATGGATGGTTTGAACATAATGCTAGGTCATCGTCCCTATTCAGACACTGCAGCAGCTCTTCCTTTCACCTACCTTGATTTTATAGAAGCAGGGTCTTCTTGATGGATGCTAAATGATTGTTCCTACTGCTCTACATGTTGTTTAGTAGGAACTTATCCTTCACCTCTCCTAGGTTGTTTAATCACACCTTGAGAAGGACCTTCTTGTTTTCTGTGTTTCGAGGCCATCTGTAATCATATGGGACCAATCGTTAGTAAGGTTGTTACCAAAGTTAGGTTATACTTTACTGCTTTCCTTAATAGATTTACTTTATTTCCCTGTGATGTTAATTATTGGAAGAACATGTCCCCGAAAGATTATAATGTTGAGTCCTCTTTGCTTAGGTGATTTCTAAATTTAATTTTCTAGTATAGCTAAGGTGATGAAATTTTTTTGACACATTTTATTCTTAATTTTAGAACTAATTAACCTTAAATATGTCTTTCAGGTGATGATGAATTTCAAAAAATTTATGTACTATTCAACATGTGCTCCTCCCCAATGACTAAGCTGAACACTTTGGGTTCAAGTAGGTTCAAACAGAATGAAAATCAAAGTATTGATGAGCAAGTTATGGATATGAAAGCAAGGGATGCACAATCACGAGTCATAGAGAGGAATTGAAAAACTTCCCCTGCATGAACAATTGCAAATGATGTTGATTAGCACAAGGGTGTCACAAATATACATTTTCATCGAAGTTAGGGCACTTAGAGAATGTATTAAATTTTTAATATGTTTTTGAAATTAAACGATGTAAACTAAGGACATCTGGATGATTGTTAAAGAGTTCTAGGGTAATCCAACTAATTCTAAAGGCAAAAAAATTATGATGGTATGGAATTTATCAATAAGGACCTCAGATGGTAGAGAAAAAGGCTATGTGATGATTCATGGGAGCATTGAATTGGAGGGATAGTAATAAGGGAAAGAATATCATGAAAAATACACTGAGGGTAATAAATGGTGTGTGTGAGCTTTTTCATAACTGAAGATTACAAAAAATTACACAAGTGGATCCTCCCCAAAGCAGGTTTCAACCTTTAATGCCCTTGTGTAAGCACACTTAAAGTGTCCTTGGGCACTAAAAGGGTTAAATGTAATTTGCACTAACTTCACAAAACACACACATGTAAATATCACCAGAATGAGGTAAGAATTCTATGTTACACAGGACACGAGCTACAATTACACGAACAGTGAGATGAGATGAAGTATAGAAGGGATTGTAGAGATTGGGACATGAGGTAACTAACTCAGGGCATGGTGAATCCTACGTGTGAAGCATGATTAAAGTGTCATTAACCATCATTCCAAGATTAGGACCAAGTCCATTCCTCTAATCAGTGACATCACATTGTTTCATCCCATGATGAGCAACTATGAGAGTACCATAACAAGGAGTACGATCACTTGGTGTTTTCTTCAAGGGAGGAGTGATTTTTTGTTTTGTAGCACTTCCCTTTTTTTACTTTTCTTCTTCTTTTTGAATGAATGAATTTAGAGAAGCTGCCAACCTTCAGGCATGGATTCATCTCTTTCTAGTGGGATCCCCTAGAACACCATTGGATCTTTGAGTGCCTTTTGATTACTCTTACTTCCATTTTTTGTTAGATCTACAAGGATCTTAGTACAACCATGTTACATGATAACTCTCACAGATGTCACCAAAGAGAATCCGCAAGTACCCTTGATGTCACATCCTAATCATTCCCTCTTGGTCCATCCTTCTTCATTCTGGGTACAATGAACACAAAATTAATTTTAAGTTTTAAGAATGTCAAGAATATCACTGTACCCTAGAACAAAACCTCTTATTTATAGATTGGATGAGTGGGTGTAATGAGCTCACTATCCAAATAATTGCTCACTTGAAACTTAATAACATAGAACACACCTCAACCAATGATCCACATGAGTGTTTTATTCATAGACGAGATTACTTATAAAAAGAAAAAAAATACCAAAATGACAAAAAGGTAAAACAAGAAGTTGAAGAATGAAAAACTGAAAAACAAAAACTGAAAAATTAAAGAAAAATGAAAGACATTTATTAATCCTACTTGTTATTAGGATGGGTGGTATCCCTCATAGCTAAATGGTTGAGGATGGAAAGGATTAATAAATGACGATGGGGATCATTGCATGTTGGAAATATTGGAACTTGGCCAAACTTACCCCATCGGGTTTCACACAGTTGATTATAATGAGCATAGTGGAGCAATTTGTACGATGTAGTTCCCAGATAACGGGTTGACCCACTATGATATTTGGGACCATTAGATGGTATGCAAGGATCAAATTGTTGCTCTCCATTCCTGTGTTTATTGGGACATATTGTTGTTGGAGTATGAGTTGGTGACCTTGATGAAGTTACATGAGGCATTGGATTCGAAGATAAGGGTGCACCATAGTGTTGGGATTGTGCTAAGTTGGAGGATGCAGTGGCCTCAGAATTGTGTTGTCCCTTCTTACGACTATGTTTAAAGAAGGGGCACTTTTGATGTTGCTATGGTTTCTCACCGCTGTTGGAAGTAGTAGCACAAGTGATGTTTGTGGGTTGTTGCTGTGGTGTAGGTACCTTAGGAATAGTTGGTGGCATTGTGGAAGGAGGGAAAGGATGAGAATGTTGAAAGTTAGGAGGAGTATAAGGTGCACAAGATGGTGGTTGTGTTGAAGGTATGGGTTGATAGTATTGAGGAGAATGGTACTGTGGTGAGATAAAGTGCGTTGGCCCAGTTGGAGAAATAGGATGTTGAACAATATAAGCATTTGGGTTTGGATGATATGAAGGGTATCTCTAGTTTAGTGGTGGTCTCCCCCATGGCTAGGATTGTTGCCACTATGATCAAACACAGTATCTCTGTACAAACTCTGGATGTAACGTGTTTCCCCAATGCTCATGTAAATGTAACAATATTGGGAATTGGCCTTTGGGGTGATCATATAGGCATATGTTGCATTCATAAATATGACTGGCAGTTGAGCTCTTATTTTCCTTATCCCTTCTTTCTGATTGTCTATTGTTTTGTCCTATTTCTTGGGTTGTCAAAAATCTATCTCCAATATTGTTGATAAATTCTCCACACTTTTGATACATTCATTCCAACACCTTATTGATCTTTGCCTTGACTTCTTATAATGATTGTTGTATTGACAAAGATGATTCTTTCTCCTTGTGATTGATCAATTTCTCCTTTTTATGATCATGGACCTTTGTTAAGTTGAGATTTTGGTCCCATTGATGTTTTTCAACACTCTCCCATTTAGCCATTTCTCCTTGTTCTTTTGCTACCCACTTAACAAGCTCTTGGATTTGATGGGTTCATAGTTTGTATAGTTGACCTTGAGTGTACATTCCTAGGATCTCTCTTATTTTATTACGTAGCCCATCAATGATATGGTACATTAGCCTTTCCTCAAAAAACCCATGGCCTAGACAGTTGTTTAACAGCGCATAATATCTTTCTAAGGCCATGTCCAAAGGTTCATGTTGTGCTTGTTTCCATCCTTGGATTTGTTTCCTCAAGGTTGAAACTCTTGCATAGGTTTGATATTTTTCATTAAAGACTTCTACCATTGGTGACCAACATCGTATTGAATTTGTTTTTAATGATCTATACCATACTTTTGCTTGGCCAATGAGTGTCATGGAAAAGAGCTTAAGTTTTTTCCATCCATTATCAATGTTATTCCATGTGTAGGAATCGTAGAAGGCTTGTAAATGTTGATATGACTCTAAATCATAGCCTCCTAAAAAATGGGAAAAGTTGTTTAAATAGAGCCTTGGTAGACGGCTCTCTTTATGATGCCTATGGGAGATTTGAATAGCCTCTTGTATTGGTGTTAGGCTCTTAGTGTCCAGCAGGGGTTCATCATCACTAAGTAGGTTCGGAGTTTGTAAGTTCGGATGATGTTGCCTTCGTTTATGTTGGCGTTCTTGATTTTCTTTATGAGCTCAATTTTTAGTTCTATGTCGATCCCTTGAAAGATAGTCATCCATGTCACAATCTGATGTTGAAGGAGTAGAGGAAGAGAAGGAACTGTAAAACTCGTTATGACTTTTGTAAGTCTTCCAATCATCCCCAAGTAAGTTCTTGTTAGTTATTGAGAAGGTCCTAGGCCTTTTGGGCCTCCACATTCTGTGGGATGTCTCATCCTCACTAGAGGTGTCAGAGTTGGATGACGAGAGTCTTTGAGTATCGTTGGGGTGTTCATAAACATAGGGGACTCCTGCATAAGGTTGAGTACTCCAATCTTCATTGTCATCTAACTCATTGGTTCTCCAATGAACTTCCTCACCATATGTGGCATTATTATAGTCTTATAAAAGAGGCATGGTTGTGAAACTGTGTGTGAATTCATATGTGACTTTTTGTAATTATTTCTTCTTAAAAGATATATCGTTAATTCCTATACAGTGACCTTGTATGATATAAATAATCTAGATAACTAGCACCCTCCTCGACAACGATGCCAATTATGAGTGGTGAGGTACCCATACACTCAACCATATGAATACGAGCATTTTCATTTGCGGTTCAGTTGAACTCCGCAGACGGACTAGTTGTGGCACCTAGACAGTTAACCTTAGGTTGCAGTTTGCTGTCTTCCCACCTAGACTAGTATTATCTTTGTCACATATGCTTTAGTCTAGAGTGAGGTGTATGATGTGGCTCCTAATCTAATTCTACTCCTGAAGGCAATGGAAAGTAATATTAACTAAGCTAGGAGGAAAGGGTAAGAGAGAATCTACACTAGTTTAAGTGTGATGAGTATTTTTTCCTTAATCATCTATACACATCTTGGACCTTGTACATGACTATCACTAGGATTAGCAAGCTCGTGGCCTGGGTACACTACTGGGTTACCAAGTAGTCACACTTAAATGCTTGTGATTAAGTTGTACTCATTTTGCGTTTAACAGGAGTTTAGGGGTGAGAGAGATTAACTAAGAAAATAATAAATAATAATTAAATAAATAATTAATTAAACTAAGTGAATGCTGCAATGTTGAAGTAATATTGATCTTTATTGGTCATGTGTGTGTCCAAGTACGTCACACTTGAATAAAGGATGCCGTACAATTACAATCACCACACTGGGGGCAAACACTGGAAAATAATCTAACTTTGGAATGGAAAAACTGCAAGAGTCTATCTAAGGAACTAAAATTGAATGTGAAACAAGGGAGAGTGGCCTCTTATTTGTAGAACTGGTAGTAGGTTGCGATATTGTGTATGTGATATCGCAGGCAGATGAGATATTACGTATGCAATATCGTGGCCCATGCGATATCGCGGGTGCATTATCGTGGGTGCATTATCGTGGTTGTCAGCAAATTCATGACTCATCATACACTGTCTAATGTAATGATCTAGAATAAGTTAACTTTTGCAAAAGACCAATAAAATAGATATCAATGATAAAACATTCAAAAACACAAGAAAAATGATGGCATCAATGAAGAAATCCTTAACTAGTTCATCCTCCATAAATGGAGGAAATAAAAGTTTAAATCAATCTATAATGGACAAAGAAGACCATCCAAGGATATGTCCAAATATTACAATTTCTTGATAACATACATACAACTTTGCAACATGTTACTAAAAGAAGGACACATTATCCCAAAACATGTCTTAGAGAAAACAAGGAAATAATTGAAAATGCATAAAACTTTGGCCATTGATCCTTCCTAGCAGGTGGATAGAGATCCACCTATCCCAAAGTAGTACAATCTAAATAAGTTTTTTTTATTATCATGAAGCTGTAGGGCATGATATTGATGATTGCAACATACTCAAGGATGATGTCTAAGCATTAGTCAAAAAGGATGAAACTATTTTCAATATGTCAGTATAACCAAGTAATTAAAATATGCAAATTTTCCAAGATCGATTGAATACCCATTCTAGAAGGATTTCTACTTTTCATTTAGAAAGTATCATAAATCATCCCAAAGTACCCTTGCTAATTATTATATCAACAAATTACATATTCTAATCTTCTTAATTCTTATAAAGTTTATCATCATTGAGGAAATTTATTTAATGCTTATCCTTTTTTGGTAAAAAAAGATGCTAATAAAAAGAGAAAATAGGTTATATTGGAAGATAGAAAAAATAATTTGAAATTGAAAATATGAAAATTTATGTTTAAATAACAATAAAAAACCAAAGAGGATAAAGCTTATGTAACTATGTTTACACATACTAGAGGAACTATTAATTAGTCCAAAGAGATAGCTCATAAGGAAACAAATTTTTTCTTATTTAATAAGAATGCTATTAAGTTAAAGATTAAAGATAATACTGATAAGAAGGTTATAGTTGATGATAAATATTTTTAGTGTAAGATTAAAATTAAGCAACAAGGTGAAGGTCATCTAAAAATTATGGAATCATTTTCTAGTAAAATTTTCTTTGATATAAATATTAGTAATAGCTAGAACTCTTTACCACAAATCTTCTTCCTATGTTAAGTTCAGCTATGGATATTGAAAGTCATGTAAACGTTGTTAGGACTAGTATCTTTCTTAATACTAAGAAATAATTTTCTTTATTTGATTCTTAAAGCATTAATTGTATGGTTATAGATTATAACATTCGCAAAATTACAATGTTTTTTTCACGTTTTCTACTTAGTATTAAGCATGTAATGTAATATATAATTTTTTCTTATTACTAATACATTTACTCAATGTTGCTTAGTAGAATTGAATCTTTGACATGGGGTTACCAAATCAAGACTCTTACCATTTAAGTAATACACTACCACATATAACAAAAAACTAAAATTGAAATTTTATTACATCTTTAGGTCCATTGGATCTATATTTATCATCCAAACCATAAAAAGCTAAGTATTTCTATAATAATTATATACAATATTACTAAGTTCAATACTGCATATAGTCAAGATAATGCTAGGATAATCATGACAATACATTATTACAATTAGGGTCAAAAATTCAACCAAGGCCTTTTAAGTCATTTTATTTTGGAAGAGGAGTCTCTTTGAAAATGTTTTAGAGAGAAAGAAGAACATTTTAAAAACTTGCCATCACTATTGAAGGACATTAAGGATTATATATAGCATCCGAAAGAAAATAATAATAATAATAACTAACACACATCAATACAATGTTGTGTTGATATGTATGTATATTAAATTTAGTACATTATGCTAGCTATGTTAGAATAGAATTTAGAGCATGATGTCAATACAAAGAATCATACCAATATATGTGTCATATGAAATGAAATGTTAGTTTATTATGTCCAAAGACTTGTAGGATTCATTGGACAAAGATTACATTTTTATGAAAAACGAAGATAGAAAGATCATCATCTAGAGCCATAGTACTCATCTTGCTAAATGAGGTTCTAGGAGGGTGGGTAGTTAGTGAAAGCCCAACCTCTTTGAATGGCCACATTCAAACTAGAACCCAAGTCTTCAACTTAAGAAATGAGTACTTTACTATCACTCTAAATGATGATTTCTTCATGAAAAATAAAGATAGACTCTACAAATTAACCAACTACTAATAGGAGCATCAAAAATAAATCATACATGTTCTTTCCTATAATATTATAATGCTATCTCAAATGTATAGTCACAATATAAGAAATAAATACATATTAACTCATCTTCAAAGGCTCATAATCTTTATAACTTATAAATGCACTCTCTCAAGTGAGTTGAATCCATATTTCACTTTTAATACTAAGATAATGAGAACATAAGAAAAGCTTGTTGATAACATTTTTATACTTGATTGGTTATTGGTTATTTGATTATTTGTTTTGGAATTTATTAAGGATACTTTTGAATTGCAATCTTCTTATTTCTTGCTTTTGCATGAAGATAATGACAAGTGCATAAAATCCTTTACAATATACATCAAGCATATCTTATATAAAGAGTTTATATGTAAATGTGATTTATTGGCTTCTGAAGCAAAAGCCTTATTTTAATTCATTACATACATTCATAGCTTGCATATCTCAAGCCAAGATAAATTCTCTAAACCAGTTATTGAGGATTCATGAGATTGTAGTGGGTATTTTTATGGACTGTAATGATTGAGAAAATGGAATATCACTTGGGAGGATGTGCAGAAAAATCCTAAGCATATTTTCCAACTAGTCAAGTAGAAGGTTTTAATACATATATAGACTAATTGTAGCATCCCATTCCTTATTAAGGACATAATTGTATTATAATAATGTAATTAACCTTTGAAAGAAGGGATGCCTCATTATGAGAAGTTATGATTATTCATATATGCTTCAAGAATGGGTTTGAACTATGCCATTTAAGGCTAGGTTTAGAGGTTGTGCTGACATAGAGTTAGGGAGCTTGGATTAGCAAGTGACATGAGCTGGGTGAAGCATGACAAGAAGGAACTGATAATCCATTTTAGCTGGATAGAGTAACCATGGTGGTAGTGCCCAATTACCTCTAAGGCTTAAGTGGCATGGAAAGATAACCCAAAGGGTGTTATAGTGTAACACTCTCATTAATAAATTTTTTCTCTATTTTTCTTTCCTGTTATATTTAATGCACTAGTAATTTATGAAGTTATTCATTTATCAAGTTATTTCATGGTATTTCTATTATAACACTCATGAGCATGATGAATTAAGCAACAAAAAATCATGTTTTAACAACATTTGGGAATAGGATGTCAACCAATGAAAAAATTCAAAGTTTACATCTTCAAAATGTTAGTTTAAATAAAGAACATGAAATAAGAATTTTCAAAAAAAAGAAAAGAAAAAAAGAATTAGATGTTGTGGAAATAGTTTAGATAAATATTTCATAATTAAATGTGCTCATCCTAGAGTAGTACTAGGATGGATGACCTCTTGGGAAGTCTTGAAAATTGTGAAAATTTTACAAACTTATAAACAACCATAAATTTTGATTTTAAAGTTTGTTTTCAACCAAACAAAAATTGATTTTAAAAAATTTGAACCTTTTGGACACTATGAAATATTTAGATTTATCTTTTGGATGAAAGAAAATTAATTTTCCAAGCCACCATTTAGGGTCCCAAAATAAAATAGGATTCTATGATCAAGTAGAAGTTCAAGAAAGTTATAACCTCTCCTACAATTAACTAATTATCTCAAGACCCGTAAAAAGGACCAATGAAGTTAAGGATTATTAACATGCCTAATTTATTCAACTTATCAATGTCTAGAACTCGAAGAGTACATTGGAGTGCAATGGAGACCCGAGTCAATTACCGAATGAATGTCCTTAAGGATCAAATTAATGAATTCAAGGGTATTTAAGAGGAACTTCATCAGTTAAATCAAGGACTTGGGATAAGGATGCAAAATATGCTTGAAGAAGTTAGGAAATTATCCCAAAGCTTAAAAGGAACATTGTCAAAAGTACAAGGAAAGATGGATTCCTTTGTAGAGTCAATCAAGTAGTTAATCAACCATCTTACTAACCATCTCACCTAACCTCCAAGTCTAAGCCACTTTCTACCTAAGGATGAACACAAAGATCAAGATAAACTTCCCCCTAGGAATCAACATAGAAATGAATTCCCACCTATTAGACACTAGGATGTTGATATCCCTTCATTAGATCAAAGAATATAAACCAAAGAAGAGGGATATTGGAATTGGAAAAATCCACTAAGAGAATCACTAACATAAGGGCATGCCAAAAGGGTAAAATTAGATCATTATGATGGAGCTTCTGGATCTAGTATCAAAACAAAATATTAGCTTGATACAATGAAGAATTACTTCGATATCTTAAATTCGTCAGGCCAAGAATGTTTAGAAATTATCTCCCTATACTAGAAAGGACTTGCAACAACATGGTGGAATGGATTGAGATCTCAAGGATTTATTAAAAATTAGCTAAACTTCTATCAATATTTTGAATAAAAATTTGTACCAAATTCCTTTCTCAAAGAGTGCAAGATGAGGTTTGATCCCTTAAGATTGGGAAGACACTCTATGGAAGATTACTACAAGGAATTTTGCGATCTCTCTTACTATGTAAGCCATTGGGATGAGAGAGAATTATCTTCAAATTTTATTGGTGGACTACATGCACAAATGTAATCCTAAAAATGAGCACATAGCCCTCAAATACTTGATGAAGCCTATAGAATTGCTAAGGACTACGAAGAATCAAATTAAGTACAAACTACCCTTCAACAAGTAATGATAGAAGAAATACCAATCCAGAGAGCTTGATTAGGATGTTTTTCTTCTGGAAAATATTGTTTCAATTGAGACTATCCAAAATTATGAGTAAAATTTTAAATAACCAATCAAGCCAAGAATAAAAAGTCCAATCCTAACATGACCAAAGGAAAAGGCAAAACCACCACAATAGCTTTGAAGAAGATTTCAACATCATGTAAGTTAGGTCTTAGAAAATTTCAGTTTTCTTTATTGATTTTTGAAGGGTAAATTAAGGGTAAAAAAATAAAATTTTTCATTGATAATGGCACTAGTCATAACTTTATTTCCCCAACTTTACTTAAGTTATTGAAATTAATTTTACCTTCCAAGAAAGTTATTAAGATAGAACTTGTAGATGGAATGACTGTGAAAGCATACTAGGAATGAAGATATTACCTTTACTTTTCAAGACATGCCTTTTGTTGATAAATTCTTTGAATTTGAATTAGGTGATGTCGATGAAATCTTAGGGATGTCTTTTCTACAACAATATGATATTAATACCCACTTTGGAACATGCATTTTAAGAGTACCAACCACTAATAGAGTCAAAATTCTAAGGGGGGTAGGAACTACAATGAAAATTCACATGATAATTATTATGCAAGCTAAGAGGTTAGTCAAAAAGGGTGCTACAATGTTGGTAGTAAAAGTAACTCAACCTCAAAAATCTTATGATATTGAAATCCCAAAAGAACTTGAGGAATATAGATACTTAGTATTTGGTAAAAGTAGAGAATTACCTTTAAAAAGAACTATTGAACATGCTATTGATATTTTTCCCAGTACACAACTAGTTTCAAAAGCATGTTATAGGTTTTCCACTTCTGAATTAATAGAATTAAAAGTAAAATTAGACCAATTATTGAAAGGAGGAAAGATTCAACCTAGTGTATCACCTTGAAGTGCACTAGTTTTATTCATTAAAAAGAAAGATGGTATGTTAAGATTATGCATTGATTATAGGTTATTGAATAAATCAGTGATTAAAAACACTTATTCCTTGCCTAGAATTGATGGATTTTTTGATCAAGTTACAAGAGCATGTTATTTCTCAAAGATTGATTTAAAAGCAGGTTACTACCAAATAAGGATTAAGGAAAAAGACATTGAGAAAAATACATTTAAAACTAGGTATGGATTATATGAATTTGTGATGATGCTATTTAGATTAACTAACGCACCTACAACATTCATGGCATTAATGAATAATATCTTTCATGAATACCTTGATCAATTTATTATAGTATTTATGGATGATATACTTGTTTACTCTAAATCAAGAGAAGAACGTGTTAAGCCTTTAAAAATTACAATGGAAGTTCTTAAAGAACATAAATTAAAAGAAAAATTATGTAAATGTGAACTCTTCAAAGAAGAAGTTACATACTTGGGCCATAGAAATTCTAAGAAACGATTACAAGTAAATTTAGCAAAAGTTAGTACAATTTAGGATTGGCTAGAATTAAAAGATGTTATAGTGGTTCATAGTTTCTTTGGCTTAACAAGGCTTTATTGATGTTTTTATTAAAGATTATTCTACATTAGTAGCCCCCATAACTAACCTTTTGTAGGAAAAGCATGTGTTTAAGTATGATTAAAAATTTAGGGAAACTTTTCTCAGGTTAACAATGTTACTTACAATAGTTCCTATTTGAGAATTTGAGACAAAGAAATACCATTTGAAGTATTTAAAAATGCTTGTGGAATAGGAATAGGTGTAGTCCTTTCACAAGAAAATAAACTAGTATATTATGAATCTCAAAAATTGTAATGATCTAAGGTAAATTACTCAACCCATGATTTAGAATTACTAGTAATTGTCAATGCTTTAAAAGTTTGGAGATACTAAAAATGGATCATAAAAATTTCAAATACTTTTAGAGACAACCTATTTTAAACAATTAACAATGATGATGAATATAATTATCGGCTGAATATGATTTTGAGATTGAAATATTCCTAGAAAAAAAAATATAGTAGCTAATGCCCTTAGTCAAATGTGGAGCTTAATGATCGATGTGGTGACAACCCCTATGAAAGAAGAAATTAAGGAATAAAATAATGAAGACCCTTACTTCAAGAAGATTATAACCAATATTTCCTATAAGCCTTATTACCAACTTTCCTATAATGGTTTATTAATGAAAGAATAAAGAGCATGCATTGTAAATGGAAATTGGAGACTTTGGCTATTGTGTGAAGCCCATGAAGTACCATATGCATGACATCCAGGTTATATCAAGACTTCTATGATGATACAAAAATCCTATTTTTGGGTTGAAATGAAGAATGATGTATCCACATAGATTAAAAGCTATCCAAACTATTAAAGAATAAAAGCTAAAAAAAAAGAAATCAAGTGGGTTATTACAAACTTTGAAAGTCCCAACCTAAAATTGGAAGACCTTACAATGGATTTCATCGTGGGATTGCAAATAACCAAATAGGAAAATGACTCAATCTTGGTAGTGCTTGATTTTCTATCAAACATGGAACATTTTATACCTCTAAAATCTATAAACACAGTTGAAGAAGTAGCTCAAAATTTGTATGAAAAGTATTTCAGTTACATGGGTGTCCTAAATCTATCACTTTAGATTGATATCCTGGGTCCATATCCAAATTTTGGCAAAATTGTTTTAAGGAACTTGGAACCCAACTAAAGTTTAACACCTCTTACTGCCCAGAGAAATATGGTCAAACCAAAAATGTAAGAAAAATATTAGAATATATTCTGTAAAAATTCATTGGGAGTAGACCAAAGATGTGGGAAAAATACTTATTAGAATTCATATACAACAATAATTATCAAGGTTTCATACATTGAATACCATTCAAAGTAGTATATGGACATAATTTCCATACACCACTAACTTGGGCAAATCCAACCTTAAGAACAAAATGGAAGGAACATGAAATGAAGGTAATGGAAAATATTATTACAAGTGTTAAATAAAATTTACAATTTGCCCAAGATAAATATAAGGGATATGTAGATTGACTTAAGAAGGAATTTCAAGTGGGAGATCAAGTACTACTAAGATTAAAGTCCACTAGAAGTTTTCTTAAATTTAGGAAATATACTAAGCTGGCCCTAAGATATTGTGGATACTTTGAAATATTTGAAAGATTCAATGAAGTATCATATTGGTTAAATCTACCAAAAACCTTAAGAATTCACCCAGTCTTCCATCTAAGTTTGCTAAGTAAATTTCATGAAAATGATGTGTCAGATGTGCTAGATTGGAACACTTTGCCCTTGAGATCCAACACCATCTTCAAAGTCAAACCAATTGCAATCAAGAATCACTAAACCAAGAAGATTCAAAATAAAACTATTAGCAATGTACTCATCCAATGATCAAATTGTAATCAACAAACTTGGGAAAACAAGGAGTTCATTCTTTTTTATATCATGATGATACTAAATGATACTAAAATTTTGATCATCATGATACTAAATGATAAAATGTATATATTCCTAAAGTAATGAATTATATTTAATAAATTATATTATTTGTTTATATAGATGATAATGAAGATAATAATGAAGCTATAGTTGAAGATCATAATGAGGAATTAGTAACTGATTAGATGAGTTGAATGCTTAAGGGGGATAGATTGTAATGTCCCATCCCTTGTGAAGGATGAAATTGCATTATAACAATATAATTAACCTTTGAAAGAAGGGGTGCCTTGTTATGAGAAGTTATTATTATTCATGTATCCCTTAGGAATGGGTTTGACCTATGCTATTTAAGGTTAGGTTAGAGGTCATGGCAACATGAAGTTGGAAAGCTTGGATTGGCAAGGAGATGGGTGAAGTAGGATAAGAAGGAACTAATCACCCCTTTGGTTAGAGAGCCTAACCATGGTGGTAGTGATGGATTTCCTATAAGTCTTAAGTGGCATGGAAAGATAACCTAGAGGGTATTACAGTGTACCACTTTCATTAATGAAATTTTTGTCTATTTTTCCTTCTTATTAAATAAATTGCAATAGTAATTTACCAAGTTATTCATTTATCAATTTATGTCATGGAATTTTCATTATAATTCTCACAAGTGTGATGAATTAAGTAATGAACAATCATGTTTTAATGACATCTAGGAATAGGATGCCACACTAATGTGGAAGGAAATATGTAATTTTATTTATATCACATTAGAACTATTAAAATAGAAGTAGAAGCTTACTAAGTCTTATCTTGTATTTCTATTTAGTATTAGAATGCTATTAACAAGCTTAAATTAAGTTCTCATTGTCTTAGAATTGAAAGTGGAAGATGGATTCAACTCCCTCGAGAAGAGCACATTTATGGGTTGTTCATGTCAAGAGCCCTTGAAGATGAGTTACATGTATTTCTTTTTTGTAACATGGCTACCCATTTAAGATAGTGTTATAATGTTACATCAAAAAGCCTATATGATTTTTTTGATGTCCCTATTAGTGCTTGGTCAATTTGTAAAATTCATCTTTATTTTTTATTAAAATGTAATATTTGTCCAATAGATCCTATAGAACTTCGAAAGTAATAAAGCTTCATTTCATTTAGATCAACTTTTTTGTCTTTCCCCTAATATGCCTTCTCAAGGGAAAAAAGATAGGTGTAATTTTAAGAAAAAATATTTTCTTTTTGATGTTAGCTCTGTATTTCTATATCATTCAAATGAGAAGCATTATACTTGGTATAACTATCAATAAAAAAATGATAGAATTTATTTTCAATTTAATAGATTTATATTTCTATTGTTTGTTCTTGAAAGCCTGTAAGTAAAGTAGAAGTGTATACAGATGCTACTTTATTAGGCTATTTTCTATCAATATTTTTCTCTCTAAAATTTATTCTTCATCCTTTTGAAAGCAAAAGATTTTTCATATGAATATTGATATATTTATAAGACCTAGTGGGAAAAATATTTTAAAGTTTTTATAAAATACATAAAAAAACATAGCAGTAATATTGGTTGGATTGACTAATAATAGAAAACTTCCTATAGAGTTAGAGAATATGAAAGATGGTTTGGAAAGCAATTTACTAATTAAAAGCACTATGTTGAAGGAGATTTTGATATAGAAACATCTCTTCTAATCCGATTTCCTCCCTATAAGTATTTTTAGTAGTTTTGGATGTTATGGAGATGTCTTAGAAATCTAGTGGATGTATTTCCAAGAGCCAAGCTTTCACAAGAGATGTTTGAGAAGTGAATAAGACATCTAAAAATATTGGGAGACACCTCTCTCAAACTTGAGTCATCTAATGTGAGACATCTCTCCTAAACTTGAGATACTTGAGATGTCTCTATCTAAGAGAAAATGTCTCACATACACTAGAGACATCTTCCAAGTTTGATGACACATCTCTTCTACATATTGGAGATGATAGTGAGATATCTTGAAAAGGTTTAGAGACAACCTGTATGACTAGGAAAAGTTCTGAGTTAGTTATTCCAAGTATAAAAAAGTACAAAAGGATGAGAAAAAGATGGAAATAGTTGAGAATATATAAGTTGTGCATGGAAAAATATTCTTAATACTTTAGTTTTCAATAAATTGTGTATGCATTTTCATGCTTTTGAACATGAGAGTGAAATAAGGGCACAAGTGTGAGATTGCATTAGTGTGTATGCATCTCTATGGTTAATTGTATATGCTTGACCTTTGTGTCTCTTGTATATGTTGTGTTTAGATCTTATGCTTGTGTTTTTATAAGATATCTCATTCAATTATGCCTTGCATTAAAGACAAACATTGTATGATTATAGAGCCTTATGCTTTGCAATAGTGTTGAGTGCATATGAGTGATTGGTGATGTTAGGGATTGCAGAACCACTAATTTATAATCTTCTTTACATTTATTAAAGATAGATAGTTTTCTTATTTTTAAGCACATTGAATTTTCTTTCATAATATCTTGATTTAGTTGGATTGAAAGGTTTAAAATAAACAAAGTGATCTTACTTTAGTAGTATTGGTATCAAAGTGTTAGGTTAATTATTTTTTGAAATTTGTTATGGATTTTTTATCAATTTTAGATAGTACCTAAGAAGAAATAAATTCAAGCCCTAAATAGAGACATGGAAAGCATGAAGTCTATCTTTTAACTAATAGTTGCTTGATCAGATGAGATCGATGCCAAGGTAGATAGGAATGTAAGCCCTAGCCATATTCAAAGTCATAGAGATGATAAGAATTCACATTAGAAATATAACATCTCCATTCTTAAATGGTGCTACTGCATAATGAAGATATTGTCTATTCATAACTACTCTTGAGATCAATGTAACAAGATTTGAAAGGGCAAGTTGTAATTAAGATTCGAAAGGACATATTGCAATAATGGACATGTCTCCTTAGGTCATCTTTGAAGTTTTGACCTAAGGTATTTATACTTGGCCATTAGAGGTCATATTAGCATGGAGTTGCGGAGCTAGTTGATGAGTGATGAGTTACCCCTATGCTCAACCATATGAATATGAGTGTGTACATGCAATCAAGTTGAACTCCATAGATGAACTAGTTGTGGCACCTAGATAGTTATACATTGATTTTAGTTCACTATCTTTCCACCTGAACTAGTATTTCCTTTATCACATATGGTTTAGTCTAGAGTGAGGTGTATGATATGATTTCTAACACTAGGCTACTCCTAGAGACAATGAGAAATAATCTTGATTAAGCTAATAAGCGATATGAAGTAAAACCTAAGCTAGCCTAAGTGCGATGAGCATCCATCCTTAATCATTCGTATGCACCTTGGACCTCGTGTACTACATTTGGGATTACCAAGTGCACATTTACTTAAGCACTACTTGATACGCTACTAGGTTATCATGTAGTGATAGTTAAATCTTTTTGATTAAGATGTACTCAGTCTGCATTAATAACAGGAATTAATAATAGGAATATTAAATGATGATAAAGAAATATTAACTAAGAAAATAATAATAATAAGTAACAATTAGATAATTAAAAACTAAGTAAATGCTGCAATGATGGAGTAATCTCAATCTTTATTGCTAATTGTGTGCATGTCCAAGTACATCACACTCTAACAAAGGTTTTGTACAATTACAAACATCACACTACAAGCATGCACCTCGGAAAGAACTAAAAGCTAATTGAAAATTGAAAAAAAGACTTGACCCTAAAAACTAATAAAAAGCTCCTTTCCTATGGACCTAAGTGCTATATTTATAAGCCAACACAAGAATCATGATATTGTGTATTCGATATCGTTAACTAGGCTGCGATATCACATACTTGATATTAGGGCCTAGTAAACCACGATTCATCATACCCCCACAACTGAATGAAAACTCATCCTCAAGTCAAAAAATAAAAATGAGAATGATTTCATTTGATTACATAGTGGATAGGTATGGGATTATTAACTAACTATGAATTATTTCATGTTGCAGTGTGGAATTAAACAAAACAAAATTAGGATACCAACATAGAATACAAAAGACAAAATTGTTGGAACTCATGTGGTTCCTAGTGGTGGTGGCTCTTCCATGGGCCTCTTCCCTTTATCTTGTGCTCCAAGATTTGGAAATGGATATCTTTGAAGGAGTTCCTGAAGCTTTTCTTCTTCAATTTGGGGGTCATGTGCCATCCATGTTGATATTCCAATATTTGATGGAGTTGGCACCTCTCATGGACATGGCTGTTGCATAAACATCTAATTGGCTTTGATGTGCCTAGCCACAAACAATTGTCATTCCTCCTCATAGGCTCTAGCTTTAACTCTACATTCTTGGTAATTTGTGAGCCATTGAGCCAAATCTGCCACAACATGTTTTTGCTCTTGGTAGCTAGCTTTGACCACCTCTAATTTAGAATTTGCTACCTCTAATTTCTACAGTGTCTTTTTGTGTTTAGAAAATTATAGTTCATACTTGGTATAGGTGGCTACTACCTACTTCTTCAATTCTATCCTCAGCTGTCCTACTGTTAACATGGCCAAGTTAGCATACTGCAAGTTTGCCAACTCCATGTACTCAGTGAGAACCTAAATCTGTATTTCCTAGCTCTTTATTTCTGCTTAGTGGATGAAGGCATAGGTATCCAGTATGGCTTGCAAGTCAGTGTTTTGAGCACTAAAAGCATTGATATGGATCTTAGCCATATGGATTTCTTTTTTAATAATCTACTTGTACATTCCCACTTGGTCCCAAAAATTCTCTTTTAGCTTCTCATGTCACTTAGCCTCATTTTGCCACGTGCTTATTTCAATGGCCATCTTTTGATGGATTGTGTGTACCTTCTCCATTGAGAGGGTCCTATTTTCTCTGGCTAACTAATTTATGTCTTTGTTGACCCTTACTAATTGTTCTCACATTTACTAACAATTCTCCTCGAGAACATTCTTCTATTTTTTAATTGTAATCAATCAGAGATTCTAAGCAACAAGGAGTTTATTTTCTTCCTATAAGGCCTTGAGTGCTTTAGCATGTGAATATGTTTGGGCTTCTACCTTTGAAGCATCCCAATTAGCCTTCTATTTTTCTATTGCCATCCTTTTATTCTCTTCTAACAGTTTATTCAATTACTCCATCTAAAATGATTCTAGCTAGTTAGCTAGGATAAGTTGGAATGGATCCTGCTATGTGGCTTGTGGGGTGATGAACTTCTCTTGGAGTCTTGTCAATGCATCCTCAGCATGTTCGGCCATAACCTCCTCCATGACTAGCTTTCCCTTTATGGAAATAAGGTCTAATTGTGCTGCTATGACATCTAGAGGGATGTCAAATAAAGATGTCATTACTTGCCCTATTTATAGTAACTGATTCAAAGCATCTTCATGTTCTGTAGGAGTCATCAAGGGACCAACTAAGACTTGAGCATCACATGCTCCTATGAGACCCATCGATGGCACAACAAGGACATTGAATGATTCTTTAATGTGGTCTACAACCACTTCTACTACTTCAGCTACATCCTGGTGTTGCATGACCACTACTGTGACACCTTCACCAGTTTCTAATTTCACTTGAAAAGTTGCAACATTTCCAAATATTTGTTATGACCAACGTGATTCCCCTCCTCATATTTGTATAGAAACCTCATCCCATCCATGATCAATTCAGATCGTGGGCTGTACAGCATTGTCAATGACCTTGAAGAGGTTAACCTCATCATGACTTTCCCAACTAACCATTTCTATGATGGCACTAAGGTGGCTCATTAATGGTCAATAGTCTTGTAGTGGTAGTGGCGGTTGGTCTTGTTGGCTTCTGGGTTGTGTGCTAAGCCCTACTTACTATAGTTAACTAGGCCTTATGTTTGGAAGTTGGCTAGGCCCTATTGTTTGAGGTGTAGTCGGGTCCAACCATCTACTCTTGCTCAAGCTCTAATGTCTCACTAGCATCTTCCCTTGATGTTGGTGGCTTTAGTAATTCTGCATATAAGGCATTTTGAGCTTTTCTAGGGATGTCATTAGTGTACCCCATAATTCCAGTACACTGGCATAGCTTCTTGATTAGATAAGGGAAAGCCAATGCAAAATTACATTCTTCAAACCACCTTAATATTTCTATGAGATATAGATGGGGTAGTTTGGCATCAGCCTTGCCCATCAAAATTACACTTCCTCTAGCCACATAGGTGGAAATCCTATTTAATCCTTTTGTCAGGAAGATGTGATAGGTGCCAATTTTGAAATAGATTCTCTCTTCAAGGGTGAGTTCCCCCTATGTTTTATTTTTCTTTTCGTATGTCCTCTTTAACCATACTTTTTGTGCATCAGCATCAGAGTGAGTAGATAGGTGAGCAACCTTGGGCCTTGTATTTGAAAGGTTCAGAACTTCCAGAATGCCCTTAGTAGAGAAATCAACTGAAATCCCACCAATATCAGTGGTGGTGCCTTCTCACTTATTATGCCAAAATTGGTATGTATCCCCCAAATACCATTCACCACTCTCTAAGAGAATAGGTCATAGTCGAAATCCTTTGAGTTTATCTTTGACTAACTCAAGGTCAAATTTGGTAAAGGATCTAAAATTCAGTTCCACAATCATTATAGCTAAGGTGGATCTTTCCCGAATCACCTGAATACATTCCAGAGACAACATGAGATGTTGTCCTTATTTAGGTGCACTGCCTTCTCCACATTTTGCATGTCCATATTATGCAGTACCATAGGGTTCTTGATGGATGTTGAACGATTATGCCTCTTTCTTTGCATGTTCTACAAGAGGTCCTTGGCCTCTGCCTCTACTTGGCCATTTGGATTCACCTTCAGAGGGTCCTCCCTATTGTCCTTATTTAGGGGTCATCCGTAATCACATACAATGAACTGTTAGTAAGGTTATTTAACAAAATTTAATTATCTTATACCTTACTCATTATCTTTAATGAATTTAATTTTTTCTTAGTATGATTTTAGAGTTAGAAATTTTTAAGAAAATCCCCCTAAAGGTTTTAATCTCANAGCAACAACGAATTTTAAAAAAAAATATGCACAAATTGGAGCGTACCCCTCCCCCACAACTAAGTTAAACACTCCAAGTTTAAGCAAGTCCGATCAAAAGAGAATCAGAGCGTTAACGAGCGAGACATTGATGGTTAAATGGTAGGTTCAGAAAGCAGGAAAAATCATGGAAGAAAATTGCAATAACTCCCCTTGCGTGAACAATTGAAAATTACGTTGACATGCGCAAGGGGGCCCATATATATAGGTTTTATGGATGCGATATCGTGTCTGACTCAATACCAAGTACTCAATATTGCATCCCATCTAGAATAGGGTACTTGGAGAAATTGATAAATTTTTTAATTTCCATGGCCAAAAAAGAAGGATTTAAGGTAAATTTGAGGCATCTAGGGTAATGTCAAGTGGTCATTAAGGCACCATAATAAAGTGGAATTATACAATGAAGTTCTTGAATAGGGTGAGAAGAAAGGATATGTAGTGGTGCACAGGAATGTTTGGGTTGAAATGATGATAAAGGAAAGAATAAATTTAGTAATGCAGTACTCAGAGGGTATAAGATGATGTGATGGTGTGCAATAAGTATAGATTACAAAAGTTATGCAAGTGGGTCCCCCCCAAAGCAAGTTCCAACCTATCATGCCCTTGTGTAACCACACCTTAAAACGTCCATAGGCACTAGAATGGTTAAATAAAATTTGCACCAATGAAAAAAAACACACACATATTAAATACCACTGTGATGAGGTATGAATTCTATGCCACATAGGTCACAAGTTAGAAATACTTAGATAGTGGGGTGAGATGAGTCGTAGAAAGGATTGCAGATATTGGGACATGAGAGAACATACTTTGGGCACAATGAATCCTAATTGTAGGGTGTGATTAATGTATCATTATCTTTTCACTCCAAAATCAAGACCAAGTCCATGCCTCCAATCAATGACATCACATTGTTTCATCCAATGATAGACAACCATAAGAGCATCATGATAGCAAGGTG
The DNA here is from genome assembly GCA_015680685.1 of Gnetum montanum. Lineage (NCBI taxonomy): Eukaryota > Viridiplantae > Streptophyta > Gnetopsida > Gnetales > Gnetaceae > Gnetum > Gnetum montanum. The sequence continues at coordinate 5,174 of MNCI01032652.1, read as the reverse complement.
TATGATCACTTCGCATTTTGTCCAAGGTTGGTGTGATGTAGAATTTATCGATGGCACATTCCTCTTGATCTTTTCTTCATTTTTTTCTTCTTTCTTTTCTTTTTCTTCATTTGGTCACTTTGGCACCTTGTCATTTCCAATGGTGATCTAGAGAAGCCACCAACCTTTAGGTATGGATGCATGTATTTCTAGTGGGACCTTCTAGATAGCATTAAGTTTCCTTATTGAGTGCCTTTATTACTCTTACTTCCATTTTTTGTTAGATCTTTAAGGACCTTTACATGATAACACATATAGATGTCACCATAGAGAATCCACAAGTTCCCTTGATATCACACCTCGGCCAGTTCCTCTTAGTCCATCACTTTTTTCTTTGGGCATAGTGAGTACAAAGTTACTTTAAGTTTTAATGATGATAAAAATATCATCATACCCAGAGTAGAACCTCATATTAATAGAATGGGTGGGTGGATGTCATGGGCTCACTGTCCAAATAATTAGTCCATTGTAACTCAATATCATAGAAAAACACCTCAACCAATAGGTTACATGAATATTTTATTCATAGATGATATTACCCTCAAAAAGATAAAATGACAAACTAAAAGATGAAAAATTAGAAAAACAAAAATTGGAAAACAAAAAATTATAAAATCAAAGAAAAGGAAAAACATTAACTAATTCTACTTGTTAGAATGTGGGGTATCCCCCATGACTAAACCTTTGAGCATGGCAAGAATTAATAAATGGAAAGTTTGGATCCATGCATGTTGGAAATATTGGGGTTTGGTCATATCCAAACCAATAGGTGCCTTTTGGTGTGGTGGTAGGAATGTACCCGAATTGGGGTTTACACATGTGATTAAAGTAGGCATAGTGGGAAAAATTATAAGATGTGGTCATGTGATAAGAAGCTGACCCACTATGGCACCCGTGACCATAAGATGGCATGTAAGGATCGATATGTCTTCCTACATGGTTGTATCCATTGGGTCACATGGGTTTTGGAGTGTTAATTAAGAGCTTGGATGAGGTAATAGGAGGCATTAAGTTTAAAGAGGAAGGTGCATCATAGTGCTGGCCTTGTGCTAAGTTGGAGGATGCAATGGTTTCAGAATTGTGTTGTCCCTTTCTACAGTCATGCCTAAGGATAGGATAGTTTCGATGTTGTGGAGGACTTCCACTACTATTGGTAGTAGTAGCACAAATAACATTTGTGGGTTGATGCTATGGTGCAAAGCCATCTAGTACAACTAGTAGCGATGTAGAAGGAGGTGAAGGATGAGAATATTGAGGGCAAGAAGAGGTCTAAGGGACATGAGGTGGTGATCTTGTGTGAGAGGGAATGAGTTGATAGTACTTGGGAGAATGATAATAATGAGGTAAAGTAGAGGATGCTGATCCAGTTGGAAAAACAATGTGCTAAACATAATAAGCACTTGCTTTTAGGTGATACGAAGGGTGTGGTCAATTTGGTGGTGGCCTTCCCCACGATTGAGGGTTTTTCCACTATAGTTGGACACGGTATTTTTGTGTAAAATTTGGTGTAGCATTCCTTTCCAATGCTCATGTAAATGTGACAAGATTGGGCATTAGCCTTTGGGGTGATCATATAGACAAATTTCGCATTGATACTTATGATTTGTAGTTGAGCTCCTATCCTAGTTTTCTTTAGCCCTTCATTCCAATTGTGGAATGGTGTTCTATCCCATTTCTCGGTTTGGCATCCTCTATTTGTTCTAGTTGTTAGCGTGATTGTGCATGGTTTTACCTCTAATAATGTTTGCATATTCTCTACATTTTTCATGTATCCACTCCATCATTTTATTGATCTTTGCCTCAATTTCATCTAGTGATCTTAATATTGGCAAAGATGGGGATGGTTCCACCTCATCAAGGTGAGTTGATTTCTCCTCTTTATCATCATGGAACTTTTTTACTTTAAGATTTTGGTCTTGTTGAGATTTTTGAACATTCTCCCATTTGGCTATTTCTCCTTCTTCTTTTGCTACCCACTTAATAAGCTCTTGGAATTGATGGGTTTGTAGTTCATATAGTTGACCTATGGCATACATTCCTAGGGTCTCCCTTGTTTCATTACAGAGCCCATCTATGATGTGACACATTAGCCATTCCTCAAAGAACCCATGGGCTAGGTAGTTATCTATCAATGAATAATATCTTTCTAAGGCCATGTCCAAGGGTTCATGTCACCCTTGTTTCCATTCTTAGATTTGTTTCATCTAGGTTGACACTCTTGCACAGGTTTGATATCTTTCATTGGAGATTTCTATCATTGTTGGCCAACGACGAATTAATCTTGGTTTTAAAGACCTATACCATACTTTTGGTTGGCCAACAAGTTTCATAGGAAAGAGCTTAAGTCTTTGCCATCCATTATCATTGTTTTTCCATGCATAGGCATCGTAGAAGGCTTGTAAATCATGTTGTAGATCTATATCATAGCCTCCTAAAAACTTGGGAAAGTTGTTTAAACCAAGCCTGGGTAGATGACTTTCTTTTCAATGCCTACACAATATTTGAATAGCCTCTTATATATGCATTAGGCTTTTAGTGGTTAGCAGTGGTTCATCGTCGCTAAGTAGGTCGTGAATCTGTGAGTTGGAATGATGTTGTCTATGTTCATGTTGAAATTCTTAACTTTGCACTTGGGTTTGATTTTGGTTTCTATGCTAACCCCTTGAGGAATAGTCATTCATGTCATGCACTAGCATTGACAGAGTAGAGAAAGAGAAAGAACTGGAAGACTCCTCATGACTTTGATAAGTCTTCCAATCATCACCTAATAAACTCTTGCTAACCATTGAGAAGGTCCTAGGCCTTACGAGCCCCCTTGTTTTTATGGGATGTCCCATCCTTACTAAAGGTGTCTGAGTAGGATGACAAGAGTCCTTGAATATCACTAGGGTGTCCATGAACATATGAAACTCTTGCGTAAGATTAAGTACTCCACACTTCTTTGTCATCATAAATTGCATTGGTTCTCCAATGAATTTCCTCGCTAGTTGTTGCATCGTCATTATATTATGAGAGAGACATTGTAGTGAATTGTGTGTGACTTAATTGCAACTAATTTCTTTTCTAAAAGATATACCATTAATAATTTGTTATAGTGATCTTGTATGATATAACTAATTTAGATAGCTAGCACCATCCTTGGAAACGGTGCCAATGATGAGCTGCGAAGTACCCCTACGCTCAACCATATGAATACAAGCGTGTACACATGATTTGGTCAAACTCTGTAGATGGATTAGTTGTGGCACCCAGATAGTTACACATTGATTGCAATTTGCTATCTTCGCACCTGGACTAGTATTTTCTTTGTCATGTATGGTTTAGTCCAGAGTGATGTGTATGATATGATTTCTAACACTAGGCTACTCCTAGAGATAATGAGAAATAATCTTGATTAAGCTAATAAGCGATATGAAGTAAAACCTAAGCTAGTGTAAGTGTGATGATCATTCATCCTTAATCATTCATACACATCTTGGACCTTGTGTACTACCTCTGGGATTACCAAGTGCACATTTACTTCAGCACTACTTAATATGCTAATGGGTTACCATGTATTAACACTTAAATGTTCATGATTAATATGTACTCATTTTGCATTAACAATAGGAATAGTAAATGAAAATAAAAAAAATATTAACTAAGAAAATAATAAACAATAAATAACAATTAAATAATTAAAACCTAAGTGAATGCTAAAATGATGGAGTAATCTTGATCTTTATTGCCAATTGTGTGCATGTCCAAGTATGTCACACTTGAACAAAGGTTTTGTACAATTACAAACATCACACTGCGGGTATGCACTTGGGAAAGAACTAAAAGCTAACTGAAAACTAACAAAAAGACTCAACCCTAAAAACTTACCAAAAACTCCTTTCCTATGTGTCTAAGTGCTATATTTATAGGTCAACATAGGAATCATGATATTGTGTATTCAATATCGTTATCTAGGCTGCGATATTGCATACTTGATATCAAGTACTTGATATCGAGGCCTAGCAAACCACGATTCAGCACCAGTAAAGGAAAGTAATAGATGTTGGGTAATGTGGGATAGGAAGAGGATTGGCCATCCCTCCTAGCCAATGATATGCCCAACCATGGTGGCAACATTAGATTGCCTCTAAGGGATAGGTGCAAAAGGAAGAAAACCCCAAGGAACATCCAAAGCATGATCTAGATACACTATTAGTTATTAATAAAGTACTCTTTTTCCTTCTACATTTTCCTCTTTCCTTCTACATTTTCCTTGTCATTTTCTTTATTCTTTATGTCAGATGTTACACATATTTGACATTTTCTATGTTATCTTCTTATGCCCAATGTTTAATATAATCTATTTTTGATGTTTTTCATGACATCCAAGAATGGAATGTTACAAGAATGATGAGAAAGAAGTTTCTCAGCATTATGGAGGGGGAGTAGATGATGAGGAAGGGAATTTTAGCTATGGGAATAGGAAAACCCATCAACCTAGGATTCTACTGGATAGAAATTCTAATCCTCATGTCCAAATTTCAAGAGCTCCCTTGTCTGCATTTACTTCTTCTTATGACAAGCTTAACAAGGAAAATAAAACAAGACTTGCTAAAGTATTAGAAATGTTGCTAGACTTCCATACATGGAACTAAATATTTTTAATTATGTTGATGGTATTGATTCCTTTGCAGGTTGGCTCAAGGAACTTAAAAAGCATATTGATTTGAAAGAGATACTAAATTAATTAAGGATATTGGTTGTTGAATCTAAATTAGAAGTTATGACTTCTACTTGGTGGAAGAAAAAGTTTCAAACATATGAAAGACAAAATAAATTACCTATTAGAGATTGGAGTCTAATGAAATATAGGTTAAGAAGAAAATTTTAAAAATCTTGAAAAAAGGCAAGAGACAAACATGAAGTTGAAATTCCTAAGGAAAGATGTTAAACATGTCAAGGAGTTTTACATCAAATTTTATGAACTATTCCATCATGCTAAGATAAACTGGAAGAAGTATGAGAAAGCTTTAATCTTTTTGGAAGGTCTCAAAATGGTGTATCAAAAAGAATTAGCATTTTATAAGCTACAAACTCTTTATGAGACTTACGATTTGGTACTCAAAGTAGTGAAAAAACTTAATGGATTTGGATAT
>MNCI01032640.1:75899-87638 GCA_015680685.1 Gnetum montanum | reverse complement strand
CGTTGGACAGCCATAGTTGACTCTACCTTCGCTTGAGGGCAAGCTAGAAAAGGAACGAAGGTACAGTGCCTTGGATGGTTCGCACGCAAATCAACCAAGGACTTCCCCAAGTGTAAGCTATGGCTAGCACTTGGGTTATCATAAACGGTGTAAACGGAATATGAACAATGATACGAAATGTAAATAAAGTGTACTGAATTATGAATAAAGCGTAAACAAAGTTATATTGTAAACAGAAGATAAACTGCAGTAAATAATGTAAATGAGAGGCAAAAATGAAACTGTATTGTATTGTTTTTAAACAAGAATATGCACCGGTCAAAGCGTAGTTGCACAAGTGTCGACGGCAAGTCAAACACCTAGCCCTGGAATGATGTGACAGAATGATGTGACGATGAAATGTGATTAATGTGAGAAGAAATCGGAAGCCAAAAATCGGATGTGCATCACCAATTCCTCCAATCTTTGCCTCTTTTAATCTTTTTCTCTCTCTTGTCGCTTTTGCCTTTGCTTCTTTTTGCCTCTTTTGTCTTTGTTCTTCTCTTGTTGTTCTTGTCTCTCTTGTTTGTTGCTTGTTGTTGTTCTTATCCTCCTTCCAATTTTTGTGAATTGATGGGGTATTTATAGGTNTTTTTTTTTATTGCTTGAGGGCTTGTATTTCTTAATTTATTTGTATTTTTATAGGCTGGAATGACNTGGATGTGTGTTGGCAATTTGTTTTCCTTGACCAGGTTCAATGTATTTTACAACTCATGGGTCATTCCAGCCCATAAAAATACAAATAAATTAAGAAATACAAGCCCTCAAGCAATAAAAAAAAATTAAAATTTAAAATTTAAAAAGATTAGCTCCAACTCTGGCCCACTTGGAAAAATTATATTTCTTTTTTTAGCTGAATATTTGGCCTGATTTTGCATGGGCTTTTATATCCCTTTGTCATTCTTGAAAAAGAAAATCAAGAAGGGTTGACACCGCCTCGCTTGTCTAGCATCCAACATGACTTGCAGTGTGACCTCCAAAACTTGCAATTCTGGGCTGAAATATGGAATTTTTAAAGGCTGGTACCCATAGTTATCAATAGTGGACCTTGATGATGACTTACACCCTTAAAATCAAGTCATTTTGGCTCAGTTTCGGGGCTCTAAAAATTGGTGACGCTGATCCTTACGTTGTGCAACGTCTGAAAAATAACCCCAGCGTCACCAAGTCAAAATGGCACATTTGAGGCCCGAATCTTGATTTTCTGGAGGCTGGGAATTGCTGGGGACCTTGGTGAAGGTCATGGGGGGTCCTTGTGCTTGCTTTTGGCCTATTTTGACTGAATTTCAGGGCTCCAAAAGTTGGTGACGTTGATCCTTACACTATGCAACGTCTGCACAATGTACTTAGCCAAAATTGCACTTTTTGACCTTGAAACTGATGATTCTTGATACCGACACTTGCCATCGTGATCTGTGGGCCCCAAGGGGACCTTGCTTGCTTCATGGTGGGCTACTTGAAGCCGTTTCAGAGGCTCTGAAGTTGTCTAGAAGTGTTGCTGAAATTTTTGTGGTGTTTCATTGGCCCCTCTTTGTTGACGTCTGGAGGAATTCACCCGAGAGGCGTCAACAAAGAAGTGCAAACACCATGAACAAAAAAAGCATCAAACATTACCCATCAACCCTTGGCTGGATGTTATCGCACCATTTTCAAAAGTACATGGGATTGAGAGAATGTGGTTCAAGATGCAAGGGAATCGGTTGTAACCAGGTNCTAGTGGTAGTCGTGCACGAGGTCCAAGATGTGTACGGATGATTGAGGAACGGATGCTCATTTCACTTAGGCTAGTTTAGATTCTCTCTCATCCTCTCTCTCTCTTAGCTTAGTTGATATTATTTCCCATTGTATCCAAGAGTAGCGTTAGTATAGGAACACATCATACACCTCACTTTGGACTAAACCGTATATGACAAAGTTAACACTAGTCTAGATGGGAAGACAGCGAACTGCGACCTAAGGATAATTGTCTTGATACCACAACTAGTTTGTCTGCGGAGTTCGACCGGATTGTGTGTGAAACACTTGTATTCATATCGTTGATTGTAGGGGTACCTCGCCACTCATCATTGGTGCCATTTCCGGGGACGGTGCTAGTTATCTAGATTAGTTATATCATACAAGGTCGCTGTATAGGAATTAACGATATATCTTTTAGAAAGAAATAATTATAAAACTTCACATATAAATTCACACATAATTGCACAACCATGCCTCTCCTACAAGATTACGATAATGTCACACCTAGTAAGGAAGTTCATTGGAGAACCAACGAATTATATGACAATGAAGATTAGAGTACGCAACTCGAGGTGGCGGTTTCTTACAAACATAAACTAAGGAAACATCATTCCAACGTACAAAAGCATAATCTACTTGATGATGATGAACCCCTACTGACCACTACAAGCCTAACACAAATACAAGAGGCTGTTCGAATCTCCCATAGGCATTGTAAAGAGAGTCATCTACCCAGGCTCAATTTAAACAACTTTCCCAATTTTTCAGGAGGCTATGAATTATATCCGCAACAACATTTACAAGCCTTCTACGATGCCTACAAAAAACTCAAGCTATTTCCTATGACACTCATTGGCCAAGCAAAAGTATGGTATAGATTGTTAAGACCAAATTCAATACGACGTTGGCCAACAATGGTAGAACTCTTTAACGAAAGATATCAAACCTACGCAAGAGTGTCAGCCTTGAGGAGGCAAATCCAAGAGTGTAAACAAGAACAACATGAACCATTGGACATGGCCATAGAAATATATTATGCATTGTTAAACAACTTTCCAAGCCATGAGTTCTCTAAGAAAAGGCTAATGTACCATATCATTAATGGGCTTCGTGATGCAACAAGAGAAACCCTAGGGATGTATGCCCAAGGTCAACTATATGAACTATGAACCCATCAAGTCCAAGATCTTATTAAGCGAGTAGCAAAAGAAGAAGGAGAAATGGCTAGATGGGAGAGTGTTGAAAAACATCAACGGGACCAAAATCTCAACTTAATAAAGGTCCATAATCACAAAAAGGAGAAATCAACCAATCTCAAGGTGGAAGAACCATCTTTGCAAGTACAACAATCATTAGAGGAAGTCGAGGCAAAGATCAATAAGATATTGGAATGGACGCATAAAAAATGTGGAGAATATATTGATATCATTGGAGATAGAGTTCTAACAACCCGAGAAGTAGGAAAAAATATCATTAGACATTCTTAAAGAAGGAATGAATAAAAGAAGAGCTCAACTGCTGATCATATATATGAATGCAACATTTGCCTATACGATCACCCCAAGGGCCAATGCCCAATCTTGTTACATTTATATGAGCATTGGGGAAGCATGTTACACCCAAAGTTTGTATAGAGATACTGTGTTCGATCACAGTGGCAACAATCCCAGTCGTGGGGGAAGCCACCCCTCAACTGGAGACACCCTTCACATCCTCTGAATTCAAATGCTTATTTAGTTCAACATCCTATTTCCCCAACTAGATTAACATACTCTATCTCATCGCATTATCATTCTCCTCAATACTATCAGCCCATGTCTTCAGCACAACCACCGCCTTGTGCACCTTACACTTTTCCTAATTTTTAACATTCTCATCCTTTCCCTCCTTCTACATTGCCACCAACTGTTCCTGAAGTGTCTGCACCACAGCAATAATCCATGCACATCACTTGTGCTAATATTACTAACAGTAGTGAGAAACCTCCTCAACATCGAAGGCATCCCTTCTTTAGACATGAACATAAGAAGGGACAACACAATTCCAAGGCCACTGGATCCTCCAACTCAGCATAAGTCCAACATTATGGTGCATCCTTCTCTTCGAACCCAACACCTCGTGTCACTTCAACCAGGCCACCAACTAACACTCCAACAATCATATGGTCCAATGAATACAACCATGGAGAGCGACATCCTTGCATACCATCTTGCACTCCCAAGTATCATAGTGGGTTAACTCTTTACCCAAGAACCACATCTTACAAATTGCGCCACTATGCTTACTATAATCAGGTGTGTGAACCCCGATGGGGTAAGTATGACCAAGTTTCAATATTTTCAACATGCAAGGATCCTCACCTTTCATTTATTAATCCTCGTCATGCTCAACCGTTTAGTTATGGGGGATATCCCCCATTTTAATAACAAGCGAGATTAATAAGTATTTTTCAATTTCTTGAATTTTACAATTTTTGTTTTCCAATATTTTATCTTTTAATTTCTTGTTTTATCTTTTTATAAGTAATCTCATCTACAAATAAAACAATCATGTAGCTTGTTGGTTGAGCTGTGTTCTACGTTATCGAGTCTCGAACGATCAATTATGTGGACAGTGAGCCCATTACACCCACTCATCCATTCATCAAATAAGAGGTTCTGTTCAAGGGTACAGTGATATTCTTGACATTCTTAAAACTTAAAATTAATTTTGTGCTAATTGTACTCAGAATGAAGAAGGATGGACCAAGAGGGAATGATTAGGGTGTGACATTAAGGGGACTTGCAGATTCTCTTTGGTGACATCAGTGAGAGTTATCACGCAATGTGGTTGTACTAAGATCCTTGTAGATCTAATGTAAAATGGGAGTAAGAGTAATCAAAAGGCACTCAAAAATCCAATGTTGTTTTAAGGGGGTTCCACTGGAAAGACATGCACCCATGCCTGAAGGTTGGCAGCTTCTTTGGATTCAGCAATCAAAGAAAAAAAAAAGAGAAAGAAGAAAAGATAAAGAAAAGAAAAGTAGAAAAAGGAAGTGCCACAAAGCAAAAATCACTCCTTCCTTGAACTAAATGCCAAGTGATCATACGCCTTGTTGTTATGGTACTCTCATAGTCACTCATCATGGGATGAAATAATACGGTGTAACTGATCAGAGGAATGGACTTGGTCAAGATCTTGGAACAATGGATTAATGACACCTTAATCATGCTTTACACACAGAATTCACTATGCCTTAGGTCAGTTGCCTCATGTCCCAATCTCTACAATCCCTTCTGTAGTCCATCTCACCTTGCTGTTCATGTAATTGTAGCTCATTTCTTGTATAGCATAGAATTATTACCTCATTTTGGTGATATTTACATGCGTGTGTTTTGTGGAATCAGTGCAGATTACATTTAACCCTTCTAGTACCCACAGACACTTTTAAGTGTGGTTTACACAAGGGCTTGTGGAATCAGTGCAGATTTTGGGGAGGACCCACTTGTGTAATATCTTGTAATTTTCACTCATAACACATCTTCCACATGCCATCTATTACCCTTAGCATATTTTCAATGATGTTCTTTCCCTTATTACTATCCCTCCGATTCCAACGTTCCTATGAACCATTACATGGCCTTTTTCTCTCACTTACCACCCGAGGCTTTGTTGATCAATTCCACCCACATATAATTATTCATGCCTTTAAAAATATCTAAATTACCCTATAACCCTTTAACACATGCCCACATGTCCTTAATTTCAACTTTTAATTCCACAAAATTGTCAAAATTCGGTATTTTTTTCTCTCGGCCTCAACATCGATAGGTTACGATATCGTGTATGCAATGTATCGTACGCGATATTGCGTCCCATCAAACTATATATACATGACCCCCTGCAACACTTACCATCATTTTCCGCTATTCATGTGGGGATTTTTTCAAATTTTTCTCTACGACTTGCGATTATGAGACCCTTGCTTTTATACCTATATCTCGCTCGCTGGTACTCCAATTTTCATTCTATTTGAACCTACTTGAACCTGGAGTGTTTAGCTTAGTCATGGGGGAGGGACACATGCCGAATAGCGCATAAAATTTTTGGAATTTTTCATTGCTTGAAGGACATTATCAAGGGTAATTAGCTATAACATTAAGGATAATTATGCCGAAAATAATTTCACCCCTTTAGGTTTACTGGGAAACTAAAATTAAAAACCACCTAAGTAAAAAGGACTCACTATTATAATCTTTCGGGAAACATCACATGGAGATAAAATGAATTAATTAAGGTAAGAAGTGAGGTAGAACCTAATTTTGGTAACAACCTTACTAACGATTGGCTCGTGTGATTGCAGATGGCCCCAAAACCAGAACAACAGAAAGGTCCTACTCAAGGTGGAAGCAAACGACCTAGGAAAGGTGAAGGACAAGTCCCTACTAGATAGCAAGTAGAGCAGGAGGAACAATCATTTAGCATTCATCAAGAAGACCTTGCTACTATAAAATCTAGGTAGGTAGAAGCGTGAGCTGCAGCAGCGCCTGAATAGGGACAACATCTCATGTTGCCCCAGGAGTGCGTTTAGGCTATCCATGAAAGGTCCACATTCACTATGGTGATTGTGGAATTAAATTTTGAATCTTTCACAAAATTTGCTCCAGAGGTAGTTAGGGACCATCTCAAGGGGTCCCCATTATGGCCTATCCTCTCTGAAAGCGGTGCTTGGTACTTACGGGAAACGTTCCAATTTTGGCACAATAAAGAACAAGGCACCACAGTTAACATTTGTGGTGTGACCGTTGATTTCTCTGTTCAAGCCATTTAGAAAGTATTAAACCTTCTGAATATAGGGCTCAAGGTTACTCAGTTGTCTACCCTTTCAGACCCCGATGTGCGATGAGTTTGGTTGGAGAGGGCATATGGCAAGGATAAGACATTTGGAGAGTTGACGACGGAATAGAGGATCTATTTCAAAATTGGAACGTATCACCACTTCCCCACGAAGGGCTTGAAAAGTATTTTGACATATGTGGCAAGGGGATGTGCAGTGCTAATGGGAAAGGTTAATGCTAACCTACCTCATCTATATTTCATAGAGATTCTGAGGTAGTTTGAGTAATGGAAGAGAAGGAAGATAGTGTTGCCCTTCCCTTGCCTTATCAGGAAGCTATGCCGATGTGCTGGTATCAGAGGATACACTAATGATGTCCTCCGAAAAGCCAAAAATTCTTCATATGTTGAATTGCTAAAGTCACCAGCTGTAAGGAAGATCACTGGTGAGACGTTGGGACCAGAAAAAGAAGAGGAAAAATGGCAGGGCCAACTGCAACTAAACTTGTAGGACCCAGACAACTTCCAAGAATGGGACCTAGCCAACAATAGGAAGCAAGGCCTAGCACGAGCCAACAGGACCAACCATCCCCGCCACAAGATTACAGACTATTGATGAGCCATCTAAGGACCATCGCTGAGACAGTTAGTTGGGGAAGTCGTGATGATGCAAATCTCCTCTGCATCATCGACGATGCCATATAACCCATAGTTTCTTTGGATCATACAAGGGATGAGGTGTCCATCCACATAGAAGTAGGGGAAAGTACTTTTTCACAACATATCTCAGGAAATGTTGCATCTTTCCAAGTGCAATTAGAAACTGGTGAAGGGGCCATAGTGGTGGTCATGCAGCACTAGGATGCAGTGGGAGTTGCAGAAGTGGTCATAGATCACATTAAAGAATCATTCAATGTACCTATTGTACCATTGGCAGATCTCACAAGAGCACGGGATGCTCAAACTTTGGCCGAAACCTCAATGATTCCTGCGGAACATGAGGATGCGCTTGATTGATTGCTACAAATAGGACAAGTAATGACATCCTTGTTTGACATCCCTCAAGATGTTACAGCAATTCAATTAGACATCATTTCCACTAAGGAAAAGCTAGTCTTGATAGAGGTGAGGACCGAGCATGTTGAAGCAAAGATGCAAAAATTGCAAGAAAGGCTCGTGGCCCTACAAGCAGCATAGTAGAACCCTTTGGAATTTGTTTCTGTAGACCAGCTGGACAGTTTCAAAACTGAGCAACTAACCAAACTAATAACAGAGAATAAGAAGGTGGCAAAAGAAAAAGAGAGGTTGTTTGAGATTCCTCTACAGCACAAGTGCAAACTCATGCGCATATAAAGGAACTTAAGGCCTTACAAGAGGAAAACAAACAACTTGTTGCCAAAAACCTTCGGTTGACATTTGTGGAGAAGCAAAAGAATGTTCTCGAGGAACCTTTTCATCAGTTGTGAGAATAATTCATCCAAGTCAACCAAGACATGAGTCGTTTATCCAGGGAAAATCGAATCCTCTCAATGGAGGAGCTATGCGCCATCCGTCAAAAGACAACTATCGAAATAAGCGTGTGGCAAAATGAGGCTAAATAACATGAGAAGTTAAAGGATCACTTCTGGGACTAGGTGGGGATGTAAAAATAGATCCTTGAGAAAGTAGTCCATATAGCCAAGGCCCACATCAATGCTATTAGTGCTCAACACACTGACTGGCGAGCCATATTTGACACATATGCCTTTGCACACCAGGAGGAAGTTAAGAACCGAGACTCACAAATCTAGGATCTTATAGAATACATGGAGTTGGTAAACCTGCAGTATGCCAACCTTGTCATGTTAACAGCAGGGTGCCCAAGGATAGAGCTCAAACAACAGGTAGCTACCACCTACAGCAAATATGAAACAGAATTTGCAGAACGCAAGAAGATATCGCAAAAACTAGAGATTGAAAATTCTTAACTTGAGGTGGTGAAAGCAAGCTACCAAGGACAAAAAGGTATCACACAAAATTTTTCCCGATGGCTTGTGGATTTTGAAGAATACAAAGACAAAGCCAGAGCCTACGAGGAGGAACGATAGGTGTTTGTGGCTTGGTATGTTAAGGAAAATCAAATGTTTCTGCAACTACTCTGTGCATGGGAGGTGCTGACTCCATCAAAAATTGAAACATTAGCATAGATGGCACAAGATTCCTGGATCGAAGAGGAGAACCTCCAAGCCATACTTTAATTCCATCAAGTTCAAAGACCTGGAGCACAAGACAAGGGGAAAGCACCTATGGAGGAGCCACCGCCACCAGGAACTACATGAGTTCCACCAATTTTGCAGCTATAGGATTTCCTTTCGCATTCCTTGTGTTGTGTCTAAATTTTTTTTTTGATTCCACACTATGGTATAAACCCATTCTCACCATTCAATAATCCCATACTTATCTACTGTATAATCAACGGAGCTTGTTCTCATTGTAACTTGAGGACAAGTTTTCATTTAGTCATGGGGGTATGATGAATCACCATTTTAGTTAACCACGATATTGTATACGTGATATTGTAGCCTATTTCCTTATCTATAAATAAGAGGTAGACAGTTTCGAAAGGAAGTTTTTCAATTATTAGTTTAAGTGTTAAGATTTATGTAGTTCTTCTCTTAGCCCTTCTCTCCCAGTGTATGCTTGCAGTGTGGTGATTGTAATTTTACGGCATCCTTATTCGAGTGTGACATACTTGGACACACACATGACCAGAAATAAAGATCAAGATTACTTTATCATTGCAACATTCACTTAGCCTAATTATTTATTTAAATTTTATTTACTGCTTTCTTAGTTAATCTCTTCTCACCCTAAACTCCTGTTAAACGTTGAATGAGTATGATTTGNACATCAAACTAGGACATGAAATAAGAACATGAAACTGGTAGTGAGGTGAGACATGGAAAGCACATATGGATGAGAGAGTGTGTAATGGAGTTCCTAATTACGGTCACATGAAGTCCCTTATGGATTTTGTGGTTAAATGACTTGATAGGATCCATCCTTAGTCTAGACCAAAACCAACTATGTTTAGTCACTTCGCATCGACATTCTAAGACAAATTCATCTCCTAAGACACAAGAGTGCTCCCACAGAACAATAACTATTCCTTATTAAAGAAGAAAAGAGAAGTAGGAAGTGAGGAAGGGCCTTAGTTAGAGGGGATTAGTCCCATAACCAGTGCTTGTAGCTTATTTATTTTGTCTAAGGGAAGTGCTTTGAATTCCCACTATTTTTTTTGTTTTTTTAAAATGAGAACCACACCATGCAAACACGTATGCATTTATTTTGTCTAAGGGGTTTTCTTTGATTTCTCATCTTTTTTTTATGAGAACCACACCATGGAAAGATTTATTCAACTTCTTTTATTAGTCAACATGGAATAATAAGAAGTCCATGAAAATACATATGTATCTAGGCAAATAGAAAGGCACAAAGAATACTGAATCCCCTTGAAGCCACACCTTGTTCAAACCTTTGAATCCTTTCTAATTTCAGAAACTACCAAAGTCACAAATTTATTAAAGTTTTTCTAATGAAAAAGGGACTGCACATTTATAGAATAAGAAAAATCATAGAGTTGGTGAATGGGTGGATGTTGTCGACTCATTGCTTGTTGCATGAAAAAGAGACCATGTCCTAATTATCCCTAATAGAATTCAAAGCTAGAAACTAGACACCAAAAATCAAATAACAGAAATAGCATATACCACCATCAAGCAACACATTTCCAATGTACTTGACACTTATTAACAAAAAGTTATAAAATCACATCAAATAAAATAAAAGAAAATATAAAAGAAAGTGTAAAATTTTCAAGAAATAGTAAATGTACTAATGATGGTGTAAAATAAAAATTAGAAAAGATTAATAACATAGAAATAAGAACATGTAAAACAAAAGCTGTAAAATGAAAAATTTGTAAACAAAAAGCTGAAAAATTGAGGAGCCACCTATATAGTTAGCATGGGTGGCCATCTCCCCCACGACTAAGTTGAAAGTAAGAGATCTAAAATATGGAGCATGGTTGTCCATCTAATGAGGCATTTATTGTATTTTTTGGCTTATGCTCATGGAAAGGTTTGATTTGTTGGATGTTGACCAATTGTTTCTTTTTTGGGCTCTCAGGTTTGTAGATCATCATGGCCCCAAAAGGAAAGGTTCATAAATGATGTAAGGTCCTTCCCACAACATTTGGAACTTCGTTTGTTGAGGTACTTATGTGGGGTTCTAGTAGAGAACCTTATCTCCTAGTTGAAATTTGACTTTTCTAATTTTTAGGTCATGACGCTTTTTGTTATAGGCCTTGTGCAACTTGTTAGATGATAGGGCTACGAATTGATTTTTGTCTAGCAAGTTGAGATTCATTAGTCTTTCTTTTTGGGATAGAATCAAGTCAAGGTCAAGGTCACAGGCTATTGAAAGTGTATGAAGCTCAAATTGAATAGGAAATGTTGGTAATTTTCTGCACAGAAGCTCATAGGGAGAATAGCCTAAAGGAAGTTTCCATGTTGAGTGGTAGGCCCAAAGGGCATTATTGAGTTTTGTGCTCTAGTACTTCTTGTACTTGCTAACAATTCTTGTTGGTATCCTTGTGATTTCCCTATTGGTAACCTCAGCTTGATCATTGGATTGGGGGTTGTAGGGTATTGTGAGTTTATGTTCAACTCCCAAGCATTGCATGAACTTTCGAAAAGTAGTGCATGTAAAGTGAGTTTAATTATTAGAAATTAATGCACATGGCACAACAAACCTATTTACAACATTTTGTTCTACAAATCAAGCAATAGTAGAAGATGTACAGGTGATGACGACTACTGCTTCTACCCACAATAGTCAACAACGACTATGATGTATCCCTTTTCATTTAACATGGGCATGATGGGACCCATAAAATCAATGCCCTAGATGTTAAAGGATTCCAGTGGTTGAATCCATTGTTGAGGTCCCTCCATTCAAGTAGTCATTCCACCATCTTGTTGGCATTGTTTACAAGATCAAACATAATGGTGAGCATCCCTAAAGATTGTTGGCCAATAGTACCCTGCCATCAGGATTTTAATGGCCATGCCTCTCCTAGCATAGTGTCCTCCACAAGGACCTTCATGA
>MNCI01032640.1:62943-73592 GCA_015680685.1 Gnetum montanum | reverse complement strand
AAAATATTTTATTGTTATTTACATCATAGTAGTAGAGATGATAACCATGGAGTTGATGCATACATGGATGGGTTAATATATAAATATATATGTAAGTGTGTAATATTTGTCCATCTTTCTAATGCTTGGGACCCATGATTTTCTTCCTACCTGCCATCAACCTTTGTCTGTCCAAATCATCTGCGAGTTGAAATTTTTGAACCTACAAAATGCATTAAAACAAAACACTATGCTAGGGCAGTTATATCCAATAACAATTCTAACATAAACAGTGGGACCTCCTCATATTGATTCAGAAATTTTGCTGAAATAATTCCTGCTAAAAACACGGTGAATCCTAGCTTAGATTTTTCTGTTTTTTCCATAGTCCATGGATTAACTTCCCTCAGCACCTCCCACATGGCGAAGTTGCACTTGAACCTAGAACCTTGCATGATCTGCCACAGTCGATCACTGCAACGGAGGCACCTGTTCGTGTCCAAATACGCGGCCCGATTGGCCAATACTTGAACCGAATTTGCAATGCCGCATTTTATTGTCAAAAGAAACACTAGTAAAGTAGCCTGTAATGAGAAAAACTACACTGAAATCCTAAACCTGGGAGGGGAAAAACTGTACAGCTTTCCACACGGTGAGAAAATGACAAGGCCGACCTTGGCACAGAATGGAGAGTTTGTATGCCCTTTTTTGGCAGTCTGTTTCGACGCTCTGAGAAAGTCACCTGCCGGCATGTCGCATTCTCGATTCTCTTCTTCCTATTCTCTGTGTCCAAGTCAGCTACCTTCTGCATGGCCGATAGCACATGATTGACCTCTCCCATCATCAGCCAGTGATCACGTTGCTTTGCTAGACACTGGAATGCCAGGTCAGACACCGCCTGCACTGCAGCTGCAACCATCGGCTACACTTTCATCACCTTCATGAGCACCTCATCAAGAAATCTGTGTAGATCTCATTGCTGTAAGGCAAAATGTGGTGCTTCTCAATTAAAATAGATTCGTATCTGAACACTGATGCCGGAACGATGTCTCCTTTACATGAAGAACAACAATGTTCACGCTAGTCGCTGCTGCTCAAAGCAGTTTGAAGCCAAAGGCTGAGAAAAGTAACGAAACAAAAAGGAAAGGGTTTGCTTCAAAGTTGGATATGGAAGAACATCATCATGGAATGTGGAAGATAAGACTTTGGTTGATTGCTTCATTGCTTTGTGTGTTTTCCAAATTTCACCTGTTCAGAGATCTTTGAAATTCGCATGGCCAAACACGCATATGGTTCTACCGATTGTTCCTGTTTCAGTGGTTTCTATCTAACCGTTCATATTTTTAACTTCCTGGTGTGCAGAATCCACATTGAGATCCATGAGATTTAGCCAAAAGTTCCTAGATAGGATGAAGCTTTTGTTAATTTTCTACACCCTCCATAGTAATTACATGCATTCCCTCTATAGAGTACAATAGAGCCGAACTCGATGAATTGATTTCTATTTCTCTGGATCATAATGAGGCACAAGAATAGTGCATGACCCACAAGCACCTTCTCCACAACCAAGTTTTACACCAATGAGTCCTAAACTTGAAACTTTGCTGAGAAATGAGCAACTGGAAGACCCACTCCTGTTCCATCGTGCCGATTCTCATAGACCTTTTCAAACACCCAAAGATAGAATTTGAAAAGGAAACTCAATGTCAATGATTTCCTGAACTTAACCATGCCACCAGGAGCATCATTATTTTATCGAAAACTCTTGTTGCAGCACCTTGAAAGCATTCTCAAAAGTATCATATGTCCATGGCTTCCCAATAAGAAACTCTCATGTCTTTGCTGCAGATAAACTAATCAGGGCTACCCCACCATTTGCAAATAAGTCCACCTATTCCATGAAATGGCCAAATGTGCCAACACTACTGATCTACTATTAAAAAATGCTCAAAACTAGGTGTTGGAATGTGGTAGGAGTATTGCATAGACCAAATGGCATCTTATGATATGCAAAAGTCCCCCAAGGACTCATGAATGTTGTCTTGGCTTGGTCTTCTAGTGTAATTTGAATTTGGTTATAGCCACCATAACCATCTAAAAAACTATAGTAGCAATGCCTAAATATTATGTCTAGCACCTGATCAACACAAGGCAACGAAAAATGATCCTTGACTGTTGCCATATTCAGTAGCCGAAAATTGATGTAGACCTACCACTTGCTTTCTTTCTTTGGCACAATCATGAGTGGACTAACTCACTCACTATCTGTAATAGGATAAATGAATATTTCCTTGAGGAGTTGCTTGATTTCCTCCTTGATGATATGCTTCGGTTTAGGATTCAATCACCACTGTGGCTATCTTTTTGGCTTCATGGCTAGATCAATGTAGATGCAATGTTGGCATATCCTAGGATTAATCCTTGTGAGTTTAGGATATGACCAAGAAAAAGCTGCTGACCATTTTTCAACTACCTTCAACAACATCTTTTTCACCTCTGGAGCAAGATTTGCATTGATTATAACCAGCTTCCCATTTTTCAAAAACACATATTCCATTCCAGTTGATAGCATTTTCAATTCAAGGGGCTATTTCTAAAAATTTTCAGGAATCTCCAACTCTTCCTAGTGAGTATCATCATTTGTATCTTAATAGAGTTGGTTATGAACTTGCTCTAGTTCATCCATGCTTGCAACATATGCACATGTTAAGCTCTTAGTCAGTTGTATGCAAAGTGTGCTACTTTTAGAATTAACGGTTAGCCACTAGGTGCCCTCCTATTTTGTGGCTACTATGTACAAACACCTTTGAATATTTTCTTTTAGTGCACATTGCTTGCATGTAGAGATAGATGCTTGCTTAACAACCCAGAGTTTCTACAAACAATTACACCCTATATCACTGTACGCGATGCATGGAACTCTCTTCTTCTCAATCTTTCCAAATGCATTTTCTTTGGATATTTCTAGGGAAAGATCGCTGATGCTCATTTCTTGCATCAACGATGCTCAGCCATGCCCTTCCCATGATGATTGGGAAATCCCCTTTGCAGTTCCTCACTTTGATCACTAGGAAATCAATAGGATAAGACCACCCATAGATAGTGGTCATAATCTCTTCTAGCAGTCCTAATCGAACAATGATGGACTAGTCTACCAATTCTAATCTTATATTGCTCTTCTTGAGAGGAGGTAGGTTTCATGCAATGTACATCTCATGGAAAAATAAATTGACACTAGAACCTAAGTTGAGAAGAGCTTTACACAATTCATTCCTAGCAATCTACAAATACATGAGAGGACTTCAGGATTGGCTAAATTTCCTAGGAAGGTTTCTAGCACAGATCCAATCAAATACAATGTGAGTAAGCATTATATTATGGATCCTAGTTAGATTTTGATTTGAAGGGATCTCAAAGGTATTTGATATAGAGGAAA
Source organism: Gnetum montanum (assembly GCA_015680685.1). Classification (NCBI taxonomy): domain Eukaryota; kingdom Viridiplantae; phylum Streptophyta; class Gnetopsida; order Gnetales; family Gnetaceae; genus Gnetum; species Gnetum montanum. The sequence continues at coordinate 70,177 of MNCI01032640.1, read as the reverse complement.
ATGTAGGGGTAGGGTTGTTAACTGTGAGTGTATTTGAGGGCTTAGGTGGACTATGTGGTCAAAAAAAGGGTCTTTTCTTTGATCAAGTCTCTGACATACTTGGTTGATGAATCGGTTGTAGATTAATGGCCCTCATAGTGTTGAGTTGTTGTAGTTGAGCTAGTAGTTTACCCTTCATAGGTGGAGTAGGTGGTAGCTATGAAACTGGAGGAGGAACATGTGCAGGGACAAGAGGAGGATATGGGTATGAGATGGTATTCTTTCTTTCATGTGGAGAATGAGTTCGATAATAAGAGAATGATGGTAGTGAGGTTGGAAAGTAGAGATGTAACTAGAAGATTCATGTGGAGATAAGGGTTGCTGAACATAATAACCATATGGATTAGGCTGTCAATAAGGGTATTGCTTCCTTGGTGGTGCCAACGCCCATGATTATGGTCATTGCCACTGTTGATACTGCTCATATAGTTGTGGTGAAGCTCCACTTGGATAATACGATTGTTGCTTGTGGAATTGCCTAAAATTACCTTGAGGATAAGGTAATTCTCTAGATGTTTAACTTTGTGTTAGTTGTGGATTTAAACCATACACCCTAAACTCTTATAGATGTGACATAATGGGGTAACATCCTTTAGGATGCTCATATCGGCAGACATCACACCCACCATCATCATCTGATTCACTTTCCACAACTTATTCTATCACAACAATCTTACCCTTACCTTTGTGATAGGCATGTTCAACTTCCTTGCACCTCTTGCACTCATGATGATTACCTTGTTCTTTGGACTCTTTAGCAATTTTTAAGATAGCTTGAAATCTACTATCCATGGAGTCCCATAATTGATCAACTTTGGTCATAATTTCATATTGAAATTTTTGGAGTGGCAAGGTTTTCCTATTTACCACCTCATTAGATGTAGATTTTTACTCATTTTTTTAGAATCAAACTTCTCTCTTTCGAATGGAAGGATCACATTTATATTCTTTTGCACTTTATTTTTTCTTAGTTTTCCCTTCTTTTTAGCTACTTGCTTAATTAATCTTTGTATCTAATGGGCACTTAATTTTGATAATCATCCTTGGGCATAGACACAAAGGGTTCTCCTCATTTTTGATTGAAGCGCGTCTACAATGTGGTGAAGTTGATCTAGCTGAGAATAGCCATGGCCAAGACATTTGTGCATCAAGGAATAGTATCGGCTAATGGCGGCATCTAAGGGTTCGTGTGTTCCTTACTTCCATCCTTGGATTTTCCTTCTCAAGTTGGAAACTTTGGAGTATGTTTGATATTTATCATTAAACAATTCAAGCATGGTACTCCATCGTCTAAGAGATTTTGGCTCTAGGGACTGATACTAGTTCTTTGCTTCTTTGATGAGTGTCCTTGGGAAGAACATACATTTTTGTCACTCATTCTCTATGTTTTGCAAGGCACATGCATCTTGAAAAGCTTGGAGATAATTTTGCAGATCAAAGTTATATCCCTTTCGAACCAAGGAATGTTGTTCATGTCTAGTCATTTGATCTAACTATCCTTCATATTCCTTGTTGGAATGCGTATTACCTTTACAATATTAAGCATACTTCAGGTAGCAAGTAAAGGCTCATCGAGGCCTTGATCATGCTACCTATGATGCCCTCTACTACCCCTTCATTCATGGCGATGTGCCTCTTTTGAACGTTTGCACCCTTGATCTTGCCTTTAACGATTTCTTCGATCATTTTGGTCCCGTCAATGATTTCATTCATTTTGGTCACCTCCATCATGTTCTCGCCTTCTACTATCATGATTAGAGCTAGAAGAAGAAGATGATGGTGATGAAGGGGAAGAGGAAGGAGGAATAGCACCATCACAGTGCTTGCAACTACTTCTTCGACTATCGCAACCATGATCATGATCTTGTTTCTTGTTTGCATCCCTACCTTGACTTACTCCTCCTAATCCTTCTTTGTAATTGGATCCATTCTTACTAGAACAAGGATTATGAATTGTGGACTGCAAGTTTTGGTTTTGACCTCCTTCACCAAAGTCAAACAGAGGAACTTCATCAAATGGGAAACCTCCAGAGAAGGATTTCCCACTAGCTTGTTGGTACAACAAGAATGGAAAATCATTAAATCGTTTTCCTTTCAAATATTCATAGTGTTGTTTTAGCTGTTAATCTTGTAGACGTTGTGCCTCAGTGGGATGATAATCCTGGGCATTAGTATCTTGCACAACATACTCAACATGATGTTCCTAAAGACCATATCGTATAAGTAATTGATGGAGCATTGCAAGAATGGACTGATCAGGTGGTAACAAAATGTTGCCTTCCATGTCACGCCACTGTAGCTATTCATCTTGATGTAGGATGAAGGTAAAATTAGGTACATACTCATCAGGATGAGCATATACAATCTGATATTGTTGAGGCATTTGCTAATAAGCTCTATCAGACTTGGGTAGAGAATTGCTCCTATGAGAAGAAGACATTTGAGGTTAGGAAAATAACAATCATAGTGTGCTTCTAAATATTTTTGTAGTAATCTTAAGATGTGATGTGACTTTGAGGTTCATTCCAATGATTTAAATAATTTTCACTAGGTCCTAGATAGCATACGAAACAACCAAAAGGTCCCTGAAAATGGTGCCAATGATGAGCAGTGAGGTACCCCTACGCCCAACCATACGAATCACTAAGGCGTTAATGCACGAACTGGTTGAATTCTATGGACCTATAGTTCTCTAGTACACTAGCTTTTCTAGGAAGTGAAATGGGTGTTGAAAACTTTTGTTGTCTTCCCAACTACACTTGTGAGGCTCAATGGTATGGTTTAAGTGTAATTGAGATACATGATTTTTCTTATTTTATGTTTTATAAATTTTATCACCTACAACAAGAATAAAAGGTAAAGTAATTGAAGATCTAATTCATCTACTGCCTAGCTAGCCTAACACAAGTAACTATCCCACTTTCTTAAACATATCCTAAACACATATAGTGTTGTTGGGCTACCAAACGTTAAGCATTGCTAGGTTACTAAGTACTATATATATGCTCGAAGTAGTCATGCTTGTGTTCATTAACTATTGGAAAGTAATTGCATAATTCAAATGCATTAAAGTAAAGTGCATTAAAAGAAACATTAATCTATTCTTAGTGCTATAAGGATTATCAAAAGAATTCATTTTTATTCCCATCACATTACTGTGCTTAGGTACATATTGTTTGAATAAAGAACCATACACAATTAGACTCCTTCTGCAAGCACTCAAAAAATATTCTAACTATGGAAAAAATAAATTGCAACAGCTTCGCTAATCTGACTAGTAACCACAAAAAGTGATTGCCAAATCAAGAGCCTAGGTGCTATATTTATAGGCTAGCGTATACCCCTTGACATCACATCTGGGCTTCGACATTGAATACCCGATGTCGAAGTAGAGGAAACAATGTGATTCATCACCTATCGAGTTTATAATAACAAAGTTTGAAATACCTCTACAAATTGTACGAAGGGCCAACTAGACCAAATGAGTCCACTTATCTTCATTCAAATTAAGATGCTTGGTTCTAGTGATGCAAACTTCTTGTTTCTTTTCAACCAAGATATCTTACTTTCAAGCCTTTCAAAGATCATGATTGCTACCATCAAATTTTCCTATTTTTTTAATGTATCTTGAACTACTCACCATTTTTAGAAATGCTTTCACTTAATGAGGTGAAGATCATAGTAATAAATTCAACCTTGTTTCAATAGAAATTTGTTATATGCATCTTAAATTAAGTAGAAATCAAAATATGAGTAATAGAAATAGAGATTCGACCATGAATCAGATGAAATGCATAAAAAATACAATAGATTATCTTGGGAAAAGCATAGGAAAATCCTAGCAATGGTTCTAGCACTTAGCACACCTTAACATTAACCAATCATTATAAGGAAAGAAGACACACGTTCAATAGCTTAATGCTTTAATGATTGTCTAACTTGGTTCATTTTGTATACTCTTAGCTACAACTTATGTATATTGATTTATATGTTGAACAATGAGGTGTTAGCTTAGTAGTAAAACTCTTGATTTGAAAGCTTCAACCATAGGTTTGATTCTAGTGGGCAATGCTGAGTTCTATAACTTACAAAATAGGATGTTATAGATTTCAAGTTAGGAGACTACCAAAATAAACTAACACCATACCTACATAGTACTGCATTATATAATTTTAGTGAATTTTTAAAATGGTCCACACATCTTTTATAGTCACATTGTCTACCTCATGTTATACTACTATACGTTAATCAAACCTAAGGTTTGCAAACCACATGCTATGTGTTTTAACTAAAATGTATATACTAAAATATATGGCTAGATACTAACAATGAGTTGTTAGCCTAGTGGTATGGGTCTTGGTCTAGTAACCTGAGGTCATAGGTTTGATTTTATAAACTTCTATATATCGTAGAGTGTACCTATGTTTCAATTTTTTACAATTTCGACACCCTCCACTTATAATTAAAAAAATTAGAATTTGAAGTTATCTATTTCTCTAGTTAAAAATTAAACCTCAAAAAGATAGTGTTGATGCCAACATTACCTATGCTAGGCACGGGGCCATGACTTATTAGTCTAATCACTAGGGCATTGTTTCATGATTTGAATAGGGGTGCTTTTAATGAGAGGTATCATGCAACCTTTAAATTATTGTTATCCATTAATAGATCCATGAACATTAGTTATCACAAGTTGCAATTTTTTTCATTGTAAATGTGGGTTGTTGATTAAGGCTTTGAAGTAGACTCTATTTTATAGTGTTCTAAATTTGATGTTAGTTTGAGTAGCATGATGCCACCAATGGGCATGCTAGTTTTTAAATATTACTCCACATCTATCCAGCAAAACATAGGGTGCATACTGTAGCAATTAGATATTGGTTTTTTGTGCAATCATGCATGAGGTTTTTATAAAATTGATAAGACTGGAAACTTTTAAATTAATCATGATGAAATGATAAAACATGACATAGTTTATTGCTAATGTTGCATAAACATTTTATAACATTTTGTCGATACAAGTATAAGGAAACGTAAACAATGCATTAACACTACAAATTGTTAGCTAGCCCATGAAGGTACAATGTTATTTATTACTATTAATATGCACTTTATAATAATTGAATTTCTTGGATTATTATATACTTTCCATTAGTGTATTTTTTGATAAACATTCCAAGTACTTGATATTTTCAAGGTTCTAAAATTAACACATAAGAGAAAATATCGAAACCACCTGCAGTTTTCAGGGTTATACATTATGCTCATAAAAAAGTTAAAATTTCTTAACCATAAGTTGTGACTAAAATATTAATAATAATAGCAAAAAATAACCAATCTACGAGCCCGAAAACGATGACCTATAAGGGAGATGAATCAATGTAGCAGCTTTGGATTTGAAAATCATGACAATCATGGGTGTAACTGATGCAGTAATAATTGACAGTAAGAGGTGGCAGCGTGGGGTAGTGGCTTACTTGGGCTTGTGGTGGTGGATGTGCTAACATGGGAATTTAAAGGTGGTGTTTGTAGCGGCCTATAAAGAGGGGATAGCAGCCAACTCAAAGGGAGAGGAGAGGAGGTCTTTGGGGCTACCAATGGGAGTGGCAGCATCAATGTCTGATGTGTCTGCAAGCATCAACATAGCAATGGTGGTCAAAAAGTGTGGCTCGAGCTGCAAGTGGTGGACAACGTGTGGCATGCAGCAACTAGCAATGATAGGCCAACATGTTAGTTGCAAGCAACTGCGACAGCAGACACTATGGCAATGTCAGAAGGTAGTCCAAGATATCTTGGCTTCCTCTCTCTTAGCAGTGGCAGAGACATTAGGGACTGCAACGGCGGGAGTTGCAATCAACAGTCAGCATGTGCATGGCAGTCATTTAGCTACAAAAGCAGACAATAGCATGCATGAATGGCAGCTGCAACGGGTAGCATGTCAGAGATTCAAACAACAAGTGTGAACGGTAATGACAAACAGGCACGAGAGAACGATAGTGGACAGTGCATGAATAATGGCAGATGTGTCTACAAGCAGTGCACATTAGAGGCACGAATGGTAGTGGACGACACGTGAAATGTCCACAAGTTAGTGACAATAGTGTCTGCATGTCAGCGATGATCGACAATGCGTTACAAGTGGCATGGCCATGAACTACGATAGCAACGTTATAGGTGATGGTTCGACGGTCTACAATAGTTGTGATAGTGGCATCAGCAAAGGTTAGTGGCGTAGATGGTCAACGATGTTCGATAGTAGACGACAACGACAGCAACCAGCGAATGGCGTCAATAGGAGCTGACGCATTGCAGAAAAGGCTACACACATCAGCAACAACGATAGCAACAGGAGGTAGCAGTGATGACAGGGCAATCTTGCACAGCAGGGTTTTGTTTTCTTTTATTTTTTTTGGGCAAGTTTTCTGCCAACAATGAATGCCACTAACAACATTGCTAGCAGTGACGGTGAACGACAATGAACAATGAAAGTAAAACAATAAGGGGTAGGACCCTATTTAATCATTTAATGTCATGTAGCTTTCTTTAGTAAGAGTATTCTTAGTTTCGTACCCATATGGAAGGTGTCTTAGGAGATAGTCTTCTTATATGAGTTTTTTCAAGTGCACCCAAAATTTACCCATCAACATATAGCATTTATCCAACTACAACAATAAATATTTTGCTTAAAAACATAATACAAAATAGTAGATCTATGTTTTAAGAAAGATTAACAAGCTAAAAGAAATCTAATGAATCTACTCCAACCATTTTTAACCTCTGTACTCTCCTCATGGGGCATACATAGACATCATTATAGTTTGAAACTTAAAGTTCTATAAGTTTCATGACCTAAAGCAAATATTATGTCAGTTTCGAATGCTATCGATTTAAGGCATTATGATTGTAACTTTAGACAATGCAAGAATCGTACATGCCTTGTATTCTTGACTGAAATTGTAACACCCCATCCTCACTTAGAATAGGGTGATGCCTAGGATTAAGTAATCGTAGCACGAAAGCATGATAACTAAAACACGAAAGCATGATAACTAGAACACAAAATACAGGATAATAAGAAAGGTCAAACAATACAGAACTTTTCTCCCATACCAAAAACTCAACATGCATATCACATTATAAAAATGCATGTCTCTACATAAAGCAAACTATACATTGCTATGCTAAAATACAAAAA
>MNCI01032640.1:42855-61856 GCA_015680685.1 Gnetum montanum | reverse complement strand
AGTCTTATATTAGCAAGGGTAAATGAATCACAATGCAATTGATACCTTGCTTCGGTGTAAGTCCATTGGCTGAGTTTTGGTATGGCTGATACGGATCTAGAGATATAATAATGATCACTACCGAAGGTGTAGGGGTTGGGAGAAAATCAAAAAAATTGGGCCCCGTACCCCCATGACTAATCACAAAGCTCCGGTAGTGATAGAATGAAGAAAGAATAAGAACAAAAAGATGGAGAAAAAGAGACAACTAGGACATCGATGAAATGGATGTCAAGATGGAAATGAACAAAATAAAATGGATTGCAAGAATGTTAGGGAAAAGAAATTAACTGGTGCACCAAATAGGAATGGTAGTGGGTCCTCCCCAAAGCAGGCTCATGCCCTTAATACCCTGACAAACCCACATTCAAAGAGTTCATAGGCTCTAGGAATGTCATTTTGAATAAGAGTTAAAGTCTTAACCACAAGAATTTACCTAAAAGAAAACAATGCGTCAACCAAAATATACACTAATGATACAACCTGTACTGTCCGAAATCGTCGGTCTCTAGTTGGAATGAAACAGAAACCAAGAGATCCCCAGACAAGCACAGAAGAGCCTACCTTTGCTTGAGGGCAAGCTGGAATAAACAAAGGCAGAGTATCTTGAGTGGTCTACACGCGGATCAGGCAAGGATTTCCCCAAGCGTACACCGATATACTGTACACTGGGTTATATGTAAACGACGTAAGTAATGTAGAGCCAAGCGTAAACGTGCAGGAATGTAAACAATAAGTATATAAGAAATGAACGAAAAAATGTAACGAATCTTAGTAAAGAATGTGGCAATATTATTGCAAAATAGAAGTTACAATGCACCGGTCTTAATGCAGTTTTGGATCTGACACAAGGCGGACGAAAAGCTCCAGTAGATGTAGTGGGATGACAGTTTACTCAATTCGGTGGTTGCAAGCACAGCATAAAGGCTGTATGTTCAGCGTGCAAGGTTGAAGTCTAGCGTATAGGATGTAGGAGTCAGAATTTTCTTAGTGTGGTTTTGCCTCCGATTTTTACCAAAATGCTCTTCAATTTTTCGAACCCAGATCTAGTAAAAAATTGGGGTTTTTATATGGGTTTTGATGTTAGACTCGAGTCTAAGAGGGAATGATTGGTTGTGGAGTGCTGGACTCTCGGGTCGGGTGACATGTGGCACGTTGACCGAGTGTGAAAGAATGAAACTTGACAAGTGTACAGCGTGCTGTATGCCAGCATACAGTGCTGCACGCCCGCGTATACACGCTGGGTGTGTGAGCCTGGCGTACAGACTTGATTGGAATAACAGAAGTCATAAGAATGCTGTAGTCGGATGTTCAACTCGGGTCACCCTGATCTGACACAATTTTGAAGATCTTTTGATTAGTATACGTTGTGCCACATACTTGGCGTACACACTATTTATACGCTGGGCATGCAGGATGCTCATATATGATGGGCGTATACGCTGGGCGTGTAGGATGCTCATGTACGCTGGGTGTACACATCGTAGTGCCTAATGTCGAGCCCAAAAATTTGATTTTCTAGAGCCTGTGATGTTGCTTGCCAATTGCCTTGTTCTTGTGAGTTGATGCATTGCTCTAAAGTGCTGTTTCCATGCCATTTTTGGAATTCCATGTTGGGTGTATACATCGGTGCTGGGCATACATGTGAAGCGTGTACATTGGGCGTGTACGTTGGGTGTATACACTGGGTGTATATGCTGCATACTTGGTGAAAACTAAGTATCTTGAACTCCGAAGTTGTGATGTTTGATGCCAGATGTTGACGTGGTCGTCGGTGAATTCCAGGGCACCGTTTCTCATTGAGTTTGACCCTTTTTGAAGCTGTTTGTGGGGCCCTCAAGCTTTGGTCATGGTGAGGAACATCATGACTTAGCTCAACTCTTATTGGAGAAGTACTAAGCTCAAAATTTTGTGGTGTTTCATTGGCCCCTCTTTGTTGACGCTTAGAGGAATCGACCTGAGAAGTGTCGACAAAGAAGTGCAAAACACCACAAGCAACTTAGTAGCAGTGTCCTTTGACACTTGGCCAGATGTCATCACACCATGTTCAGTAGTACATAGGATTGGAAAAATGACGTTTGTAGCTGGATGGGTAAATGGAAATTGTGGGGATTGGGAACTAATTCAGGGACTTGCGCGGTAGAGGAGATGTTCTCGTATGTATGCGGGTCATGTTGATCCTTGTCAATAGCTATGGCTTAGCTATTTTTTAGTAGAATTAGGATCAAAACATGATGTGTACATCCTTTGGTGGTACAAGACCCTTGTTTGGGGCTTAAAAGATCTTGTTGACACAACCAAAGCCACGCAATGATGTGTTGCGTTCTTTAGAGGAACAAGGCCTTTGCATAGCGTTTAAAGGAAACCTGTTGATGGAGAGCCAAAGCCATGCAACAAGATGTTACGTGAGTTTTTTTTTTGTGACAAAAGCATTTGCTTTTAAGACGGCTACCTTCCAGCCAAGGGCTTATATGGGAAGGGCCCCCCATTTTTTTAGCAAAGAATGTGGCATGTGGTGGGTTGCAACTGTTTATGGCGTTGCAGTGTGCCACAGTTTGTTCAACGTTTAAGGTTGTGCTAGGTGCGTCCGGGATGTAACTGAGTAGAATATGTGGAGGGATAGGTGGGACATGTAACGGTGAATGTACTAATGAATGGCTTGATTAGTCTTGTCACGTGCATTATGAACATTGTCTTACTTTGCTGCTATAGCGAAATGCATTCTTGTACAGATACTTCTGAGTGTCATCCTGCAAACATAACTCCAAGAAGACAAGAAAACCATGCGTGAGTAAGTAAGCTTAGACTTGAACAGATACTGATGAAGCAAAGTCGTCGGATGAGATTGCAGGCATTGTATATGAATGGCAGCCCTGTTATTAGGATCAGCTGATTACGAGCGAGGCAACGGTGTTGATGAAGTTTGAATGCATATGCGGACTGGGAGATTAGAGATGAAGTGGCCAGTTTATAGTCATAGCGGACTATCGTGGGTTAGTTTTATGTCATGACCCATTGGACATTGCCCATTTAGCATCGTGGCAGACGATACATTGCTAGTTTCGAGTCTTGGTGGACCATGAAGAGGCAAACCAGTTTATATTCTTAGCGGACTCTGGCGAATGAGACTATGGCAGTTTAATGTCGTACTAGACGGGTGCTAGTTTATTGTCATTATGGACATTCTGTGGTATCAGTTTATCATCATGATGCCAGGATGAGCTGTGGTATCAGTTTACCATCATGATGCCAGACGAGCTGTGGTATCAATTTACTGTCATGATGCTAGGACGAGCTGTGGTATCAGTTTACCGTCATGATGCCAGGACAAGTTGTGGTATCAGTTTACCGTCATGATGCGAGGATGAGCTGTGGTATCAGTTTACTGTCATGATGCCAGGACGTGCGCATACCTGAATCCGTGCTCAAACGTGGAATGGCTTCAAGAACATATGGTTGGTCGGATTTGCAAGCTCATTCCCTTCCATGTCAGCTAGTTTGAATGCTACATTGTTGTACACTTTGGTGACCAAGTAGGGCCCTTTCCAATTAGTTGAGAATTTGTCCGGGTGGTCCCGAATAGCTTTGAGTACAAGGTCTCCTTCCTTGATAGGGCGCTTATGAACATCGTGTCGATGGCATTGTCACTGTTGTTTTTGATACCACTCAATCTGATCGAGTGTACATATACGTTCCTCCTCCACCAAGTCCAAGTCAACAATGCGTAGGTCATTGTTTTGCCCTTCGTCGAGGAGTCCAGAGAGTGTAATCCTTAATGACGGTACCTGCAACTCCAAGGGTAAAACAACTTCTGAGCCGTAAACAAGACTATATGGTGTTTTACCTATGGATGTCCGATGTGTAGTACGATAAGCCCAGAGTGCATATGCCAGCTATTCATGCCATTTTTTCTTGCTTTGGGTAAGCATCTTTTTAAGTACTGTAATGATGATTTTATTTGTGGCTTTAGCCTGTCCATTACTTTGAGGGTAGTATAGGGAGGAGAAGGAATGTTTGATCCCTAGGCTTTCACAGAAAGTTCTGGTTTCTGCACTGCTGAATTGTGGCCCGTTATCAGTAATGATGGTCATGGGGATGCCGAAACGGGTCACAATGTGTTCGAGGATGAAGTTGCATATGTCTTTGGATGTGGTTTTTCTAAGGGGAATAGCTTCTACCCACTTCATGAAATATTCTGTCTCGGTTATGATGAAACTATGCCTTGCAGAAGATGATGGTGTTATTGGCCCGATAAGGTCTAGCCCCCACTTTTGGAAGGGCTAAGTGATTTTTTCTGTATGCAACTCATTTGGTGGAACATGTATTTGATTGCTATGTTTTTGACAGACACTGCACATTTTGGCCTTAGAGAGACAGTCATACTCCATGTGTGGCCAGTAATAGCCCAAACGTCTTATTTTCATTGCCATTACTTTAGGTGCTATATGCCCTCCGCATAATCCATCATGTACTTGCTCGATGATGGTTTGGGCATTAGTGTTACTGATGCATGTTAACAGTATGCCTTCGTAGGATCGACAACACAACGTGTCCCCTACCAATGCATATTGTCGGGAGCATTTTCGTATTGCGTCTTTTTGTGCATTCGTTAGGTGTTGCGGTGTTTCACCATGTAGAAGGTACTCTTTTATGTCATCGTACCATTCTATTGCGTGTTTTGTACTAACATATGCAATCGGTAATTCATCGAGAGTATCAATTATCGGTTTAGCACAACTGATTATAGAGCTTGGCAACATATGGAACATATTTGGGGATATGTTTAGAGCTAGCGTGGCAAGTGCATCTGCGATGGTATTATCGTTTCTGGAAACATGTTGCACGTCCATACTTTCGAATTGTTTTAGTAAGTGTTTAGCTAAGTCACAGTACGGTTGTAAATGTTGTGCTTTACATGTATAAATGTCTGTGACCTAGTTCAAAACTAGTTGTGAGTCCCCTCTAACCATGAGTCGTGTGATGTTGGAGGCTAGTGCTGCCATAAGGCCCCTAAGGAGACCCTCATATTCTGCTATGTTGTTGGTACAGTGAAAGTTGAAGTGGTAAGCAAAGGGTCGGACCTCCCTGGAGGGGTAGGTGATGATGGCTGTAGCACTGCCCCCTCGAGAGGTGGATGCTCCATCAAAGTTCAACACAGCTTCATATTGATCTGGAACTATGTTTATCGCACTCACATTTTCGTTTGGAAACTCTGGCTCTATCGTTGCTTGGTCATGCGTTGGTGATGTAGTTAGTTGGTTTGCTATGCCTTGACCCTTGATCGATGCCTGCGCTATGTAATGTAAGTTGAATTTGGCTATTATGGCTTTCCAACGTGCTGTTCTACTTGACTCATAAATGTTACCAGTGATGGCCCTGAGCACATTGTCTTTACAGATTATATTGGCTTGGTTATGGAAGAGGTAATGTCACCATTTCTTTAAGGAAAAGACAAGGGCTAAACATGACTTCTCCACCTCGCTATACTTCTTTTCGTGGGCCACTAATGCATGGCTCAAATAATAGACAGGGACTTCAGTTCCATCCTCCCATTTTTGGTAGAGCATGGAAGCGATGGATGAATCCGACGTGGTGAGATAGATATAGAAGGGTTTATTGTTCTATGGAGGGTACACTATTGGTAGCTGAGCCAGTGCTATTTTAATGTGGTCAAAGGCTTCCTGGCACTGTGGAGTCCATTCAAAATGGACATTCTTTCGTAGCAAGTGGTTCATGGGTTTCAACTTGTCTGTCAGTTTTTCTATGAAACGCCTAATGAACTGTAATCTATCTTGTAAACCCTGGAGTTCGGTAAGGTTGCTTGGTGGTTTTAGGTTGATGACAGCTTTGACCTTATCTAGATCCACTCGTATTCCTATTTTTGACACTACAAAGCCTAACATTTTACCCGTTTTTACTCCGAAAACACATTTCTTTGGGTTGTGCCTAAGTTCATATTTTAAACAATGTTTCAGGACCAAATCTAAATTTTGGATGTGTTACTCAGGTGTTTTTGATTTAATTGAGATGTCATCTATGTAATCGTTGAGCGAATGAAGTATGTAATGGCTAAAAATAAACGTCATTGCCCTTTGATATGTGGCCCCAGTGTTCTTGAGACCGAATGACATCATCGTATAACAAAAAGTCCCCCATGATGTCATAAAGGTAGTCTAGAATTGGTGTTCTGGGTTAATACGTATCTGGTTGTAGCCTGAGAAGCCATCCATAAAAGATAGCAAGGCATGCCTAGCTGTTGAGTCAACAAGTTGATCAATGTTGGGTAGGGGAAAATCATCCTTTATGGTCGCAATGTTGAGGTCTCGGAAGTCAATGCATAGGTGAATGCTTCCGTTCTTCTTCGGGACAATGACCATGTTGGATACCCAGTCAGCATAATCAATAGCCCGAATGAAACCTGCCTGATAGAGTTTGGTTATCTCGTTGTGAACTACCAACGCTACCTCTGGTTTAACCCTTCTTGCCTTTTGTTTCACTGGCCTTAATTTTGGATCAAGTATAATATTATGTTCGACGATTCGAGGATCTAACCTAAGCATGTCAGTGTAAGACCAAGTGAATGCTTTTATGTTGTTTCGGAGCACATGTTCTATGTCTTTGGCCAGTTGAGGTTGCAATGGTGTGCTCAATTTTAGTACCTTGGCTTCACCATCAGACATAGCAATGAGGGTTTCAGTTAAAGGGTCTTCAGTAATGTTATCAGCTTCTATGTCGAGGGATTTCATCATACTTTCATAGCTGTCTAATGTTTGTTGCGTTGAGGCTACGACTGTGTTGTCTGTTGATGGGCTTAAGTTGATGAAATTTACGTTGATTTCTCTCGTGATCTTTCCGTATGGTCCATCAATGGTCAATGGTGAAAATAGATGTTGTTGACCCATCAGGCTTGCTTCTGCCAATAAACAGAGGGTAGAGTAAGCAAGTAGGGGTTGTTACGGGTTGCCAGGTGATGTAAATCATGTGTACATATATTGTGGTAGTTTATCATCATGCGTTGACATGTGGCAGTTTAAGGCCTTACCGGGCCATATGTGGTAGTTTAAGACTGGGCCGTGTGTGTGCGTATCGATGACGTTTAGTTGATGTATGAAGCGAACAGAAGAGTGTGCGCCAAAATGTGCAGTGTGGGAAACCGAAATCGCCTTGCCAGGGAATATGGTATGTGGTAGTATTTGTCATCTTGGTATTTTATTCTGCATTTTCCCGTACTTTGTATTTTAAGTAATTTTAATTAAATTAAATAAAAAATAAAAAAGACAATGTAAGGCGACGGTGGCGGGGTCAATGCAATGCTATATATATAGCGTGAACCTGTCATTTGTCAACAGCAGTGTAAACCTGAATTGAATTGCAGCGTGAGCGTAAACCCAAGTTGTAGCATAAGCGTAAAGCACCAGATCTCACCGTGAGCGTAGAGCCGCAAACCCCAGCGTAGTTGTAGAGCCGCAAACCCCAGCATAAGCCAGTTAGTTCTAGCGTACAGGACACCGGAATGGGTAGAGGCAAGGAAGTAGATGGCCGAGGGAGGAAGGAGCCCAACTTGACGTTTGCTGAGGAAAGTGAGGCCATGTTGTGGTGTTTGCTTAGGCATAGGATTCCATCATGGTCTAGATCAGCACATGGGTAGGCTCTAATCTTACTCTAGTTAATTATTTTCTTTTATATGTGCCATCTGAGCTTAGACGATTTTTCACAGCGTGCAGAGTCTGCACGTTGAGCGTAGATAATGTTTCACAGCATGCAGAGTCTGCACACTAAGCGTAGACGATTGTTCATAGCATGCAAAGTTTGCACGTTGGGCGTAGACGATTGTTCACAACATGCAGGGTCTGCACGCTAAGCGTAGACGATTGTTCACGGCGTGTAGGGTCTGCACGCTGAGCGTAGATTATTGTTCACAGTGTGCAGAGTCTGCACGCTGAGTGTAGACAGTTGTTCGTAGTGTGCAGAGTCTGAACACTGGGCGTAGACAGTTGTTCGTAGCGTGCAGAGTCTGCACGCTGGGCGTAGACAGTTGTTCGCAGCGTGCAGAGTCTGCACGCTGGGCATAGACAATTTTCAACGTGGAGTGTTTGAACTTTATTTCTTTATTTTATTTTTGTGTATAACTTACTTATCGCAGCATTCTGGTTATTTGCATGGATCCTAAGCCGTTCCTCTTAGTAGTTGAGCTAGTCGGGGTATTGGCCTGGTTCGGGCCGGTTGATACTGAGGAGCCTGCCCCTGACATGATTATCAACAACAATGGGGTATGGTTTAGGGAAGGGGCTTGTGAGTTTCTTGCCTTTATTTTAGATGGGTTCAGGGTGGTGATCTGGTCCCATCTTAGCAAGCAGGAAGCGAGTAGCGTGCTTGAGGCAATGTTGCCAGGATCGTCAAACAACATCATTTCTTTCATGGTTGACATTGATGAGGGACCACTTACAATTGAGGGTGGTCCCTCTGGAGGGCCTAGGTCTACACGTCCATTATCATGCATGTGGGACTTACTGCCACGTGACCCGCAATCTCTCAATAACACTTTATTTTTGGCGGCGCATGCGCATACCTTGTTTCAGAACCCTCCGAGCACGGTGTACAGGGTGGAGAGGTAAGCTCATTTAATTTGTGATTTTGATGTTGTTGTTTAGTGTTTGCTCATGTTTTGACGACTGTTCTTTCGCAGGCCCCAAGTTGACAAAGACAGAAAATATGTGAATGATGATGGACTTGCACTGGCCCACACAGCTTTAGAGACATTCATGGAAGGTCCCACCCTCCGCAGAGTTATATTAGCTCAGACAAAGGGTGACATCGTTCACTTTCATAAATAGTTTTCTAGGGCATTTGCGCAATGCACAGCTCAGGGATGGATGCATGGAGATTGGTCACATAATGGACCGATTTTCCCCTGTGATGCTGACTTGGGTCCCAGCAACGTGGATCCCTCGATTGAAGGTGAGTGAGGATGTTTTTCTGACACCTTCATTTGTTTATTCAACCGCAATATTGATTATAATAGTTTGATGGTTTGACATTACATTTGTAGTTAGCACCCCCATGGCGGAGACCCTGTTACGACCGGGCGGACTGAGAGCACCTTGTCAATGAAATTTGGGGAGATCAGCAAGGCACAACGATGGTTGCATACCAATGCCCCATCTTCTATCGTCCGTTGCTTGAATGACGTGGGTCTCATGGAGCTGTTTACAACCCCAAGCCCTGATGTCTCTGTAGCTAAGATGATTAGAATTGTTGATTCATTCGACAACTCTGTCAATTACTATAGCACTTGTGTCAAGGATGTGAAAATAGTTTTTCATCTGTCGACTGATTTCTTTTTAGACCTCTTTGGTATCCCAGCAAATGGTGTGAATGTGGTCTTGGACAGGGCGTAGAAGGAACCCCATGTGGTGTGTGAACTAGAAGATTGGTTGGGCATTCTAAAGGGCACTAAGGGGTTTCCTATGCAGAGAACATCAAAAGTGGCAGAAGTTAATGAACTGTATCCCTTGTTTCGGGCGTGGGTGTTTCCTAAATCCCTGTCACAAGTGAAGAGCCTTGGGGTGGAAGCCGTGCACGTCATGTGGACTATTTTAGAGATAGGGCTATGTTATAATTGGGCCCAGTTTTTGTTGTCGGGTTTCCGTGGGGAGATAGTGTAGTTGCGTTCAAATGTTGAGGCACAATCCCATTTTACCTTTGCTTTCTTTGCGGGTTATCTGCATCACCTAGCCAAATTTTTGGTGGTCCGCGTAGATAATAAATATGTTTTGCGGGATCATGCTCAATTATCTCACCCATGGGTTAACCATTTGTTTGAGGTGGCTGAGTCTCAGGATGCACCCGAGGGAATTGATGAATCAGTTTCCATCACAACAGGAGGGTCATCTGGTGCTTCAATCCACACACGTGACAGTGTGGGGTTAGAACCAGAGAATGTACCCTACATTGCTAGGAGGGCTGATCGGGTGATCCAGGAGACCATCGAGAAAACAAAATCAAAGCTTTAGAAGTGCGAACACCCTAAAGAGGTGGCCTCCACTGTGGAGGAACCAAAGGTGAAGCACATACAATTTAAGATGCCTATTCAAGATAAGTAATTTTGATGCCCTTATTGTATCACCATTATCATCATTTTCATCTCATTCCTCATCATTCATTTTTTTATTGACTATTTACATGAAACCAACATCTTCAGACCTAACTCGGGAAGTGAGGAGGTAGGAATTAGAAACAATTATCGAGGAGGAAGAAGCTCCGATGGTTTTAATTGAAGAGGAGGAAGCCGTCAAGGACCAAGTGGAGGTAACCGAAGAGCTGGCAGAAGACACCACGGAAACAGAATTGGTGGATGATCGGGATGGGGTTGATGAAATGTTTAGTAGCTTCCTCAAGGGGAGATTGGACCTTGGTGATCCTCCGAGCTGGGAAGGGCACAGGGAATCCGATATATTTTCTTTCATTTTATTGTGTGGCCTTTTGAATCATTGTTTCCATTATGTGGTGTTTTAATTTTATGTCATTCACTTCCAGACGAGGATATTGACACTAGGGCGGTCCCTACCATGCGGTTGGAACTGCCTATGGTAGTGGTTCAACCTAAAAGGACTGTTGAGGTTGATCCACCTCGAACTCATGGGCCATTTACTTGGATCGAGATGCCAAGAAAAATGGATTTTGTTGCCAGTATTGTCGATGAGGTGGTCGAATGCATTCAGCAGGCTCACCCTGAAATAGGTACAAGCGTTTCAAGCATTTTTGCTACCTTTCGAGTTACACATTCTTTTCTTTTCCATCTAAGATCCAATGCTTGTTTATTTTCGTGTGGATAGGAGCCAAATTGAAGTGGGATCCGTCCAAGGCTGTTTGCATTGATAGCTTGCCTACCCTACCACCAGAAGTTGAACAAGTACCGAGACAAGTCTCAGATGAGGTGGCGGAATGTCTTGTGCATGACGCCAAATTTCTTTGGACCTGTAGGCGTTCCATCGAACAGCTATGGTTGCAGATTCAGGCAAGGGAAAAAGAGGTTTCCGAGTTATCAGCTGAACGTGATGATCTTAAAGCTCGTTATGAGTTTGCTTCGGCCAGATTAATAGGTGCTCGCTCTTGGCAGACTTCCGAGATCACTTATACTAGATATTGGAATTTGATGAACCACCATGCATCATTGACTCGGAAGCTAGCAGAACATAAGGCCTAGATAGATCTGTTGAACCTCAAATATCAAGATTGGAAGGCCTTCGCTTCCAAGGTGTGAAAGTGGGGTCAAGATGAGAAGAATCATAAGCACCATTACAAGAAGTAATTGAAAGAAGTTTCTATAGAGAAGCGCTAGCTTGAGATGTTCATAGAGGGTCTGGGTCTACGTTCTGCATTCGATGCCTTTGCTGAGAACACCATAGTTAAGATGGAATCCCCTAAGAGGATAATTACGACCACTTCTAGGGAGGTATTTGTGGGTGAATTTCCTTTGAAACGTCCCACATGGTTGGCGGTTGACAAGGGGAAGGCCTTAGAGAATGTTGATTTGGGTCTCAAGGGGACCGACTGGGCCAATTTTTCTAAGGAGAAAATCCTCCGTCGGTTGGAATTCGGCTTAGGGGGGTCTCCTACGGTAAGCAAGTTGTTCTTGCAATTTTTTATTTGTTGAATAATGTTTGGGATTTTCTCTTTTCTTTTTTGTGTTGATCGTTTCATTTACCTTTTATAGGGTCGGGGCGACGATGATGTTCAGGAAGGTGGCCCTAGCAGAGCAGGGACCCACGCTAGCGGTGAGTCTGAAGGGGGGGAGCCTTCCCATCCCTGATGTTTAGTTTTCATAATTTTGTTTCATTTTTCTTTTACATGGATCATAAATTGAACGTTTTGTCTTGGGTTGTACTGAGCTGATGAATGAAACTGGTGAACTATTATTCTTATCTAACTATATATGAATACATATATGTATATTTCTATGTTGAAGTTTGAACTCGTTCAAATGCAGAGAAAATATTTTTGTTCTTTTGGCTTTTATTGTAAAAATGATGCGGGAATGTAAAATGTTTTGGTTTTTTTTGTTGTTTAAGTTGGAATACACGAAGTGGGGATGTATGTAGGAATGTAATTATAATCGAAGGAAAGACGAAAATGTAACGGAAAACTGTTATGGATGATACAACCAATGAACTTGAATTTGCAAGAAAACAAAGTGTAAGAAAATGGTTTAGTTTAAGGCCATTGCGGGCCACATGCGCTAGTTTAAGGCCATTGCGGGCCACATGCACTAGTTTAAGGCCATTTTGGGCCATGTGTAAGCAAGGGAAATTTCAGGTGACACTAGTGGATTTCTTGGTAGACCGATCATTTTTGATCGTGGCTAGTTTTATGTCATTGCAGACATGTGATAGTTTAACGTCATTTCAAACTTATGAATATAGTTTATCATCATTTCAAACTGTGGTTCGTTTATTGGCTTAGTAATTTTTTGATTTTCCTCATTTTAACATTAGGAGTAGTGTTAATGGGTACGATTCTATATTCAGCATCTCCCTCACTGATCACGTTGAATGGTAATTCGGCCCAAGGGACGTCTGGTGAAACAGTTTCCTCGTTGATGCTTTCTGGTGTTTTCGCCTATGTTGTAGTTTCTATGTTTATGGTAGTTTCTAGTTTAGACAGTGTATGTGCGATGTCAGGTCCAAGTATTTCTATGTTGGGTAAATTTTTCTTTATGTTTAATAGATCGTTGTTCACAGCTTGCGTGCCTCCTTGTTGTTCATTTGTATCATCTTGTTTAGGCTCTTCAAACTTAACCTCTAAGCCTTGGTCGATATCTGTGTGCGATGAAATAGTTGGTGTAGTGGCCTCCCCATGTATGATGATTTCACTGCCTTCGTAAGGCAGGTGAATCTCTTGGTGTATGGGGGAAGAAACCACTTTCAGTTGGGCTAACCAAGGCCTTCCCAATATCAAGTTGAACCCTCACATTTTGTCAACGACCACAAAATCAGTAGATGTAGGGAATTGATCCCCTGCTACAAATTCTAACGTTACAGTGCCTTTTACTACTATGCGTGATTCGCTAAATGATTTCAAGCATGTAGTAGCGGTTGGTCTAATTAATTCTATAAGCCCCAATTGTTCGATGATGGGATAGGGTACTACGTTCATAGCGGCTCTATGATGCACTCTATGTATTTTAAATTAATTTACTCGTATGGTTATGAACATAGGCGCGGTTTTCACTTTCCCTATTTTCTCATCCGTTTTGATGTTGTCATCATGGAAACCTAGTGACTTAGGAGTCAATCCTGAAGGCGAATACATTACTGCGTGAATTGAGGATTCATTCGAAGGTAAGTCTTCGCTTACTGAGATGGATGTCAACATGCGTACTAAGGCCTCGTGGTGGGTTTGCAAAGTTAACACCAGGTCATATAAGCTTAATGAGGTATTTTTTTATTTGAGCACCTGCGTGACCTGTGTTAGAGCTATTGCTAAATCTTTACTGTTGGGCGTTGTACTGTCCAAAATCGTCAGTCTCCGGCTGGAATGAAACAGAAACCAGGAGATCCCCAGACATGCACAGAAGACCCTACCTTTGCTTGATGGCAAGCTGGAATTAACAAAGGTCGAGTACCTTGAGTGGTCTGCATGTGGATCAGGCAAGGATTTCCCCAAACGTACACCGATATACTATACGCTGGGTTATATGTAAACGGCGTAACGAATGTAAAACTGAGCGTAAACGTACAAGAGCGTAAACAGTAAACATGCAACAATTAATGAAAAATTGTAGCAGATTTTAGCAAAGAAGTGTAGTAATATTATTGTGAAATGAGAGTTACAATGCACCAGTCTAACGCAGTTGTGACTCTGACACAAGGCAGACGAATAGCCCCGGTGGATGTAGGAATGACTGTGTCCTGGGTTCAACTGCAGGCACAATGTAAAGGCTGTATGCTCAGCATGCAAGGTCAAGATCCAGTGTATAGGGTTTTTTGCTCTCACTTCTCAGCGTCTCTATTTCTTTGTTTTTCTCTGGTTCTTGCTGAAAAATTGCCAACCTTTGTCTAGTGAAAAATTGGGGTTTTTGTACAAGTGTAGACATGGGACTCGGGTTTTGAGAGGGAATGATTGGATGTGGAGTGCTGGGTTCTCGTTTCGGGTGACATGTGGCGCATTGACCAGGCGCGAAATAATGAAATTTTACAAGTATACAGCGTGCTGCACGCTAGCATATATTGTTGTACGCCAGCGTATACCGCTGCACGCCAGCGTATACGCTGTATGTATGACCTCGGCGTACAAACTTGATTAAAGCAAAAGAAGTCCTCGACCTTCAGATTTGACTTCGGATGCCATGAAGATGCTACCTGTAAATGTTTAGCTCGGTTGACCTTGATCTGACACTGGTTGTACACTTTGTATATCCTGGGTGTATACGCTGGGCATATACATTGGGAATACACACCCTGCACGCCCAGCGTATGAACTCCAGAATGCATGATGTCAACATCTGATGATTGCTCTGTTCATGTGAGTTGATGCTTTGTACAAAGTCTTGCTCTGCAGTGCCGTTTCCATGCCATCTTCAGGGGTTACATACCTAGCGTATACGCCAGTCATACATGCTGAGCATACATGTGAGGCATGTACGCTGGGCGTATATGCTGGGCGTGTACGCTGGGGAATGCATACTTGGGCATATACGCTGGGTGTGTACGCTGGGCATATACACTGGGCGTGTACGTTGGGGAATGCATACTTAGTGAAGACTAAGTATGTTGAGCTCCAAATTTTCCATGTTTGATAGCAGATGTTGTCATGGTCGTCGGCGGATCCAAGAGAACTGCTCCTCGTTGAGTCCAACTCTGCTTGAAGCTTTTTGTGGGGCCCTCAAGCTTTAGTCATGCTGGGGAACGTCATGACTTAGCTCGATTCTTGTTGGAGAAGTACTAAGCTCAAAATTTTGTGGTGTTTCATTGGCCCCTCTTTGTTGACGCTTGGAGGAATCGACCCAAGTAGTGTCGACAAAGAAGTGCAAAACACCACAAGTAACTTGATAGAGACATTATCCTGTGCCACCTGGCTAGACGTCATCGTCTCAGTAGTACATAGGATTGGAAAAAATAAAGTTTGTAGTTGGATGGGGAAATGGAAATTGTAGGAATTAGGAATGGAGTCAGGGATTGTGCATGACAAAGGGGATGTTCTGGTGTGCATGCTGATCCTTGTCGATAGCCATTGTTTGGCAGACTTGGCATCAAGGCATGAGAGGTGCATCCTTTGGTGGAACAAGGCCCCTGTTAAATGTTTAAGAGGACTCGTTGGCGCAATCAAAGCACGTGATGATGTGTTGCATTCTTTGGAGGAACATGACCTTTGTTTAATGTTTAAAAAGGAACATGTTTGCAGGGAGCCAAAGCCATGCAACGAGATGCTACTTGATCATTTGAGACATGTGCATTCGCCTTCAAGATAGCTGCCTTCCAGCCGAGGGCTTGTATGGGAAGGGCCATTTTTTTTATGTTTAGCCTTGTTTTATGTGCATGCTCAAATGCTATGTTGTGGGTTGCAACTGCTCATGGGTATTGCAGTATGCCACAGTGTGTTCAATGTTTTAGGCTGTACTGGGTGTTTTCGGGATGGAAATGTGTAGAGTATGTTGAGGAATAGATGGGAAATGTAACAGGAAATGGGAATGTACTAGTGAGTGGCTTGATTAACCTTGTTACGTGTGTTAGGAACAATGTGGTACCTTGTTGCTGTGATGAAGTGCATTCTCGTACGAACACCTCTGAGTGTCATCCTACAAACACAACTCCAAGAAGACAAGAAAACCATGAGTGAGTAAGCAAGCTTAGACTTGAACAACAACTGATGAAACCAAGGCACCAGATGAGATTTCAAGTACTGAATGTGAATGGCAGCAATGTTGTTAAGATCAACTAATGCCGAGTGAGGCAGCGTCTCTGATGAAGTTTGTATGCATTTGCGGACTAGGAGATTAGAGATGAAGAGGCCAGTTTATAGTCGTAGCAGACTATCATGGGTTAGTTTTATGTCATAACCCGTTGGACATTTCCGATTTAGTGTCGTGACGGATGGTACCTTGCTAGTTTCGAGTCTTGGCCGACCATGAAGAGGCCAACCAGTTTATAGTCTTAGCGGACTTTGGCAATTTAGTGTCGTACCAAATGGGTGCTAGTTTACTGTCATTACAGACGGGTGCTAGTTTATTGTCCTTGCAGACATTTTGTGGTATTAGTTTACTGTCATGATTTCAGGACAAGCTGTGGTATCAGTTTACCGTCATGATGCCAGGACGAGCTGTGGTATCAGTTTACCGTCATGATTCCAGGACGAGCTGTGGTATCAGTTTTAAGTCATAATCTAGGACTATTCTGTGGTATCAGTTTTAAGTCATAATCCAGGACTGTTCTATGGTATCAGTTTTAAATCATAATCTAGGACTGTGATGTACCTCAAGTTTGTCAGACATAGTACCTCTTCAAGTACAAGTGGTTTGTAGGATTGGCGAACTCGTTTCTATCCATGTCAGCAAGTTTGAATGCTCCATTGTTGTATGCTTTGGTAACTAAATAAGGCCCTTCCCAATTGGCTAAGAATTTATTTGGATGTTCTCGGGCAGCCTTAAGGAATCGATCTTCTTCTTTGATCGGGCATTTGTGGAGATCATGCTTGTGCCTTTATCTTTGCTTTTTTTGGTACCATTCAATTCGATCGAGAGTTCGTACACATTCCTCCTCTACCGAGTCAAGGTCAGCAATGCGTAATTCATTGTTTTGACTTTCACCAAGAAGACTGGAGAGAGTTATCTGCAATGAGGAAACCTGCAATTCTAAAGGTAAAACAACTTCAGATCCATATACAAGACTATATGGAGTTTTACCTGTGGATGTTCAATGTGTCGTTCTATAAGCCCACAATGCGTAGACTAATTGTTCAGGCCATTGTTTCTTACTCTGATTCAGCATCTTTTTGAGTACTATGATGATAGTTTTGTTTGTAGCCTCTGCTTGACCATTGCTCTGTGGGTAGTAAGGTGATGAAAATGCGTGTTTAATGCCCAAACTTTCACAAAATTTTTTGGTATCTGTGCTGCTGAATTGTGGCCCATTATCAATAACAACGGTCATTGGAATACCAAAACGGGTTATAATATTTTCCATTATAAAGGTGCAAACGTGTTTTGACGTAGTCTTTCTAAGAGGAATAGCTTCCACCCATTTTGTAAAATATTTAGTTGCAGTGATAATGAAGCTATGGCCTGCTGAAGATGATGGCGTTATTGGGTCAATTAAGTCTAAACCCCATTTTTGGAATGGCCATGTGATTTGTGCGGTATGCAGTTCGTTAGGTGGCACATGTATCAGATTACTATGCTTTTGGTAGATGTCACATGTTTTAACTTAGGAGATGCAATCGTATTCCATGTGTGGCCACTAATAGCCTAAACGCCTAATCTTTGTTGCCATTACTTTAGGTGCTATGTGTCCTCCACAAAGTCCTTCGTGGATTTGTTCCACAATTGTTTGACCATCAGTGTTACTAACGCACGTTAGCAAAATTCCTTCATATGATTTACGACATAAGGTGTCGCCTATTAATGTGTATTGCCGAGAACGTTTTCATACGGTGGCCTTTTAGGCATTTGTCAAGTGTTGTGGAGGTTCGCCTTTTAGAAGATACTCTTTTACGTCATCATACCACTCTATTGCATGTGTTGTACTAACAGATGCTATAGGTACTTCATTTAGAGTATCAATTATAGGTTCGACACAACTGGTTATAGAACTAGGTAGTGCATGAAACATTTCAGGTGTCATGTTTAAGGATAGTGTGGCAAGTGCATCAACGATGGTATTTTTGCTTCTAGGGACGTGTTGTATATCCACTTCTACTAGTTGTCTCACTAGATGTTTAGTCAAATCACAATACGGTTGCAAATGGATAGCTTTGCATGTGTAGGCTTCAGTGACTTGATTAATAACTAATTGAGAATCACCTCGAACTACAAGGTGTGAGATTTCCGAAGTTAGCACTGCTTGAAGTCCTCTAAGAAGACCTTCGTATTCTACTATGTTATTGGTGCAAGGAAAGTTGAAGCGATAAGCAGAAGGTTGGATTTCCCCAGAGGGATAGGTGATGACGGTAGCAGCACTTCCCCCTCGAGAGGTGGATGCTCCATCGAAGTTCAGCACAGCTTTGTATTCATCTAGAACTATGTCTATCGTGCTCACGTTTTTGTCTGGAAACTCTGGCTCTATCGTTGCTTGGTTGTGCGTTGGTGATGTAATTAGTTGGTTTGCTATAGCTTGACCCTTGATCGATGCTTGCGCTATGTAATGTAGGTCGAATTCAGCTATTATGGCTTTCCAACGTGCTATTCTACTTGACTCATAAATGTTACCTGTGATGACCCTAAGTACATTGTCTTTATAGATTATGTTGGCTTGGTTGCGGAAGAGGTAATGTCGCCATTTCTTTAAGGAAAAGACAAGGGCTAAACATGACCTCTCCACCTCGTTATACTTCTTCTCATGGGCTACTAATGCATGGCTTAAGTAATAGACAGGA
This sequence comes from Gnetum montanum, assembly GCA_015680685.1. Classification (NCBI taxonomy): domain Eukaryota; kingdom Viridiplantae; phylum Streptophyta; class Gnetopsida; order Gnetales; family Gnetaceae; genus Gnetum; species Gnetum montanum. Next base: position 43,229 of record MNCI01032640.1, on the reverse strand, counting down.
ACTTCGGTTCCATCATCTTGTTTTTGGCAAAGCATGGACGCGATGGACACGTCCGAAGTGGCAAGGTAGATGTAAAACAGTTTATCATTTTGAGGTGAATAAACTATGGGTAGTTGAAAAAGTGTTGTTTTAATATTGTCAAATGCTTCCTGGCACTGTGGAGTCCATTCAAAATGGACGTTCTTGCGTAACAAGTGGTTCATAGGTTTCAACTTTTCCGTTAGTTTTTCTATGAAACGCCTGATAAATTGTAATCTACCTTGTAGACCTCGGAGTTCGATAAGGTTGCTAAGTGGTTTTAAGTTTGTTATGGCCTTAACTTTATCGAGGTCTACTCGTATCCCCACTTCCAAGGCTATGAATCCAAGGATTTT
>MNCI01032640.1:14221-42105 GCA_015680685.1 Gnetum montanum | reverse complement strand
AAACGCTGACAATCCATCGGGCTTGTTCCTACCAATAAACAGAGGGTAGAATGAGCTAATAGGTGTTGTTCCATGTTCCTTGGCAACGTAAATCATGTGTACATGTACGATGGTGGTTTATCGTCGCACTGAGATGCATGGTAGTTTAAGGCCTTATCGGGCCATGTGTGGCAGTTTAAGGCCTTACCGGGCCAAATGTGAGCTGAATATGGCAGTTTAAGGCCTTACCGGGCCGTGTGTGGCAGTTTAAGGCCATACCAGGCCGTGATGGCAATTTAAGACCATACCGGGCCATCATGGTAGTTTAAGACCATACCCGGCCGTCATGGCAGTTTAAGGCCATACTAGGCCATATGTATGATTTGACGATGCCTAGTCGCCGTATAATTTGCATTGGAGAGTTTGCGCCAAAATGTTCAGTGTGGGCATCTGAAGTTGATTTATGAGGGAATTAACATGTGGTAGTGTTGATTTTGTTATATATATATATTTTGTATTTTGTATTTTGAACAATTTTAAAAAAAAAATTAATAGAAATGAAAGGCGAAAGTGGCAGCAACAGGGTCAGTGCAGTGCTATATATAGCGTAAGGCTATTAGTTGTCAGAGGCACCATGAACTTGAAGCAACCCGGAGCATGAGTGTAAACCTCAGCATAAGCGTAGAAGCTCAAACCCCAATGTAAGCATAGAAGCTCAAACCCCAGCGTAAGCATGAGCGTAGAAGCTCAAACTTAGCGTAAACGTGAGCGTAGAGGCTCAAACTTTGGTGTACAGGATTCAGTTCGGCGTGCGGGTTCGAACCCTTAGTGTAAACCTATCAGTTTCAGCGTGCAGGACGCCAAAATGGGCAAGGGCAAGGAAGTAGAAAGCCAGGGGAGGAAGGGGCCTGATTTGACTTTCGCAGAGGAAAGTGAGGCCATGTTATAGTGTTTGCCTAGGCCAAGGGTTCCATCGTGGCCTGGATCGACACACAAGTAGGCTCTAATCCTGCCTCTATTAACTATTTTTCATCTGTACTTGTTATCTGGCGTAGATAGTCTCGGCAGCATAGACAGTTTTGGTAGTGTAAAGGGCTTGTACACTGAGCATAGGTCTGTAGCGTAGAGGGTCTCTACAGCGTACGACGTAGACGATTTTCATAGTAGACTGTTTTCACAGCGTATAGTGTAGACTGTTTTCACAACGTATAGCGTAGACTATTTTCGTAGCGTATATGCTGAGCGTAAATGATTTTTCTTTTCATGGCGTATACGCCTAGTGTTTTTGCAGCGTATACGCTGAGCGTAAACGATTTTTCTTTTTATGCCGTATACGTTGACTATTTTCGCAGTGTATACGCTGAGTGTAAATGATTTTTTGACAGCATATATGCCAATTATAAACAGTTTTTAATTTTTTGAAGTATTGGCCTACAACATGAAATTTTGTTTTTTCCATCTCATTTTCATGTATAGATGGTTTATCACAGCATTTTGGTTACTTGCAGGGATCCTGAGCCTTTCCTCTTGGTAGTCGAGCTAGTTGGAGTACTGGCATGGTTTGGGCCACTTGAGACCGATGAACCTACCCCTGATCTGACTATTGACAACAATGGGGTATGGTTGAGGGAAGGGGCCTGTGAATTCCTCGCCTTCCTCCTAAACAGATTTAAAGTAGTGGTCTGGTCACACCTGAGTGAACAAGTGGCGCGGAGCGTGCTTGAAGCTATGTTGCTGGGATCTTCGGATGCCGTCACAGTTTTCATGGTGGATATTGACGAGGAACAGCTTGTGATCGAGGATGGTTCCTCTGGCAGGCCCATATCTACTAGTCCGTTAGTGCACGTGTGGGACCTATTGCCACGAGGGCCTGACTATCTCAATAACACCTTGTTTCTGGCTGTGCGTGTGCACACGTTATTTCAGAACCCTCCTGGCACGGTATATTGGGTAGAGAGGTAAGATCGTTTAGTTTGTCGTTTCTATTTTTTGTCATTTAGTGTTTTCTCTTGTTCTGACGACCGTTCTTTTGCAGGCCCCAAGTTAACCAAGATGGGATATGTGTCAATGATGATGGGCTTGCCCTAGCTCATACTGCTTTAGAGACCTTTATGGTGGGTCCTACCCTTCATGGAGCTGTATTAGCTCAGATGAAGGGTGACATTGTTCACTTCCATAAACGATTTTTCAGGGCATTTGCACAATGCATGGCTCATGGGTGGTTGCATGGAAATTGGTTATGTAATGGACCAGTTTTCCCTCATGATACTGACTTGGGTTCTAGTACCTCGAAGCCCACAATTGAAGGTCAGTGATGACATTTTCTAGATGCCTTAGTGTGCTTGTTCGACTGCTGGTGGTCATACTAATGTGATGGTTTCAAATTGTGTTTATAGTTGATGTTCCTCCCGGCGGAGACCCTGTTACGACAGGACAAACTGAGAGTACCCTATCGATGAAGTTTGGGGAGATTAGAAAGGCATAGAAATGGTTGTACACCAATGCCCCGCTATCTATTGTCCATTATTTGGATGATGCCAGCCTCATGGAGTTATTTACAACCCTGAGCCCTGATGTGTCTATAGCTGAAATGATCAAGATTGTTGATTCATTCGACAAGTCTATCTCCTACTACAGCACCCATATTAAGCGTGTCAAAATATTTTTCCATCTATCAGTTGAGTTACTTTCAGACCTGTTCAGTGTACCGGCAGATGGCATAAATGTGGTTTTGGACAGGGCACAGAAAGAGCTTCATATGGTGCGTGAGCTAGAAGACTGGTTGGGTGTTGTAAAGGGTTCCAAGGGATTTCCTATGCAGAGGACGTCAAAGGTGGAGGAAGTTAATGAATTGTATCCCCTATTTTAGGCATGAGTGTTTCCTAAATCCCTGTCCCAAGTGAGGATTCTTGGGGTGGAAGCTGTGCGCATCATGCGAACCATTTTAGAGACTAGGATGCGTTACAATTGGGCTCAATTTTTGTTCTCGGGCCTTCATAAGGAGATAGTGCGATTGCATTCAAACATTGAGGTGTAGTCCCATTTTACATTTGCATTCTTCGCTGGCTATCTATGCCATTTGGCCGAGTTTCTAGTGGTTCGTGTGGATAATAAATATGTTCTACGGGATCGTACTCAATTATCTCGCCTGTGGATTAATCATTTTTTTGAGACAGCTGAGTCCCAAGATGCACCTGAGGGGATTGATGAATCTATGTCCATCATGACAGGAGGGTCATCTGGTACTTCAATCCATACACGTGACAGTGTGGGGTTGGAACCAAACGATGTGCCCTATACTGCAAAGAGAGCTGAACGTGTCATCAAGGAGACCATCGGAAAGGCCAAGTCGAAGCTCCCGAAGCGTGAACGCTCAACAGAGGTGGCCTCAAATGTGGAAGAGCCAAGGGTGAAGCGAATACAGTTCAAAATGCCTATTTGAGGTAAGTAAGCTCAGCGCACTTATTGCATTATCCTTTTCATCTTATTCATAATTTTCATTTTGACCGCTTACATGCAGCTAATGCCTTCAGACTTGACTCGAGAAGTGAGGAGATAGGAGTCAGAGACCATTATTGAGGAGGAGGATGCTACAACAGACTTAATAATTGAGGAAGAAGAGCTAGACAAAGATCAGGTGGAAGGTACGGAGGAGATAGCGGAAGACACCACGGAGACTGAACTGGTCAATGACCAAGGTGGTGTTGATGAAATGTTCAGTAGCTTCCTTAAGGGAAGATTGGACCTTGGCGACCCTCCAAACCCAGAAGGGATCAAAGGAGACGGCATGCTTCCTTTTGTTTTATTGTGTTGATTGGTGAATCCTCGTTTCTATGGTGTTTTAATTTAATGTTTTTATCTCTTTTAGACGAAGGTAGGACAATTCCTACGATGTAGTTGGAAGTGCCTATGAAGGTGGTTCCCCCTGAAATGCCCCCTGAGACTAGTCCACCTCGTACTTGTAGACCATTTTCTTGGACCGAGATGCCAAGTAAAATGGATTACGTGACCAGTATCATCGACGAGGTGGTCGAACATATTTAGGAAGCCCACCCTGAGATAGGTACAAATGTTTTGAGTCTTTTGCAGCTTTCGAGTTTCACACTCCCCTTTTTATCGTCTAATGTTTAATGCCTATTCTTTTTATGTGCATAGGTACCAAGCTGAAGTGGGATCCATATGAGACCGTTAACATTGAAAGTTTTCCTACACTACCCCCAGAAGTTGAACAGATACCAAGGCCAGTGTATGAAGAGGTGGTGGAAGGTCTTGTACATAACGTCAAATCGTTGTGGACCTGTAGGCGTTCCATCGAACAGTTATGGTTGCAAATCCAAGCAAAGGAAAAAGAAGTTTCCAAGTTGTCAATTGAACATGATGATCTCAAGGATCGATATGAGTTTGCCTCAGCCAAACTGATAGGTGATCGTTCTTGGTGAACCTATGAGGTCACTTATACTAGATATTGGAACCTGCTCAATCACCACGCGTCACTAACCCGGAAACTAGTAGAGCGTAAGGCCTAGATAGACCTGTTGAATTTCAAGTGCCAAGATTAGAAGGCCTTTGCTTCCAAGGTGCAAAAGTGGGGTCAAGACAAGAAGAATCATAAGCACCACTACAAGAAGTCATTGAAAGAAGTTTCCATAGAGAAGCACCAACTTGAGATGTTCGTAAAGGGTCTGAGCTTACGTTCTGCATTCGATACCTTTGCGGAGAACACCATAGTTGAGATGGAATCCCCCAAGAGGATTATTACAACTACTTCTGGGGAGGTTTATGTGGGTGAATTTCCCTTGAAACGTCCCACATGGTTGGCGGTTGATAAGGGGAAGGCGTTAGCGGATGTCGATCTGGGTCTCGAGGGGATGGACTAGGCCAGTGTTTCTGAGGAGGAAATTCTCCGTCAGTTGGAATTCGGCTTAGGGGGATCTCCTACGGTAAGCAATTTATTCTTGCAAGTTTTTTATTTGTTGAATAATGTTTGGAATTTTCTCTTTTCTTTTCTTGTCTTAATTGTTCTTTTTTCTCTTTATAGCGTGGAGGGGGTGACGATATTCAAGAAGGTGGCCCCAGTAGAGCAAGGGCCCATGGTGGAGGCGAGTCTGAAGGGGGGCAGCCTTCCCGTCGCTGATGCTTAGTTTTCATAATTTTGTTTCATAATTTTTTACATGGATCATAAATTGAACATTCTGTCTTGGGTTGTATTTGAACGGATAAGTGAAATCAATGAACTATTATTCTTGTCTAACTGTATATGAATACGTATATGTATATTTCTGTGTTGAAGTTTGAACTCGTTCAAGTGTAGAGAAAATATTTTTGTTCTTTTGGCTTTTGTTGTTTAAACGTAAAAATAATGCAAAAATGTAAAATGTTTTGGTTTTTTTTGGTTTTTTTTTAAGTTGGAATGCATGAAATGGGAATGTATTCATAATCAAAACATAATTGCACAAAAGAAAGTGTAACGGAAAACTGTTATAGATGACACAACAATGTAAACATAAACTTAAATTTTGCAAGGAAACAAAGTATAAGCGGATGGTCTAGTTTAAGGCCATTTCGGGCCATAGGGAAGTTTCAGGTGGCGCTAGTGGATTTCTTGGTAGACCGATCATTTCTGATCGTGGCTAGTTTTATGTCGTTGCGGATATGTGATAGTTTAACGTCAGTTCGGACTTATTAATATAGTTTATCATCATTTCAGACTTGAATGTCATTTATTGGTTTAACAGTTTTTTAATTTTTCTCATTTTAACGTTAGGAGTATTGTTAACGGGTATGATTCTATATTCGGCATCTCCCTCACTGATCACGTTGAATGGTAATTCAGCCCAAGGGATGTCTAATGGGATAGTTCCCACGTTGGTGCTTTCCGGCGCTTCTTCATGTATCATGATTTCCGTGTCAATTGTAGTTTCTAATTGTGGCTGCGTATGTACGATTTCAGGCCCGGGTATTTTGTTTTGGGTAGATTTTTCTTTGTATTTAAGAGATTATCACCTATTGGTTGCGTACATCTTTGTTGTTTGTCTACATCATCCACGTTGAATGGTAATTGCTTAACCTCCAAGCCTTGGTCTGTATCTATATACGATGAGATGGTAGGTGTAGCAGCCTCCCCATGTATAACGATTTCACCACCTTCATAAGGTAGGTGAATTTCTTGGTGTATGGGGGAAGAGACTGCTTTCAGTTGGGCTAACCAGGGCCTTCCCAATATTAGGTTGAACCCTGGCATTTCATCGATTACCACAAAATCGACAGATGTGGGGAATTGATCCCTTGCTATAAAGTCTAAAGTCACGGTGCCTTTGACTATCACGCACGACCCGCTGAATGATTTCAAACACGTGGTGGCGGTTGGTTTTATTAGCTTTGTAAGCCCCAATTGTTCAACGATGGGATAGGGTACTACATTTGTAGCGGCTCCATCATCAACATGGACCCTATGTATCTTGAATTGATTTATTCGTATTGTTATGAACATAGGTGCCATTGTTACCTCTCTTGTTTTCTCGTCTACTTTGATGTTATCATTGTGGAAACTTAATGGCTTAGGAGTTGACCCTCGAGGCGAGTACATTACTGCATGAATTGAAGGTTCATTTGGAGGTAAGTCTTCGCTTACTGGGATGGATGTCAACATGCGCATTAGAGCTTCGCGATGGGTTTGAGATGTTAACACCATGTCGTATAAGCTTAGTGAAGTGTTTTTTTGTTTAAGTACCTGTGTGACCTGCGTTAGAGCTGTTGCTAGATCTATACTTTTGGGTGTATGTTTGTCGGTAGAGATTTGGTCCATCGGGCCCAACAACTTTATTTCATGCATAGTTGGTTTGTCATTTTTACAGGGAATCGTTGATTTGGGCATATCATATTTTTCGGATGATTCACCATCATAACCTATGTTTGGTTTATTATTAGATGATGTCATGGGTATTGCGTTTAACGGGGTAGGCTTGGGAGGTCCTAAGGCTAGTCGTTGGTGCTCCTTCTCCAAGTGTTCGTGTGTAAGCTTGTCTGCTAGGCGTTCTCGTGTGTGGCGTGGGGGTGCAGTTGGTTTCGAGACCTTAGGTTGTTTTGGAACTTGTATTACATATGGAGTAGTGCAAGGTTGCGGTTGGACGGTTACATGCGGTTGAGTGCCAGGCTGGCTGGGCACCTTGATGACATAGGGACTGGGTTTATTTTGTGTTTGCGAAGTGGAGGACTGGTGGTCACCAGGATGTTTGGGTGTCCTAACGACGTATGAAGTTGGCCTAGCTGGAGGTTGTACCTCCGTTGTTGCGATCGTAGATGGTACTCGGACTACGTAGGGGGCGGGCCGAATAGGAGGTGTTTGAGTGTTTGCGATAGTAGTGGCGGGGGGTATGTGCACTATGTATGGTTTTTCGTACGTTGGTGTAATGGAAGTTTCTACAGTGGGGGGAATTTGGATGACGTAAGGTTTCTGTGGGGAATATGATGGTTGAGGCACAAATGTTTGTATGGTGGGAGGAATGTGCACTACAAATGGTTCCTTAGGTACCTGCTGCTCATGATCAGAGAGGATGGTGTTAATCCTCGGTGTTTCTGGTTTGTTATCGAAGTAGATGGTATTAATTACATATGGTGCTTATTTAGTATTTAGAGGGCCTTTATAAACGCCCATGGCCTGGTTTTGTTGTTGGACTGGGTTGGCTTCATCAAAAGTGATTTGACCTCCATCTATCATCCGTTGGATGTCTTATTTTAGGGTGAAACAATAATCAGTGCCATGTCCATTACGTTGATGATAATCGCAAAAATGGTCCATTCTAAAGATTTTTGGCACTTGGGGCTCATTTGGCATTGCTAGGCTTGGGTTCTGAACCAATTGATAGAACTGATCATATCTTTGGATCACTGCAGGAGACAACTGTTTATGTTTCATCAGTCCTACTTTCAAGAGTTGGTCGAATAGTTGCGATGGCTTCATGGGTAGTGGCGTGTATTGAGAGGGGTCCTTTCTCTCGAAGTTTCTCGTACGACCTAGTGTTGGGTTTTGTGGTGCAAATGATTCTGGTGCGGTCACAGGAGTGGGTTTAGCATAATTAGTAGGGGAAATAGGTGGTTTTCCTTGTTGCCCCACATTCACTTGTTGTGTTTCTGCTAATGCTGCTATAATTGTTTTAACCTTTTCTTTATCTTTCTTACTATGTTGATTCTTAAAGGCCAAATATGCCAGATCATGGTTGTTTTGTGCTGCCTTCTCTATGCTCTTGATCTGTACAAACGCTTGACTCAAAGTGCGTGCATTGAGATAATATAGTTTGGATTTGACAAAGTCGTTGATAGCCCCTTTTAGAATGGTGAGGAGATACGTCTCTGGGATTGGCTCCTGGAGCTCATTGAGAGCAGCACTCCACCATTGGATGAATATTTGGACAAGTTCAAGAGGTGCCTGTTTGACCTGTATGAGGCTATCCAGTGTTGCTTCAGGCTTCAAGTTATACTTGAACCTAGTAAAAAATTGGTGTAATAAATCTTCTAGAGAAGATATTGAGCTTCGTGGCAAGGCCCGATACCAATCAAGTGCTCTCTTAGCAAGGGACATGGGGAACACTCGTAGAATGGCATGTGGCCATGCCTAAAGTAGTGCGCATTCTAGGCTAAATGTTATGAGGTGGGCATTGGGGTCTGTCTTCCCATGTATTTAGTCAGCGTGGGTAAAGATACACCTTTGGGTAATGTCAGCGGCAGAACCAAAGAGCTAATAGGGTCATCGTGATAGAAGTCCACTACCTTGAGCTCTCCGTCGGCGGCTATCTTGAGGCGTTTGACCTCGTCAGTTAGTTCCTACATTAGTTTTTTAGCGTCAACCCAATCTTGGGCACTAGGCGAGATAGTAGGTTGAGGATGTTGTATAGTATACATGTTAGATTTTTGGACAGTGGGGTGGAAGGAAGAAAGTTGTGTAGTTGGAGGCTACGTTTGCGGAATATTTGTGGTGGGTGGTACCAGGGGCAGCACATTGTACACAAGGGGTTGTTGTTGTTGTGGTTATCCTTGAGGGATGTTAGCTGGTAGAATTGTTTGAGGAGGTATGTTATAGTGAGGGAATTGATGCGGTTGAGCACCAATCGCTACCCATTGGCCAGTCACGCTTTGTATAGGCACACCCTGAACTGGTTGAGTTGCAGCCATGAAAGGGGCTCCTTGTGTTTGGATCCGGGGGATATAATGGATGGACGTAGAAGCTGGTATCACATGCGGCATCCCAATCACTCAGGGTGGGAAGGTCGCTCCTACATTATTTTGAGGAGGTTGTACTTGCGAGAATGGGGCTACTGTTGCAACGGGGGGAATAGCAAGAGGGAGTGTGTTGAGTTGCGAATCGATTACAGGAGGAATATGAACAAGTGTGGAGGATTCTTGTTGAGGTATTTATGCTTGGGTGAATTTAAATGGTTGAAGGGACGTAATTTCCCCTGTGGCTGGATGGAACAACGGGTTGGCATAGGTTTGTGGACTAAGAGTATGGTACGAATCTTCATGCTTGGATTGGGCTATGAAGTCATCCTCCTCTTCCAATTTAGGATTTACCACAGGCTGATCTAGAGACTAGCTCCTTTGCAGGAGGAGTTGTGAGATGAGCTCAAAGTAATGCTCTGGGAGAGGGATGATATCATACAGGGAAGGGATGAACTCATGTCCTCCCCTATGGAAGAGTTCATATTGTCTCTTAACCTCCATTTCGGTTTGGTCTACGGCTAGGCCGGCTTGTATTTTTATGCATATGAAATTGTATTGGTCCTGATTTATGATGTTAAATGATGGGTTCCTCCCTTGCAACCTAAGAGACTGGCGAGGCCCCCCAGTGGGTTGTAACATTGGTTGCTGAACGGCCATGGTGCCTACGATGTCCGTAACTAGCTTGGTTGCAGCGTTGGAGTTTGCAGTGTTCATGATGAACAGTTATGAATATGACACGGTGAAGGGATATGAAATTGGTATACTTAGTATGGCGTACACCTACGTTCGCTGCATACAACGTATAGACTGGATCTCAGCGTACAGGCTTCAACGACCAACGTATAGTGACAACGTACAAGCATACGTTAAAACGTGTAGGCAGAGCAGTCTATAACGTATACCGAGCAGCGTAGACAGAGTCTACAACGTACAGCATATACAGAGTCAGCGTACAGCATATAGCATACAACGTACACTGGGCAGTGTAGACAAAGTCAGCGTACAGCATAGACAGAGTCTACAGCGTACAACGTATACAGAGTTAGCGTACAGCATAGACAGAGTCTATAGCGTATAGCGTATAGCGTATATAGCATACAGTGTACAGCGTACACTGGTCAGCTCAGACAAAGTCAGCGTAGACTCAACAACATAGACACTGGGAATTCTGTTGAACGGGATGTCGATCTGGGAATTTCAAAACTGGTTTAGTGTCGATGTAGTGTGAGTCTGAGAAGATCGGGATATGAGAGCACAGTAAGTTTTAAGTATTTTTAGGCCCTCCTTCTAGTGCCATTTTCTGTACTATCTGAAATCATCGGTCTCCGGTTGGAATTAAACAGAAACCAAGAGATCCCCGGACATGCACAGAAGACCCTACCTTCGCTTGAGGGTAAGCTAGAATTAACGAAGGTAGAGTACCTTGAGTGGTCTGCACGTGGATCAGGCAAGGCTTTTCCCTAACGTACACCGATATACTGTACGCTGGGTTATATGTAAATGGCATAACAAATGTAAAACGGAGCGTAAACGTACAAGAGCGTAAACAGTAAACATGCAACAATGAATGAAAAACTATAGCAGATTTTAGCAAAGAAGTGTAGTAATATTAATGTGAAATGAGAGTTACAATGCACTGGTCTAACGTAGTTGTGACTCTGACACAAGGTGGACGAATAGCCCCGGTGGATGCAGGAATGACTGTGTGTTGGGTTCAACTGCAGGCACAGCATAAAGGCTGTATGCTCAGCGTGCAGGGTCGAGATCCAACGTACAAGGTTTTTTGCTCTCGCTTCTTAGCCTCTCTGGTTCTTTGTTTTTCTCTGGTTCTTGCTCAAAAATTGCCAACCTGTCTAGTGAAAAATTGGGATTTTTATACAAGTGTAGACATGGGACTCGAGTTTTGAGAGGGGATGATTGGCTGTGGAGTGCTGGGTTCCCAGGTCAGGTGACATGTGGTGCATCGACCGGGTGTCAAACAATGAAATTTTACAAATATACAGCATGCTGCACGCCAGCGTATATTGTTGTATGCCAGCGTATACCGCTACACGCCAGCGTATACGTTGTATGTATGACTTCGGCGTACAGACTTGATCAAAGCAAAATAAGTCCTCAGCCTTCATATTTAAATTCGGATGCCATGAAGATGTTTCCTGTAAATGTTCAGCTCGGTTGACCTTGATCTGACACTGGTTGTACACTTTGTACATGCTGGGCATATACACTGGGCATATATGTNATGCTGAGCGTACATGTGAGGCATGTACGTTGGGCGTATATGCTGGGCATGTGCGCTGGGGAATGCATACTTGGGCGTGTACGCTGGGGTATGCATACTTGGACGTGTACGCTGAGGAATGCATACTTGGGCGTATACACTAGGCGTATACATTGAAAATGTATACTTAGTGAAGACTAAGTATGTTGAACTCCAAAGTTGCCATGTTTGGTAGCAGATGTTGTCGTGGTCGTCGACGGATCCCAGGGAACTGCTCCTCATTGAGTCTGACTCTACTTGAAGCTGTCTGTGGGGCCCTCAAGCTTTAGTCATGTCAGGGAATGTCATGACTTAGCTCGATTCTTGTTGGAGAAGTACTAAGCTCAGAATTTTGTGGTGTTTCAGGCATATGTTTATCAATAGTTATTTGGTCCATCAGGCCCAACAGTTTTATCTCATGCGTGGTTGGTTTCTCACTTTTATCTGTAGCCATTGATTTAGACGTGTCATGCTCTCTGGATGATTCACCCTCGTGGCTTGTGTTCGGTTTATTGTCAGATGATGTCATGGGTATTGCACTTAGAAGGGTAGGCTTGGGAGGTCCTAAGAACAATCATTGATGTTCCTTCTTCAAGCATTCCCATGTAAGCTTGTCTACCAGACGTTCTCGTGTATGGCGTGGGGGAATAACTGGCTTTGGAATCTCAAGTTGCTTTGGAGTCTGCATAACATATGGGGTAGGGTGGGATTGTGGTTGAACATTTGAGTGCGGTTGAGTGTCAGGTTGGCTAGGAATCTTAACAACATAAGGGGTCGGTTTATTCTGTGCTTGCAGAGTGGGCGATTGGTGGTCATCAGGACGTTCAGGTATCTTGACAACATATGGAGTTGGCCTAGCTGGGGGTTGTACCTCCGTAGCTGCGACCACAGGTGGTATTCAGACCACGTAAGGGGCAGACCGAGTAGGAGGTGATTGTGCATTTGTGGCCGTAGTGGTGGGAGGTACATGTACTAGGTATGGTCTTGGTGGTGGTGTGGTAGAGATTGCTACGGCGGGGATCACTCGTATGACATAAGGTCTTTGTGGGGTGAGCGGGGTACATGGCGTCGGTGTTTGTACAATAGGAGGAACATGCACTACAAATGGTCTCTTGGGGGTTTGCTGCTCATGATCTGGATAAATGGTGTTAATCTTAGGTGTTTCCGGTTCATTATCCAAGTAGATGGTGTTAATTATATAAGGTGCTTCTTTGGTATTTAGAGGATCTTTATATATACCCATGGCTTGATTTTGTGGTTGGACCAGATTGGCTTCATCAAAAGTGATTTGACCTCCATCGATCATCCGTTGGATATCCTGTTTTAGGGTAAAACAATAATCCATTCCATGCCCATTACGTTGATGATAATCATAGAAACGGTCCATTCTAAAGCCTTTTGGAACTGGGGGCTCATCTGGGGTTGCCAGGCTTGGATTCTGGACCAATTGACAGAACCGATCATGTCTTTCGATGTCTGCCGGGGACAATTGTTTATGTTTCATCAGTCTAGCTTTCAAAAGTTGATCGAATAATTGCAAAGGTTTCATGGGCAGTGGTGTGTATTGAGAGGGGTCCTTCCTCTCAAAGTTTCTCGCACGACCCAGTTTGGGATTTTGTCAGGTTGACGATTCGGGTGCGGTTGCATGAGCAGGTCTAGCATAATTAGTAGGGGCATCGAGCAGTTTGCCTTGTTATCATGCATTCGCTTGTTGTGTTTCTGCTACTATCACTATAGTTGTTTTAGCCTTTTCTTTGTCTTTCTTATTATGTTAGTTTTTGAAGGCTAAGTAGGTTGGGTCGTGGCTGTTCTGGGCTGCTTCCTCTATGTTCTTGATTTGTACAAATGCCTGATTGAGAGTGCATGCATTGAGATAATATAATTTAGACTTGAAAAAATCGTTAACAGCCCCTTTTAGGATGGTGAGGAGATAAGTCTCCGGGATTGGCTCGTCAAGCTCGTTAAGGGCAGCACTTCACCATTGGATAAATTTTTGGATAGGTTCAAGTGGTGCTTGCTTGACCTGTATGAGGCTGTCAAGTGTTGCTTCAGGTTTCAAGTTATACTTGAACCTGGTAACGAATTGGTGCACTAGATCTTCCAGAGAAGATACTGAGTTTCGGGGCAGGGCCTGATACCAATCAAGTGCTCTCCCTATGAGGGACATGGGGAACACTCGTAGAATGGCATGTGGCCACGCCTGAAGTAGCGTGCATTCTAATCTAAATGTTATAAGGTGAGCGTTGGGGTCTATCTTCCCGTTGTATTTAGTTAGTGTGGGTAAAGAGACACCCTTAGGTAACATCAGAGGCGGAACTGAAGAGCTGATTGGGTCATCGTGATAGAAGTCCACTACCTTAAGCTCTCCGTCGGTGGCCGTTTTGAGGCATTTGACTTCATCAGTTAGCTCCTGCATTAGCTTTTTGGCATCGGCCTAGTCCTGGGCACTAGGTGAGATAGTAGGTTGTTGTACTGCATACAAGTTAGATTGTTGGACAATGGGCTAGAAGGAAGAAAGTTGTGTGGTTGGAGGTTGTGCTTGTGAAATATTTATGATAGGTGGTACTAGGGGTGGCGCATTGTAGGTAAGGGATTGCTGTTGTTGTCGTTGCACATGAGAAATGTTAGCGGGTAAAATTGTATGAGGTAGTATGTTATAGTGAGGGGGCTGACGTGGTTGAGTACTAATCACAGCCCATTGCCCGGTCACGCTTTGCATAGGAACACCCTGAACTTGTTGAGTCACAGTTGTAAAGGATGTTCCCTGGGTTTGGATCCGTTGTATGTAGTGAGCGGATGTAGAGGTCGGTATCACATGTGGCATCCCGATCACTCAGGGTGGGAACATTACTCCTACATTAGTTTGAGGCAGTTGTATTTGTACGAACGGGGGTGTTGTGGTAGTAGGAGGAATGGCGAGGGGAAGCATGTTGACTTGCACATTAGTCGCTGAACGAGTGGGGATGAGAGCGGATGCCTCTTGTTGAGGCACATGTGCTTGAGTGCTTTTGAATGGTTGGAGGGCCATAGTTTCCTCCGTGAATGGATGGAACAATGAATTTTCATAAGTCTATGGACTGAGGGTGTGATATGAATCTTTATGCTCGGATTGAGCTGCGAAGTCATCTTCCTCTTCCAATTGAGGGTTTACCACAGGCTAGTCTAGAGACTGGCTTCTTAATAGGAGGAGCTGTGAGATGAACTCAGAGTAGTGCTCTGGGAGAGGGATGATATCATATGGGGAAGGGATGAACTTGTGTCCTCCCTTGTGAAACAATTCGTATTGCCTCTTAACCTCCATTTTGGTTTGATCCACAACTAAGCCAACTTGTATCTTTATGCATATGAAATTATATTGTTCTTGGGGTATAATGTTAAATGATGGGTCCCTCCCTTGCAGTCTGAGTAATCAGCGAGGTCTTGCCATTGGTTGTACTACGGGTTGTTGAAGAGCCATAGGGCCTATGATGTCTGTGATAGGCTTGGTTGAAGCGTTGGAGTTCGCAGTGTTCATGATGAAACTGTGGTGAATATAGTATGGTGGAAGGGATGTAAAATTGGTATACTTATCAAAGCGTACACTTAAGTTCACAGCGTATAGCATACAGTGCACAGCGTACAGCGTACATCGTACAGGGTACAGGGTACAGCATATAGCGTATAGCGTACAGCGTATAGGGTACAGGGTACAGCGTATAGCGTATAGCATATAGCCTGCAGCGTACAGTGTACAAGGTACAGGGTACAGCGTACAGCGTACAAGGTATAGGGTACAGCATATAGCGTACAGCGTACAGTGTATAGCCTGCAGCATACAGCATATAGGGTACAGGGTACATCGTACAACGTACAGGGTATAGGGTACAGCATACAGCATATAGGGTACAGGGTACATCGTACAACGTACAGGGTATAGGGTACAGCGTACAACGTATAGCCTGCAACGTACATCGTACAAGGTTCAAGGTATAGTGTATAGTCTGAGTAGCGTGTAGATAGGGTCTACAGCGTGCAGTGTACAGGTTGAACAGCGTTTGGACGGAGTCTACCACATATAGCATAGCATCTGAGCGACATGTAGAGAAGGTCTACAACGTGCAGCGTACAGGTCGAACTACGTATAAACTGAGTTTATAGCGTACAACATATAGTTGAATCAGAAACGAGTTTAAGTGTGATCAAAGTAAGTTTTAGGCAAATCGCCCTCCTAGTTCCATTTTCTATACTATCTGAAATCGTCGGTCTCCGGCTGGAATGAAACAGAAACCAGGAGATCCCTGGACAAGCACAGAAGATCCTACCTTCGCTTGAGGGCAAGCTGGAATAAACGAAGGCAGATATACCGTACGCTGGGTTATATGTAAATGGCGTAAGTAATGCAAAGCCAAGTGTAAACGTGCAGGAATGTAAATGATAAGTATATAAGAAACGAAAAAAAAACTGTAACGAATCTTAGTAAAGAATGTGGTAATATTATTACAAAATAGAAGTTACAATGCATCGGTCTTAACGTAGTTGTGGATCTGACACAAGGCAGATGGAGAGCTCCGGTAGATGCAGTGGGATGACAATTTGCTAAATTCGGCAGCTGCAAGCACAGCGTAAAGGCTGTATGTTCAGCGTGCAGGGTTGAAGTCCAGCATATAGGATGTAAGAGTCAAGATTTGCTTAGTGTGGTTTTGCCTCCAATTTTTGCCAAAATGCTCTTCAATTTTTCGAACCTGGATCTGGTAAAAAATCAGGGTTTTTATATGGGTTTTGACGTTAGACTCGGGTCTGAGAGGGAATGATTGGTTGTGGAGTGCTGGACTCTTGGGTTGGGTGACATGTGGCGCATTGACCGAGTGTGAAAGAATGAAACTTGACTAGTGTACAGCGTGCTGTACACCAGCGTATACTGTTGTACGCCAATGTATAGTGATAAACGCCAGCGTATACACGCTAGGCGTGTGAACCTGGCGTACAGACTTGACTGGAATGACAGAAGTCACGAGAATGTCACGAGAATGCTGCTGTCATATGTTTAGCTCGGGTGGCGTTGATCTGACATAGTTCTGGAGATCTTTTGATTAGTATACGTTGTGCCACATACTTGGCGTACACACTATATATACGCTAGGGGTATACGCTAGGCGTGCAGGATGCTCATATACGCTGGGCGTGTAGGATGCTCATATACGTTGGGCGTACACATCGAAGTGCCTGATGTCGAGCTCGAAAATTTGATTTTCTGGAGCCTGTAAAGTTGCCTGCGAATTGCCTTATTCCTATGGGTTGATGCGTTGCTCTAAAGTGCCGTTTCCATGCCATTTTTGGAATTCCATGTTGGGCATATACGTCGGTGTTGGGCGTACATGTGAAGTGTGTACGTTGGGCGTATACATTGGGCGTATATGCTGCATACTTGGTGAAAACTAAGTATCGTGAACTCCGAAGTTGCGATGTTTGATGCCAGATGTTGATGTGGTCGCCAATGAATTCCAAGGCACTGTTTCTCGTTGAGTTCGACTCTGTTTGAAGCTTTTTGTGGGGCCCTCAAGCTTCGGTCATGGTGAGGAACATCATGACTTAGCTCGACTCTTATTGGAGAAGTCCTAAGCTCAGAATTTTGTGGTGTTTCACAACCAATAATGAGGTGGATAATGGAGAGAAGGATGAAGAGAATAGAATGGAATGGAATCCCAAGAACAAGGTGGTGTACAGCCGTTTGTGTGTTTCATGATTAATGTGACTTGGCAAATCTCATTCCAACTCCGGTCTCAAACAAACCACATCTAGTGACTTCACATTAATGCATTCAGCCAACTATCCACATGAGTAACAAGAATGCAGCTCCAAAGAGTCACCACCATTCCGACGAATGAAGGAGGAGAGAATGGGAAGAGAGAAGGGCCTTAGTTAGAGGGAACATTTTTAGTTCCATAACCAGTGCTTGTAGCCCAATGGATTATTTTATCTAAGGGGTGTGCTTTGAAATTTCACTTTCTCTTTTTTTTTTTTCTGTCTCTTTTTTTGTTTTTTTTTGTTTTTGTGTTTTTTGTTTTTATGTGTGAGAACCACACCATGCAAACACTTGTTATTTTTATTGACTCAGCTTCCCGATAATTGGGTAACGTCAAAATGGTAAGAAAAATTTAGAAGAAATCATCCAAGCACCCAAGAGAATGGCCAACACAAAAGCATCAAGTTCCCTTGAAGTCACACCCTTTTCAAGCCTTGCATCCTTCCTTAGTTTGAGAAGTACCCAGTCACTGATTCGTTATAGTTCTTATTTAGAAAGGGACTGTACATTTCCAAGCCAAGAGAGACCATAGAAACTTGTGGATGAATGGATGAAGTGGACTCATTACCTATCATATCAGAAGAACATACCTTAGTATCAACATCATAACTTAAAGGTAAAAACCAAACATTAGCAATCAAATAGAAAAATAGTTCATACCATCATTAAGAACACTTATTGGATGACAAACTTACAGGATGGATAAAACACACACAAACACACACAAAAAAGATGAAAAAGTATAACGATGTTGTAAAACAAAAATAAGAAAAGTTAAAGAATTTTGTAAAACAAAAATGTGCAAAACAAAAATGTGTAAAACAAAAATGTGTAAAAAAAAACATGTAAAACAAAAACTTGTGAAACAAAAATGTGTAAAAAAAAAACATGTAAAAAAAAAACCTAAAAGAACTGAGGGCCCCCAATGATTAGCATAGGTGGCCATCTCCCCCATGACTGAATGGAAAGGGAGAGATCCAAAATAATGAGCGCATATTTGAATTTCTTAGAAGTTCCCAACTTCTCCCCATTGATGTTCTTAGGTTAAGGAGTGGAAGTTGGTGACGCTCATATTCCAATGTGTCTATGGCTTCGTTGTTATCATGAGTTGTACCCCCAGTTTGTTCCATGCATATTGGGTTGCTCTTTTGATTAGCTGTCAACCACGGGGTGTCTACTACTTGTGTGGTTGCTCCATACAAGCACTTTTGTATTTGTGTTTCTAGGGCACATCGGTTACATGGAAGAGATGCTGAGCATTCTTCCGTGTCATCATCCTCTGAGTCACTGTATGTGCTACATGGAACTTTCTTCTTCTCGATCCTTCCATAAAAGTTTACCTTAGATATCTCCAAGGAAAGATTGCGGATCCCTAGGTATGCATCTATTGTACTCAACCATGGCCTTCCCATTATAATTCGGAAGTCCCCGTTGTCACTATTAACTTCTATCACCAGGAAATCCGCTAAGTATGACCAACCACACACAGTGGTAACTATGTCCTCCACCAATCCCAAGGGAATGGTGATGGACTGGTCAGCCAGCTTTAGTTGAATGTTGCTCTTCTTGAGTTGGGGCAGGTTCCAGGCTTGATACATTTCTTGTGAGATTAAGTTGACTCTGGAACCTGAGTCAAGAAAAGCCTTATGTGATTTGTTCTTGGCAACTTGTAGATAAATTAGGGGACTCCTAGGGTCAGATAGTTTCTTGGGAAGGTGGCCTACCTTGATCCAATCAGTTACAGTATGCATTAACATAACTGTATGCGTGAAGCTCTGTTGTTGGATGGAAAGGAGCTCCGAAGTCTTGTATGTTGGAGGAGTGTGCATAAACTCAACCACTTGTTGTTGTGAGAGCTTTTCTGGGCTTTTGGTTCTGAAGAAAGATCTTATTTTCTTGCAGTTGTCAGAACTAGCAGCGGGTTGAATGTTTACAGCTCTCGCAGTGTTACGTTGCTACGGTTGAGTGGGGAGTTCCCCTTGCATTGTTGGAGCAGGTGGTATGAAAACTACCAGTGGAAAAGAGGTAGACATATTTGGAGTATGGAACATATGTGGGGTATCTCCTGGGGGAGAAGGAGTCCTTCTAAAGTACTCCCGAACTTGGTAGTGATGTTGGGGAGTTGTTTGACCCATAGAGTCACTTGGAGAAACCGACTGCTACACATAATAGCCATAAGGATCAGGTTTCCAATAAGGGTATTGATGTTTAGGCAGTGGCATCCCCCATGAATGTGGGTATTTCCATTGCTGATGTTGTCCGATGGGTTGTGGTGGAGTTCCACTTGGATAGTACGTTAACGGTTGGTGGAACTGTCTTAGGTTACCTTGCGGATAAGGTAACCTTTGGGTTGTTTGCCATTTGTTATGTCTTGGGTTAAGTGCATACACCCCAGACTCTTGTAGATGTGAGATGATTGGACAACACCCCTTAGGATGCTCATATTGGTAGATCTTACATCCACCGTCATTGTCTGTGTTAGAATCCACAACCTCATCAGAGATATTTTTTTTCCCCTTACCCTTGTTATGTGAAGGGCCTGAATCTCTCTGCTTTTTCTTGTCTTTGTCACTACTTCATTCTTCCTTAGACTCCTCTACAATTTTTAGGACAGTTTCAAGTCTATAGTCTAAGGAATCCCATAATTGATCCACCTTAGCTGACACTTCGGTTATTAAATTTTGGAGTGGCAAGGTTTTTCTGTTCACCAACTGGTGACTCATCCTCTTCGTTGCAAAATTTCACTCCCTTCTTTCGAAGGAAAGGATCATGGTTGTATTCTTCCGGGCTTTCTCTTTTTTGTAGCTCACCTTCTTCTTTGGCTACTTGCTCCAAAAATCAATGAATTTCATGGGCTCCAAGTTCTGATAGTCTCCCTTGGGCATAAGTCCCAAGGGTCCTCTTAGTCTCATGTCTTAGCCCATCTATGATGTGGCAAAGTTGGTCCCGTTGTGCATAACCATGGCCCAGGCAACGATGTAACAATGTATAGTATCAGCCCATGGCAGCATCCAAGGGTTCATGATTACCTTGCTTCCATCCTTGGATATGTTTAGGCAAATTAGACATTCTGGAGATGTTTGATACTTGTTGTTAAATAATTCTAACATTGTACTCCACCTCCTAATGGTTTCTGATTCTAAGGACTGGTACCAACTCTCTACTTCCTTAATGAGTTTCCTAGGAAACAACTTTAGTTTCTGCCACTCGTTCTCTATGTTTTGCAAGGTATAGGCATTGTGGAATTCCTATAAATGATGTTGCAGATCAGCGTGATATCCCACCTCAAAGCATGGGATATTTTTCATGTCTAAATGCTTGATCCAACTATCTCTTTGATGCCTTTTTTGTATTCTCACTACCTTCATTATATCGAGCATACTTCGAGTTGCAACTAGGGGCTCATCATGATCATCTCTTTCATGATGTTTGTGATGTCTACATTGTTCCCTACTTTCCCTTCGTTCATGCCCTTTTCCTCTCTCTCGAATCGCTCATCGAGGTCTCTCATTCTGCCTACCTCTATCCTCACTGTTATGCTTCTTGGTGGTTGCGCCTAGATATGGAAGGAGAGGGTGAGTGATGTGATGAAGGAGAGGAAGAAGGAGAACCATCACCATGATGATGTTTCCTACATTCTCTTCGGCTACTATGGCCTCGATCGTGATGACGATCTAAGTGGCCGTCCTTGTCATGTGTTGTTGTTTCCTCAGTGAATAGTTGGTGTTCATGGGGATCAGAACCAGGGTCGTGTATCATGGATCATAGGTTCTGATACCCCACCTTCTCACTATCGTTAGGAGGGGGAACATCATTTGATAGAGAACCCGTTATAATTCGTTCACCATCTCCGATTTCACTTAGGACATGAAGGACCCCTTTGCCCTTCAATAATGTGTGATGGCTCTCCTGCTGTGAGTCCCTGATACGTTGTGCTGCTATGGGATGATAATCCCTTATGTCAAAATCACCTGCAACGCATTTAGCATATAATTCTGTCATGCCTATTTGTGCAAGAGCACGAAGAAGCATGTTAGGGATTACCCGATCTGGGAGTAACACTATGTTACCTTGCAAGTCTCTCCATCACATCTGTTCATCTTGATGGAGGATAAAGGTAAAGTTTGGTATGTATTCATCAGGATGGGTATATACCAATCGGTATTGTTGAGGAGTTGGCAGATTTTGGTTATGTTTTTTAGATTGTCGACTGTTTCTTATATTATCCCTAGGTGGTGAATTGCTCTTTTTAGAAGATGACATCTTGTTTTAATTTGGTGTGCTATTTAACCGTTATATAATTTTTTGTTTAATTAACCCTAAGGGTTCGTTTGAGCTCCCAACAATGTGAGTGATCTCCTATGTTCTACTTAGCGCACAAACACTTAGTCCCCGGTAACGACACCAATGATGAGTGGCGAGGTACCCCTATACTCAACCATACGAATACGAGCGTAGCACGTGCGATCCAGTCAAACTCCATACACTAAGTGCCTACACGCCTCATGGAACACTTAAGGTTAATCATTCGTTATCTTCCCAGACTTACTTGTAGTTGTCATGGTGTATGGTTAAGTCTGAGGTATATGATTTTTATAGCTTTTCGATTTTATCTCCAATGCTATTGAGGTGAAGGGTGAAGAGACTAATTAAATAACTCTAATTAACTAACTAAGCCTTAATTAACCTAGCATCATCATCTGTTTCCACTTACCGTTCACACCCTAAACCGATGCAACCTTGGTTACCAAATGCTAGTCGTTGCTGGGATTACCAAGTGTAACGCACATGCTCGAAGTGGTCATACTAAGGCACTTAACTAGGAGAGAAGGGTTGGGAAAGATTTAATAACTAATACAACATTAAATGATGAATAATTAATAACAGTAACTAAAGATCCTATTTAGCCTATTCCATGCATTGCAAGGTTTATCCAAGAAGTTCATCTTTATTGCCGTATACAAACTTGTGTTCAGGTACAATGTTTGCTCAAAAAAAGATCCATTCACTTTGGAGTTCCTACTGCGGGCACATGGAAATTAATCTATCTCTGGAGGGGAAAAACTACCAGAGTTTCACTACGGTCTAAGCCTAGGATGGGAAACAAGGGAGAGCCGCCTCTTATTTATAGATATGACGATGCACCGCGATATCGCATATGCGATATCGCGGGGGACGACGTGATATCGCATACACGATATCACATGGGATGTGATATCTTGGTAGACACGATATTGCATACGCGATATCGCAACCCATGCAATATCGTGTCCCATCACCCCTCCTCTATCCTTCTTCTCTATGCTCTTCTAGACTCCTATGCCTTTCACCTATAATTAAGTAAAGTCAGTACATAATTGAGTAGGAAGCCTTTACACTTCCCCTGCTAGATGGTCGACAAGTGTTGCACTAGAGGAGAGAAGTGGGGTACAAGGCAACCTACAACCACTATTAGTCTTATCCATGCTCCAAACGACACATACCATATCATCCATGAAGCTAACATATTATCAAAGAAGCATAGACAAAGCCATGGCCCAACATCATCTATCATGCCCATGCAATCATACCCATGATATACCATAAATAGTCCATGATCCACACAATCATAATCCAAATACAACACCTATTTTGAACAATATGACTGACAAACCAATACTATCACATACATAGCCCACGTAGTTGGTAGCATATCCACGCTCAGTGTAGCATGTGAAACGTTGTGATGAAGACTCATAACAACCATTGCCTATAGGTCTTTTATTAGTTTTTTATTTATCCAATCGGTGATAGGGTCTATCAACCTATGACCCGCAACCGCTAGCCTTCTGGAGGACTAATGATAGGGACAAACACACTTATGCCATGGACCAACCATAGGGATGGACACACCTATGTCCTCCCACTCTCAGGATGAGGCCTGAGATAGGAGCCTCACTGATGCATCATAGTGGGGATCAATCCATACTACCTTTAGGGTGCCTCATCACCAATCGGTCCACATACTTATGCTAGTACCACCTACCAATGATCATCACAAGCATCGTCATGAAAACATATACACAAGCTGGCTAGCTTAAGCCAACACAGGTCATAAGAACAACACACCCAAACAACATAACTGCACATATCCACCCCTAACAGTTACAATCATTCCATGAAAACAATACCACAATGCAACAAAATAACATGAAGACCTTGATATGACAAAAAAATACCATATTCCTCAAAAGACATGTACTTCCATACAAATGACCACTAGAATAACCTTTAAAATGATATATGCCGAAAGAGAAAAATAATCCCACGATTAGAAAGCACTTCCTAAAACGATTCCAACGACACTAATTTTACGTAAATCGGACTCCTAGAAGCAAAGTTATGTGTGTTCAAAGTTTGATTAATAAACTAATATTTCAATAATATTTAATTACCACCTTGAGGAATTGGAACTTCCAAAAATGCTCGCACCCCAATAGGCCCCGAAAATAGAATATTCTTATCATACTAATCTTATTAACATCACATATCATATTTCATAAGTCCACATCATACCATACATCCCATATATATTAATAAACAATTTGTAACCAAAATCATACACTTTTGGAAAATATGCAAAATAATGTGCCTAAGCTCAAACTTTGAGCCATACGTCCCACATGCCCTCATTGCATGATCATATACAGTAATTTAGCATAAAAATATAGGAAAAGGTTAAAAACAACCCACCAATTAAAATTGTTGGGGTAGAAATGCTGAAATAAGTAGAAAATCCTCAAAATTTCAGCAAAGCTCCATTTCACTTCCAATAAGTTTTGCACCCACATAGATATGACTGTAGAAATCCCAAATCTAGGTTTAGAGTAAGCAAAAATTGTCCAAAAAGCTCAAAATCTAGAAAAAAAGAAGAGAGCATAAAGAAAAACAAAAGAAAATAACATAACAAAAAAAGATAGAACCAAAACCCAATTTCGGTAATAAGTGATGGTGATGAGACGGTGAGAAGAAAAATAAACATAAAAAACAAAACTATGCTTTTAAGCATATGTATACATGTAACCTTTGTTTTTTTTTTCATGGGTGCACATCACGTGCTAATGTTACTTTTACTTTTTGATTTTTTTTAAATTTATTTATTGCATTTTTTAAAATATGTCATTTTCAGAAGCTCATATATTTTTCTCCTTTACAATAATACCATAAACTTTAAACCTGTGTAACAAGCACATTGGGACTCCGAATCAAAATCCATTTGAATTTGTAAGATCCTTATCATACGCTTACACATTCACATGCAAAAAACACACCCAAACATCATGCAACATAGTGCTATAGTACTAATGCCAAAATGCCAAAATTGTACATAAAGCATAAAAACATACTAGATAGGTGCTCTTGTACCCCAATCTAACACCCCTTCCAGCAACATCACCTGTCTAACACATCACATAGGGCTAGTGTACATAATCACGTTAGTTAAGCATGTAAAGATAACATAATCATAACATAAAAATGAACTCACGTAACATATAAAAGACATTAACTCATCCTCAAAAACCCATCGGGACTCCACATATAATGTATAACTCATAAGCATATGACTATACCTACCGTCTATGAATGGGATGTAACACTCTCCCCTCCTTGAGAATCTTCCTCCTGGAAGATCTTAGGACGAGCTGCGTGCATCTCAGTCTCCACCTCCCAGGTAGCCTCTGATTCTCCATATCTACTCCATAAAATTTTGACCATAGGGACAACCGTACTGTAGATTTGTTGCACCATATGATCAATAATCTTTACATGTTACTCAACATAACTAACATCAGACTATAGTTGTATTCATGAATGGCTAATTACATGATGTTCATTAGGCACATAACTTCATAGCATAGATATATGAAATACATTATGGACATGTGCCAAATGAGAAGGCAATGCTATTCGATAGGCCACTTTCCCAATCTGTTGTAACACTGGAAATGGACCAATGTATCTAAGAGCCAATTTCTCTTTTTGATCTCCAACTGCAAACTCTAGTGGCCTTCAACATCGATTGGCATATGTTTCCTAACTATCTTGTGTAGCTCTCAATCTATCTTGGATCTACCGAATCTGCTCTGTAGTCTACCTCACCAAATCTATGCTCACTTGTTGAAGATCTTCTATGGTATCCCAACATAAAGGTGTTCTACATGGCCTACCATATAACATCTCATATGGTGCTGCTTGCAAACTCTCCTGATAACTGTTGTTATATACAAATTCAGCTAATGGTAGCATTCAATCCCAACCTTCTCTATACTGCAAATCATAGGCTCTCAACATGTCTTCTAGAATTTGATTCACTTGCTCACTTTGACCATCAATTTGTGGATGATATGCCAAACTTATATTCAGCTTTGTACCCATCTCCTTCTGAAATGCTTGCTAAAAATGTGACATGAATCGAGCATCTCTATCACTAATAGTTCGTTGTGGCACATCATGTAACTGCACTATCTCTACAAGAAAGAGATGCACAGTTTCTACTGCACTTATTGATGATCGTCTAGCAAGGAAATGGGTATACTTTGTCAACAAGTCAACAACTACTAAGATAGCATCACAACCACTGTAAGCTTGTAGAAGACCAACAATGAAATCTATACCAATGACATCCGATTTCCACTGAGGAATGTCATAGGAATGCAAATATCCCCTAGGTCTCTAATGCTCTATCTTTACTTGCTAGCAAATTAAACAACGAGCTACATACTCTCCTACATTCCTCTTCATACCATGCCACTAATACATAGGTCATAAATTTTGGTACATTTTTTGACTACCTGGATGCATTTGGTATTTGCTCATGTAGGCCTCATCCATCAATTGAATTCAAAGAGCTTCTGGAACACATACTCAACCATCTCTTTGTAATACTCCCTGACTATCCATAGAGAGCAGTCCATCAAAGGTAATCTATTGGCTTAATGCCTGACATTAAGGATCATGGCATTATTTCTCTTATATCTACTCTTGCAAATCTAATTGGATTGTTATGTTATTAAGCTTACTTACCAACCTACTTAATGCATTTGCTACTTTTTTATTCTTGCCAGGCTTGTATTTAATAGTGAAATCAAAATCAACAAGAAACTCCACCCATCTACATTGTCATAAGTTTAATTATGGCTAACTCATAAGATATTGGAGGCTCTTATGATCAGTCCAAATAGTAACTTGCTCCCATATAGATAATGCTACCAAATCTTCAATGCAAAGATTACAGCACCCAATTCTAGATCATGCATGGGATATCTAATTTTATGTGGCCTCAATTAATAGGATGCATAAGCCACAACTTGTCCATCCTACATCAACACACAACCAAATCCATCCCTTGAAGCATCAATACTAACATCATATGGATGTCCTGGTGTAGGAGATATTAACACAGGATTAGTTACCAATCTATGCTTCAACTCCTCAAATGTTGCTTGACAAACTAGGCCCGAAGTAAAGTTAGCCTCTTTTCTTAACAATCAAGTCAAAGGAGATGCTATGCAAGAGAAATGTTCCACAAACCTTTGATAATATCCTACTAACCCAAGAAGCTTCATACCTCAATTACTAATTGTGGCCTAGGCCAATCATGAACAACTGCAATCTTTGCAGGATCCATAGAGATACTAGATCTTGACACCACATGTCCTAAGAACTGAATCTCTGATTGCCAAAATGAACACTTGGATGGTTGAGTATACAATTGGTACTCCCTCAAAGTCTGTAAAACTGTCCACAAGTGCTTTGCATGAAATTTCTCATTAGGAGAATATACTAAGATATCAATGATGAACATAATCAGAAACTGATCAAGGAATGGACGCATCACATTGTTCATGAGGTGCATGAAATCTATTGGTGCATTTGTCAACCCAAAGGGTAGCACCAAACACTCATAGTGGCCATATCGTATTTTGAATGTTATCTTTGATACATCCTACTCATGAACCCACACTTGATGAGACCCAGACTTGAGATCAATCTTTGAGAATACATGAGCTCCTTGAAGTTGATCCAACAAGTCATTAATGCATGGTAAAGGATATCTATTTTTCATAGTCACCTGGTTTAACTGCCTGTAATCTATGCATAACCACAAACTGCCATCCTTCTTTTTAACAAATAGCACAGGTGCACCCCATGGTGATACATTGGGATGAATAAGGCCTTTATCCCACAAATCCTGTAGTTGAATCTTTAGCTTTGCTAGTTCTATGGGAGACATCCTGTGTGGAGCCTTTGAAATAGGCTCTATACTAGGTTTAAGTTCAATCTCAAACTCAATCTCTTGCCTCGATGGCAAACTCGGTAATTTAGATTGGAATACATCAGGGAATTCATGAACCATAGGAATTTGCTCTATCTCCGCTAGATTGGTTTTATAGATTGTAGCCATAAAGCATGCATGCCCTTTTTGGAGCATCCTATGGTACATCCAACAGGAGACTAAATCCATGCGCATAGTCCTTAGATGAGTTTGTACCTCAATCGGAGCACCATCGATTGATTGTAATCGTAGGAGCTTTTTTTGACAATCCAAACTAGCATTGAACTATGACAACCAATCCATCCCCAAAATTACATCATATACCTCAAGAT
>MNCI01032638.1:32107-44583 GCA_015680685.1 Gnetum montanum | reverse complement strand
GGACCAAAATCTCAACTTAACAAAGGTCCATGATCATAAAAAGGAGAAATAATCCAATCACAAGGTGGAAACATCATCTTTGCCAATACAACAAACATTAGAAGAAGCTGAGGCAAAGATCAATAAGATGTTGGAATGGACGTATCAAAAGTGTGGAGAAGTTATTGATATTATTGGAGATAGAGTTTTGACATCCGGAGAAGCAGGACAAAACATTAGACAATCAGAAAGAAGGAATAAGGAAAATAAGAGCTCAACTGTAAATCATACGTATGAATGCAACATATGCCTATACGATCACCCCAAGGGCCAATGCCAAATATTGTTACATTTACATGAGCATTGGGGAAATACATTACATCCAAGTTCGTACAGAGATACTGTGTTCAATCACAGTGGCAACAATCCTAGTTGTGGGGGAGACCATCCTTAGACTGGAGACACCCTTCATATCATCCGAATCCAAATGCTTATCATGTTCAACATCTTGTTTCTCCTACTGGACCAATGCACTTTATCTCACCACAATACCATTCTCCTGAATACTATCAACCCATGCCTTCAACAAAACCACCACCATGTGCACCTCCTCCTAATTTTCAACATTCTCATCCTTTTCCTCCTTATACATCGCCACCAACTGTTCCTAAGGTGTCTACACCACAGAAACAACCCATGAACATTACTTGTGCTACTACTTCTAACAGCAGCGAGAGACCTTAGCAACATTCAAAGCGTCCCTTCTTTAAACATGACCGTAAAAAGGGACAACACAATTCCGAGGCCACTTCATCCTCCAACTCAGCACAAGTCCCACACTACGGTGCACCCTTGTCTTTGAAAACAACTTTTCATGTAACTTCATCAGGGCGACCAACTCACACTCCAACAACAATACGACCCAATGAACACAGCCATGGAAGGCATCATCTCAATCCTTGCATACCATCTAACAGTCCCAAATATTATAGTGGGTCAACTCGTTATCCTGGAACTACATTGTATAAATTGGCCCACTATGCTTATTATAATCAAGTCTGTGAACCCCGATGGGGTAAATATGACCAAGCTAGAATATTTTCAACATTCAAGGATCCTCATCTTCCATTTATTAATCATTGCCATCCTCAACCGATTAGTTATGGGGGATATCCCCCATTTTAGTAACAAGTAGGATTAATAAATATTTTTCATTTTCTTTAATTTTTCAATTTTTTTTCCAGTTTTTCATTTTTGAACTTCTTATTTTATCTTTTTGTCTTTTTAGTATTTCTATCTTTTTACATTTTTTGTAAGTAATCTCATCTATGAATAAAACACTCATGTGGATCGTTGGTTGAGGTGTGTTCTATGTTGTCAAGTCTCGAGTGATCAATTATGTGGACAGTGAGCCCATTACAACCACTCATCCAGTCTACAAATAAGAGGTTTTGTTCCAGGGTACAATGATATTCTTGAAATTCTTAAAACTTAAATTTAATTTTGTGTTCATTGTACCCAAAATGAAGAAGGATGGACCAAGAGGGAATGATTAGGGTGTGACATCAAGGGGACTTGTGGATTCTCTTTGGTGACGTCTATGGGAGTTATCATGCAACATGGTTGTACTAAGATCCTTGTAGATTTAATGAAAAATGGGAGTAAGAGTAATCAAAAGGGCACTCAAAAATTAATGTTGTGCTAGGGGGTCCCACTAGAAAGACATGCATCCATGCTTGAAGGTTGGCGGCTTCTCTGGATTCAGCAATCAAAGAGAGAGAGAGAGAGAGAGAAAGAAAAGAAAAAAATATATATATAAAAAGAAAAGTGCCAAAAAACAAAAAAAAACTCCTCCCTTGAATAAAATGCCAAGTGATCGTACGCCTTGTTGTTATGGTACTCTCATAGTTGCTCATCATGGGATGAAACAATGCGATGTCGTTGATTAGAAGAATGAACTTGGTCTTGGTCTTAGAACGACGGGTTAATGACATGTTAATCATGCTTTACACACAGGATTCACTGTGCCCTCGGTTAGTTGCCTCATGTCCCAATCTCTATGATCCTTTCTATAGTTCATCTCATCTCACTGTTCGTGTAATTATAGCTCATGTCGTGTGTAACATAGAATTCTTACCTCATTCCGGTGATATTTACATGTGTGTGTTTTGTGGAATCAGTGCAGATTACATTTAACCATTCTAGTACACACAGACACTTTTAAGTGTGGTTACAGAAGGGCATTATAGGTTGGAACCTACTTTGGGGAGGATCCACTTGTGTAATCTTTTGTAATCTTCACTTATGACATAGCTCACACACACCATTTATTACCCTCAGTGTATTGTTCATGATATTCTTTCCCTTATTACTATCCCTCTGATTCAACGTTCCTATGAATCATCACATAGCCTTTTTCTCTACCATCCGAGGTCCTTATTGATAAATTCCACACCATCATAATTTTTGTGCCTTTAGAATTAGTTGAATTACCTNCCTTAGCTATACCAGAAAATGAAACTTGGAAACCACATGAGCAAAGAAGACTCAACACTATAATATTTCGGGGACATGTTCTTCCAATAATTAACATCACATAGAAATAAAGTAAATCTATTGAGGCAAGCAGTAAGGTATAACCTAACTTTGGTAACAACCTTACTAACGATTGACCGCGTGTGATTGCAGATGGCCTCGAAATGCGGACAACAGGAAGGTCTTGCTCAAGGTGCGATCAAATGACCTAGGAGAGGTGAAGGATAAGTTCCTGCTGAACAACATGTAGAGCAGGAGGAACAATCATTTAGTATCCACCAAGAAGACCCTGCTCCTGTACAATCAAGGCCTACCATCTCTAAAAGCGGTGTCTGGTACTTAGGGGAAACGTACCAATTTTGGCACAATAAAGAAGAAGGCACCACGGTTAACAATTATCTTATGACTATTGATTTCTATGTTTAAGCCATTTTGTAAGTATTAAACCTTCTGAATACAGGGCCAAAGGTTGCTCAAAACCATCTGGACACTTTCAAAATCGAGCAACTTAATAAACTATTGACAAAGACTAAAAGGGTGGTGGAAGAAAAAGAGAAGGCTGATTGGGATGCCTCTATGGCACAAGCGCAAACTTACGCATATGCCAAGGCACTCAAGGCCTTACAAGAGGATGAACTCCATGCCATACTTCAACGCCATCAAATCCCAAGACTTGGAGTGTAAGAAAAGGGAAAGACACCCATGGAGGAGCCACCGCCACCAGGAACTGCATGAGTTCCATCCAATTTTGTAATCATAGAATTTTCTTTTCTGTTGTGTCTCAATTTTGTTCTGAGTCCACACTACGACATGAATCCATTCTAGTCAGTCAATAATCCCATACTTATCCACTATGTAATCAATGACGCTTGTTCTCACTTTAACTTGAGGACGAGTTTTCATTCAGTCGTGGGTGTATGATGAGTCATGAATTTGCTAGCTATGATATTGCAGCTGTGATATCACAGCCCTATTGTTGCAGTGGCCACGATATCACAGCGGCCGTGATATCACGTACGCGATATCATGGCCTGCCTCAATGTCTATAATTAAGAGGCGGCTTTCCCAATTTTAGGCATCTAGATTTAGACCCTTAGATAGACTCTTGCAGTTTTATCATTCCAAAGTTAGAATATTTCCCAGTGTATGCCCGCAGTGTGGTGATTGTAATTGTAGGACATCCTTTATTTGAGTGTGACGTACTTGGACACACACATTACCAGAAATAAAGATCGAGATTACTTCATCATTGCAGTATTTACTTAGATTAATTATTTATTTACTTGTTATTTACTGCTTTCCTAATTAAGCTCTCTCACCCTTAAAACTCATGTTAAAACGCGGAATGAGTACGACTTGATTACGAGCTTTTAAGTGTGACTAGTTGGTAACCCAGTAGCATACCTAGGATCTGCGCTTGGTAATCCCAGTGGTAGTCGTGCACGAAGTCCAAGATTTGTATAGATAATCAAGGAACGGATCCTCATCGCACTTAGGCTAGTTTATATTCTCTTACCCTTTTCCTCGTAGCTGAGATAATATTACTTTCCATTGCCTTCAGGAGTAGCATTAGATTAGAAACCCATCATACACCTCACTCTGGACTAAACCATACGTGACAAAGATAATACTAGTCCAGGTGGGAAGACAAGGAACTGTGACCTAAGGCTAACTGTCTAGATGCCACAACTAGTCCTTCTGCGGAGTTCGACCGAATCGCACATGTAACGCTCATATTCGTATGGTTGAGTGTAGGGGTACCTCGCCACTCATTACTAGGTAGTACCAACTAATTTATAAACTACTAAGTGAGTATGCTAAATTGATGAGCAGCCCATCAAACCAAAAGCCTTTTGCAATTCCTCCAACCATTCTATAGCTACAGTAGGATCCTCAGTGCCATTGAATTTAGGAGGTCCCAACTTTCGAAATTGCTCTACCAATTCCCTATTGATAGGTTGTCTATTTGATTCTCCTATGCCTCCACTACCACTACCACTTCCCACTTCCCTGATCGTGGGAATGGGAGCATTACTAGCTACAACATGCTATTGTAGGATTTGTAACAACTATTGTATAAGATCTGGTTGCCTATTTGTAGGACCACTGCTAGATGTTTGAGGAGGCTACTCTTGTCCATCATTAGGCCCTTCTAATTTGTGGGCCCCACCTACATCATGAGCACATCTACTTTACATTTCCATAACCTAAAATAACAAATTTGTAAGTACCCCAACCATCATACAACATTGGAGTAAACTAGCTCCAATACCACAATGTAACATCCCACCCTAGAGCACCTAGCTAGGGAAGGATGATGTCTAGGATCACTAGTAATACCATAAGGAAAGCATGAAAAACTAAAAACTAACGATGTGTAAAAACACATTATGTTAAGGATGGTAAAATTGCACAAAAATTTCATGCCAAACCAAAACTAAACATACATTTCAATTTATAAAATTGAATATCTCTAGCTCACAAGATACAAAAATACATAAACATCATTATCACATATATAAGAGTATAGAAAGTTTCATACAATTATAAAAAGTCCATATGCTTGTACATGGACATATGCAGTAACCAAGCCCTACAGATTTTCCCCTTCTCTACTCTTCCTCTTTTTGCTCATCAGGGCTCTTGCAACTTCCACCTATAGTTAAATAAAGTCAGTATACAACTGAGTGGAAAGCCTTTACACTTCACTTGCTAGATGGTTAACAAGTGTTGCACTAGAGGAGAGGAGTGGGGTATAGGGCAACCTGCATTACTTGTTCATCTTATGCATGCTAAGAGCAACTCATGAACACATACATATTACACATAACACTTCCAGAATTATTACTGAAGAGGATAAAGATCTATCACACAATCATAGATAAATCCATAATCTGACATAATCTATCATATATTCAAAGTGGTCAAGGCAGCTACATCAAAGTGGTTGCATCGATGCAACTACGTTAAGGTAGTTACGTTGAAGCAGCTATGTTGAAGTGGCTGCATTGATGTGATCTCGTCAGCATAGCCAATTGATGCTATATCATACCCTCATGACGGAATAAAAACTGGTCCTCAAGTTAACAAGATAGGACCAAGTCTTTTTTAGAAAGAAATGGCAATGATGGGATTGTTGACTAACATTAATTATTGACTAACAGTGAGTGCCAAATTACAAAATTTTATTCAAGTAGATGCATACAAAATGACAAAGTGACAAAAAGACTAGATAGACATTGAAGATTACAAAATTTGTAGAGGTATTCAAAAATTTGTTGAAGATGCTTTTTCTCATCCCATTAATCACATGTAGCAATGAGGTGAATAATGGGATGAGAAGGGATTGCAAAGATCAGGATGTAAGGTACTTAACCATGACCACAATAGGTTCTTGTGAAGAATGTAATTAAAATGACCAGTATACTTATATGTCCAAGTTGCAAACTAAGTCCATACCATTTACAGTGACCTCACATTGATGTGTTCCTTCTTGTCGACCAACATGAGTCCACAACCACCACAAGGAACAATCATCACTCCAAAAAGAGAAGAAAAGAGAAGAAGGAAGGAAGGGCCTTAGTTATAGTGGAGCCTTTAAGCATGGGTAACATGTGTTTCCAACCCCATAACTAGTGCTTGTAGCCTATTATTGTGTCTAAAGGGTGTGCTTTGAATTCCCATTCTTGTTTTTTTTTAAATTTTTTGTGTTTTTTTTCTTCTCATTTTTTCTTTTGAATTTTAAATATTTTTTGAAATGGGAACCATAACATGCAAAGACATAACTTCCTTTGTATTGTTCAATGGAGGAGTGATGATACATTCCATGAGGAGTCATAAACCACATGAAGGAAGTTAAGAAGAGAACCCAACAAGTTCCCTTAAGATCACACCCTTTGCCGTTCCCACTTGGTCATTTCTTATTTCTTCAAGGTACAATGATCATTGATGAAGTTTAGTTTCATAAAAGAAGAATCAAATTACTTTCATGACAAAGACCTTGATTTAGAGAACTAGAGGGATGGATGAGGTGGTCTCACTACTTTACACAATGACTTACCCAATCATCTTGATAATACAGCATAAAAACCCAAAACATAGTGTTGACTTTTGCATCATGACTTGGCAATATTATTAACAAAGACATAAAAGACATGCATAAACATAAAGAAAATGACTTAAGAAAAGAGAAAAATATAAAGAAAATAAAAATATAAAGAAATGGAAAACATATGAAAAATATAAAAATTTTAGAAGAAATAGGAAAATTGATGTGGTGAGGTACCCCTACACTCAACCATACGAATACAAGCATTTCATGTGCAATTCGGTTGAACTCCGCAGACAANTCAAGTCGTACTCATTCTACATTTAACAGGAGTTTAGGGTGAAGAGATATGAACTAAGAAAGTAGTAAATAACAATTAAATAAATAATTAAGCTAAGTGGATGCTGCAATGATGAAGTAATATAGATCTTTATTGCCGGTCATGTGCGTGTCCAAGTACATCACACTCGAATAAGGATGCTGTACAATTACAATCACCACACTGCGGGCATGCATTGGGAGAAAAGGGTTGAGAGAAAAGTTGACAAAGAGACTCTA
Organism: Gnetum montanum; assembly: GCA_015680685.1. Classification (NCBI taxonomy): domain Eukaryota; kingdom Viridiplantae; phylum Streptophyta; class Gnetopsida; order Gnetales; family Gnetaceae; genus Gnetum; species Gnetum montanum. Next base: position 37,463 of record MNCI01032638.1, on the reverse strand, counting down.
CAAAACTACTTACTTTACTAGAAACTTAAAACTCTTCACTAACTTTGCCTACTTCTTATTTATAGATGAGGAAGCAGGCTGCGATATTGTGTACATGATATTGCGTCTAGGCTGTGATATCGCATCTACGATATCACTCACATGATATCACGAGTGCGATATCGCAGCTAAAAAATTTATGACTCATGATACCCCCACGACTGAATGAAAAGTCGTCCTTGAGTTAAAGTGAGAAGAAGTTTCGTTGATTACACAGTGGATAGGTATGGGATTATTGGCTGGTGAGAATGTGTTCATGCTGTAGTGTGGAATCAAAACAAAATTGAGACATAACACAGAGAATGAAAAAGAAAATCCTACAGCTACAAAATTGGTGGAACTCATGTAGTTCCTAGTGGCGATGGCTCCTCCATGGATGCTTTTTCCTTGTCTTGTGCTCCAGGCCTTGGAACTTGATGGCATTGAAGTATGGCCTAGAGTTTTTCCTCTTTGATTCGGGGGTCTTGCATCATCCATGCTAATGTTCCGATGTTTGATGGAGTTAGCACCTCCCATGGGTAGGGTATTTGCGAAAACATTTGATTTTCCTTAACATACCAAGCCGCAAACACCCGTTGTTCCTCTTCATAGGCTCTGGCTTTATCTCTGTATTCTTGAAAATCTACAAGTCATCGAGCCAAGTCTGTTGTGACACCTTTTTGTCCCTGGTAGCTTGCTTGAACCACCTCAAGTTCAAAATTTGCAATCTCTAATTTTTGCAATATCTTCTTGCGTTTTGCAAATTCTATTTTATATTTGATGTAGGTGGTGGCTACCTATTGCTCGAGCTTTATTCTCGAGCGCCTTGCTATTAACGTGGCAAGGTTGGCACACTGTAGGTTTGCCAACTCCATGTATTCTATAAGGTCTTGGATCTGCAGGTCCTAGTTCTTAACTTCTTCTTGGTGGGCAAATGCATATGTGTCCAATATGGCCCACTAGTTAGTGTGTTGAGCACTGAAAGCATTGATGTGGGCCTTGGCCATATGGATCTCCTTCTCAAGGATTTGCTTCTACATCCCCACCTAGTTCAGGAAGTGCTCCTTTAGCTTTTCATGTCGTTTAGCCTCATTCTACCACACGCTTATCTCAATAGCCATCTTCTGACGGATGGCGCGTACCTCCTTTATTGAGAGGGTCAATTTTCCTTATCTAAACAGTTCATATCCTGGTTGACCCTGATGAGTTGTTCTCGCAACTGTTGAAAATGTTGTTCAAGAACATTCTTTTACTTTTCCACAGAGGTCAACCGAAGGTTTTCAGCAACAAGCTACTTATTTTCCTCTTGTAAGGCCTTGAGCGCCTTGATATGCACATAAGTTTACGCTTGTGCTATAGAGGAATCTGAAACAACCTTCTCTTTTTCTTCTGCCACCTTCTTATTCTCCATCAAAAGTTTGGTTAGTTGCTCAGTCTTGAAAGTGTCCAGCTGGTCTGCGAGACCAAATTGCAAAGGATCCCGCTATGCTACTTGTAGCGCCACGAGCCTTTCTTGCAATTTTTGCACCTCTACTTCAGTGTACTCTGCCCTCATCTCTGTTAATACTAGATTTCCTTTGGTGGAGATGAGGTCTGATTGAATTGCTGTAACATCCTAAGGGATGTCAAACAGGGACGTCATTACCTTTCCTGTTTGTAGCAATCGATCAAGTACATCCTCATGTTCTGCAGGAGTCATTGAGGTTCTAGCTAGAGTTTGAGCATCCCATGCTCCTATAAGATCTGTTGGTGGCACAACAGGTACATTGAATGATTCCTTAATGTGGTCTGTGACCACTTCAACTGCTGCATCCTGGTGCTGCATGACCACCACTGTGGCCCCTTCACCAGTTTCTAATTGCACTTGAAAAGATGCAACGTTCCCTAAGATTTGTTGTGACCAAGTGCTCTCCCCTCCTCCTTTTTGAATGGAAACTTTCCCCTTGCATGATCCAAAGAAATCATGGGCTGTATGGCATCATCGATGATGCAGAAGAGATTTGCATCATCACGACTTCCCCAACTGACCATCTCAACGATGGCCCTGAGATGGCTCATTGACGGTTTGTAATCTTGTGGCAGTGGTGGTTGATCCTGCTAGCTCGTGCTAGGCCTTGCTTCTTGTTGTTGGCTGGGTCCCATGCTTGGAAGTTGGCTGGGCCCTGCAAGTTGAGTTGCAGTTGGTCCTGCCATTTGTTCCTTTTCTTGTTCTGGCCCCAACATCTCACCAGTGATTTTCCCTACAGCTGGTGGCTTTAGCAGTTCATCATAAGAAGCATTTTGGGCTTTTTGGAGGACATCATTGGTGTATCCTATGATACCAGCACGTCTGCACAATTTCCTGAGAAGACAAGGGAAGGGCAATGCAAGCTTCATTGTCTTTCGTTCTTCAAACTGCCTCAGGATCTTTGTAAAATATAGATGAGGCAGGTTAGCATTACCCTTTCCATCAACACTGCACATCCTCTAGCTGCATATGTTAAAATTATTTTTAAGCCCTTTGTGGGGAAGAGGTGATAAGTTTTCATTTTGAAGTAAATCCTTTCTTCCATCGTCAACTCCCCAAACATCTTATCTTCCTTGCCATACGCCCTTTCTAACTAAACTCATCATGCATCAGGGTTTGAATGGGTAGACAACTGAGCAACCTTTGGCCTTGTATTCAGAAGGTCTAATACTTCCGTAATGTCTTGAATAGAGAAATCTATAGTCACACCAAAAATGTTAAATGTAGTGCCTTGTTCTTTGTTGTGCCAAAATTGGTACGTTTCCCCTAAGTACTAGGCACCACTTTTAGAGAGGATAGGCCATAATGGGCACCCTTTGAGGTGATCCCTAATAGCCTCCAGAGCGAATTCCTGCAAAAGATTCAAAATTCAATTCCACAATCACCATAATGAATATGGACCTTTCATGGATAGCATGAACGCAATCCTGGGACAACGTGAGATGTTGTCCCTATTTAGGCGCTGCAGCAGCTCCTCCTTCTACCTGCCTTGATTGTACAGTAGTAGGGTCCTCTTGGTGGATGCTAAATGATTGTTCCTCCTGCTCTGCATGTTGTTTGGCAGGGACTTGTCCACCTCTCCTAGGTTGTTTACTTCCACCTTGAGCAAGACCTTCCTGTTGTACACGTTTCGGGGCCATTTGCAATCACACAAGGCCAATCATTAGTAAGGTTGTTTCTGAAGTTAGGTTATACCTTACTGCTTACTTGAATTAATTTGTTTTATCTTTGTGTGATGTTTCCCGAAAGATTATAATAGTGAGTCCTTGTTACTTAGGTGGTTTCCAAATTTAGTTTCTCGGTCTAACTAAGGGGATGAAATTATTTTTGACACACTTATCCTTAATTTCATAGCTAATTACCCTTGATAATGTCCTTTGGGCGATGAAAAATTTCAAAAAAGTTATGCTCTATTCGGTGTGTGCCACTTCCCCACGACTAAGCTGAATGCTCTGGGTTCAAGTAGGTTCAGACAATGAATATTGAAGGACCAGCAAGTGAGTTATGGATATGAAAGCAAGGGATGAGCAATCACAAGTCATAGAAAGAAAGTTGAAAAAATCCCCCACGTGAATAGGTGAAAATGATGTGAAGCAGCGCAGGGGGTCACGTATATATAGGTTTTTGGGACGCGATATCGCGTACGTGATATCGCATCAGCTATGATATTGTGTACACGATATCACGACCTATTGAAATTTGGGCACAATGAAAGATACCAAATTTTTAAAGATTTTTTTGAAATGATGATGGAAATTAAGGACACTTGGATTGTTGTTAAAGGGATCCAGGGTAATTCAACTAGTTTTGAAGGCAAAAAAATCATGGTGGTGTGGGATTGATCAATAAGGGCCTTGGGTGGTAAGGGAGAGAAAAGGTATGTAATGGTTCATAGGAAGGTTTGAATTAGAGGGGTAGTAATAACGGAAATAACATTGTTGAAGATATGCTAAGGGTAATAAATAGTGTGTGGAAGAGTGTTAGGAGTGCAAATTACAAAAATTACGCAAGTGGATCCTCCCCAAAGCAGGTTCCAACCTATAATGCCCTTGCGTAACCACACTTAAAAGTGTTCATAGGCACTAGAAAGGTTAAATATAATCCACACTAGTTCCACAAAACACACACATTTAAGTATCACCAGAATGAGGTTGAAATTCTATGCTACACAAGACACGAGCTACAATTACATGAATAGGGAGATGAGACGGATTACAGAAGGGATTGTAGAGATTCTGACATGAGGTAACTAACCTAGGGCATAGTGAATCCTGCGTGTAAAGCATGATTAATGTGTCATTAACCCATTGTTCCAAGATCAGGACCAAGTTCATTCCTCTGATCAGTGACATCACATTATTTCATCCAATGATGAGCAACTATGAGAGTACCAGAACAACAAGGCATACGATCACTTGGCATTTCGTTCAAGGGAGGAGTGATTTTTTGCTTTGTGGCACTTTCTTCATTTTTTTTTCAATTGCTTAATCTAGAGAAGCTGCCAACCTTCAGGCATGGGTGCATGTCTTTCCAATGGGACCCCCTAGAACCGCATTGGATTTTTGAGTGCCTTTTGATTACTCTTACTTCCATTTTTCGTTAGATCTACAAGGATCTTAGTAAAACTACATTGCATGATTACTCTCACAAATGTCACCAAAGAGAATTTGCAAGTCCCCTTGATGTCACAACCTAATCATTCCCTCTTGGTCCATCCTTCTTCATTTTGGGTACAATGAACACAAAATTAATTTTAAGTTTTAAGAATGTCAAGAATATCATTGTACCCTTGAACAAAACCTCTTATTGGTAGAATGGATGAGTGGGTGTAATGGGCTCACTATCCAAATAATTGATCGTTCAAGACTCGATAACATAGAATAGACCTCAACCAATGATCCACAAGAGTGTTTTATTCATAGATGAGATTACTTATAAAAAGATAAAAAGACAAAAAGACAAAACAAAAAGATAACACAAGAAATTGAAAAATGAAAAACTAGAAAACAAAAAGTCGTAAAATTAAAGAAAATGAAAAATATTTATTAATCCCATTTGTTATTAGAATGAGGGATATCTCCCATAACTAAATGGTTGAGCATGGCGAGGATTAATAAATGAAAGGTGAGGATCCTTGCATGTTGGAAACATTGAAACTTGGTCATTCCTATCCCATTGGGGTTCATACACTCGATTGTAGTAAGTGTAGTGGGACAATTTATAAGATGTGGTTCCCTGGTAAAGAATTGACCCACTATGATACTTGGGACCATAAGATGGTATGCAAGGATCAGGATGTCACTCTCCAGGGTTGTATTCATTGGGCCATAT
>MNCI01032638.1:0-23117 GCA_015680685.1 Gnetum montanum | reverse complement strand
TATGGGTTGCATACCCTTCCAATTACATGGTGGCATTAGTTTCAAGGAATCTTCCTTGATAATGGTCTACTTCAAATATGGGTCGCATGTCTTTCTAGTAGTACATCAAAGTTATGTTGAATGTTTTAACTAATTAATTACCCACATAGATAGAGGCCTACCTTCAAACTTGGATCCCATACATTTCTAGTGATAATTAATTACCCACATAGATAGAGGCCTACCTTCAAACTTGGATCCCATGCATTTCTAGTGATGTGGTAAGAAAGTTTGTTTTAGAATTGTGTTCCCTTTATTTAGTTATGGTAAAGGATTAGTCCATGTGATACCAGTGAAATTTCCAAGTACGTACCTGAGAATCTGGGTGAAAACTTCGCTGTCGGAGCAATGAATCGTGGCAGAATTCAGCGAGTTGCAGGCCTGCACCACTCTAGAAGCTGGATCTCCTCCGGATGATCAGACAGCGCAGACTTATCAATATTTTGGTGGTTGAGGCATTGAGCTAACTTTGGGAGTTTGATTCTGTTTAAGCAGATAGATACATATTTATTTGTGCCTTGTGTTACTCTGGACTTGATGGGACTCTCTTCCTTGGCATGGACACTGTTGCATGTGCAGCTTGAATTTTAGAAGGTCCCAAATTCCCATCAATGTTATTAAACTCGGAAGGATTTCCAAAGCAAAACAGGGGTACAGATCGAACATTTTCCTCTTCATGTGAACTGCATATTTGAACAGATGTAAGCAGGGACACTGACATGCCTGATCTTCCAGGCTTGCATGTTGCTATTGCTACATTTTTCTTGCTATGATTTGGGCAAGATTTTTGTTCAATACCAGGAGGAGGTGATTTGGTGATAATCTCTCTGATTCTGAGGGGACATTGACGAAGCCATAGGTGATCGACACGGTCAGCTTCGAATTCTAGAATAACATCAGCACGCTTAATCTAATTTAACACACATTTCATGTCAATTTCCTTGTTATTGAAACTGCTACTGCTAGTTTTGTTCCTAACACTTCTAATCTACACCTCAAAAGGCTTCCAGTACTTGGAATAAACTAGCTTCAAATGTGCATCATTTGAAGCTTTCAGTTTCAATGACAGTGCAACTGCCCCTCATTTATTCTCCCATGTTACCATGTGGTAGCCCCTAAAAGCCTAATATGGGCATCAAGATCATACAATTCAAGATATCTGCCCTCCCTCTTGTTTGGGGATAAACCTGCAGGCAACATCTTACCATTTGATTGAATGCAATCCTTTCCTCCTCATCTTTGTCTGTATTTCCATTCATCTCCAGGAAAGATGCAGAACTCTTATGATTCCAGAACCATGATTTTACTTCAAAAGCATCATCAGATTTAGAATCCAACCCATAAGAATCAATTCTAGTGTATCCAAATGAGCTTGAACACATCTTTTCTTATTTCTTGTTGAGCGTCTTTCAAAATATCCAACATTAACTTTTCTCCCAGATAACCATCCTTGGAAAAATTTGGTTTTCCGTTGATCTCAACTTTTCTCTTTTCAGTGACCTTAGCAGACAAGATGTTTTTGGCAGATGTAAATGAAGACTCACACAGATATTGAAAACTTTCACCAATATCCTGATGGGATAGTTCATACAAACATCTATTCATGACAATCTCTGAACTGTTATTGCAGTCCTTGCCATTATTAGTAATATGGAAAATATTTTTGAACTTTATCTGCACACTCCTCAAGATATTTCCTACCAAACTGAAACATGCCATATGCAGCATCCCATTTGTCGGTGCCCTTTTTATAATTACTCTCAACATTTTGACATGCTATTTCAAAATCATCCCCAAATGATTCCCAAGTTCCATAGTTTTTGCAGAAGATATACTTCTCCCATGGATGATGTAAAAGCAACCAAATCTGAACATTTGAGTGTTTGAAAAGAGTTTGTAGGATCCACTAATTGTTTTTGCTCCAAGTGTTCACTTTTTCCCTTTGGATGATGTAAAAGCAACTAAATCTGAACATCTGAGTGTTTGAAAAGAGTTTGTAGGATCCACTAATTGTTTTTGCTCCAAGTGTTCACTTTTTCCCTTTGGATGATGTAAAAGCAACTAAATCTGAACATCTGAGTGTTTGAAAAGAGTTTGTAGGATCCACTAATTGTTTTTGCTCCAAGTGTTCACTTTTTCCCTTTGGATGATGTAAAAGCAACTAAATCTGAACATCTGAGTGTTTGAAAAGAGTTTGTAGGATCCACTAATTGTTTTTGCTCCAAGTGTTCACTTTTTCCCTTTGGATGATGTAAAAGCAACTAAATCTGAACATCTGACTGTTTGAAAAGAGTTTGTAGGATCCACTAATTGTTTTTGCTCCAAGTGTTCACTTTTTCCCTTTGGTTGCATATTACTTGTAAACAATAAATGAAATTTTCTTTGGAGCCTGCTCCATTAAATGGCCTAAATGTGCCAACATGAACAACTTCAAGTCTCTTCCTTATGGCCCACCATCTCAAGCAATGGTGAATGGTACTTGGAAGAAGTCTACCAATTTTGGCAAAACAAACAGAATGATGCCATGATAAAAATTAAGGGAGTCACAGTGTCATCCTCTGTAAAAGCAAGCAATTGCAAAGGCACTGAATATACCAAATGTTGGGAGGACATATGGAACCATGGAAAAGAGGTATAGTGGATTATCTACTATTGATAGAATTTACTTCAAGATTGGAACATATCACATCTTTCACCAAAAAGGCTAAATTAAATTTCCACCTATGCTACCAAAGGAAGCACTATTTTGATGGGGAAATTCCAAGCCAAGATAGCTCATATCCTATTTTTGGAGATACAAAGAAGATTTAAAGAGAAGAAGACAACGTAAACTACTTTGCACTTTGCTATTCCTTTGTCTTATTAAAAATTTTTGCAGATAATGACAAATCTTGGGTTACACCAATGATCTTCATAAGGTCAAAATGCTTCTTATGTTGAGATTTCCAAGCTAATGCCACTTAAGAAAGATTAAGTAGAAAAACTAGCAAACACTAAGGTTGTAGCAAGATCAACACTGACAACAAATATTCCAGCTGCAAAAATAGAGCAAGCACGACCCAGTGGATCAACTCTAGCTATAGAAAGAGTAGGACAAAGTGCTCCACCAACACAACAAGACTATAGATCCTCAATGCATCAACAACATATAGTAGAGATAATAAGTTGAGGTAGTAGGAAAGTCTCAAGTATGTATCAAGTTAGAAATTATCTTAATAGACCTATTGTTTCCATAGGACCTGTAAGTGGTTAAGTATCTTTGCAAGTTAAAGAGAATAATGATTGGGCATAACAGATTTCACGAAATGCTATAGGTGATGTTGGAGACTAGAGAAGGAGCCATCTTAGCGGTAATGCAACACCAAGATGTAGTAGGAGAAATAGAAGTCATAATTGATTACATTAAAGAATTTTTTAATCTTCCTGTTATGCCACTGATAGGTATTACTACAGCTAAAGATGTAGAAACCTTAGCCAAGATGTCAATGATNACTACAGCTAAAGATGTAGAAACCTTAGCCAAGATGTCAATGATCCTGCAGAACATAAAGATGCACTAGAGAGATAGATGTAGGTAGGACAAGTTATGTAGAATCTTTTTGATAATCCCAACAATATCACTTCAATACATTCAAAGTTGATATATAGAGAAGGTGAACTTGTCATGGTAGAAAGAAGGATGCAACACGCATAAAGTGAAGTGTAGAGGTTACAAGAACAGTTAGTTGCATTAAGAATAGAAAGACAAGATCCTACACAACACATTGCACATGATTAGTTAACATTATTTAGAAATGAATAGACTGGTCAACTTATGATCAATCAAATATAGGTGGAGATGGAGAAGGAGAATGATGTGAAGCCTACATTAATAGACCTGAAAAGGATCCATTTCATAAGCTTCCTAAGTAAAATTCAACATAGAAGCAAGAACAAAACAATGAATTGAAGAAAATTCTTCTTTTTATAAGAAAATTCTCAAAATGTAAAGAATTACATCCAAGAGGGGAAGCCATGCTCAACTCACACCTCTCCCAAGGATCTTAGATGCTACACATGTCTCCTCTCAATCCTCAATTACTTGCAATGGAGCTAAAGCTCAAGACAAGACACTTATAAGATATTTTAGCAACCTCTCTCAAGTGCTCTCCCTCATTTCTTACTCATTGTACAAGCTCTCTTTTTGCACAAGCTCTCAGAAACTTCTGAAATCTCTATTCTCTTAACTCTTTCCCAAATTGATTGAACTTTTAGGCACATTTTCACCATTCAGTTTGAGAAAGAGTAAGAGATGAGAGATTCAGAAGTTTTGAACTTTAGAAGGCTTTTGAGAAGGCATGCTTAACGTGGCCTGCAGAAGCTTGTTTGCATATAATTCACGGTGTCATCTATATGGAAATTGCAAGGAACTTTCCCAGTTCTGCTGTGTTGAATAAAGCTGTTCAAAGTCTTGAAAGACCAAAACAGTTCAGCTGCTTGCCATTACCTTATGTTTCTTTAATGCTTGGTCGGGCACAGGCCAGTCTTGGGCAAGGACAGAATAAGTGGAAACAAAATCTTGGCTTTGAATCTTTAGCCTGGCCTGCAAATGCAGTGCCTGCAAAAATATTGTTTCAGAGACACGTACAGTTACAAGCATATCTAAACAAAGCCATGAAATCAAGGGAATCTGCAACCAGAGATAGGATTGCAGAAGCAGATAATTGTATCTTTGAAACATCAAGATATTCACGGCAATGGCTTCTCCAGGCACTGCACTTAAATCCGGCTTGTCCATGTTACTAGGAAGCTGTCACACAGAAATTTCTTCGATAACCAAATTTGTTTCCAACAAATTTTCTTTCCATCTAAACCCATTATTACAATCGCTGTGTGCAAGGGCGCATCAACTTGTGAATGCAATTGGATTTATGTTTTTGTGCATAGGAGCAAACCGCCGCTTGGCTTTGTTATTTGCTGACCGTCAACTATTTGGAAACGCATGACCACGATTTGTTTTCCAAACATTGAGGCTGCCATTGGTGACGCCTGCATCACACCGCAGACGCTTTGCAGTACATCCATATTACAAACCAGAGTGTAACTTCTTACTATTGAAACCCTGCAATTGCAATTTTATGGGACGGTTGATGGCTCGCAGAGAAGTGAATCCCTTGCAGACGGGGTAGCAGGTGGTGCTAATTACGTGGGTGTTCTCAAGGAAAAGAATCGCAGCTCAGAAGACGCAGCTGTTTGCTCGTACGGGGATCTGCGGATTGATGCCAAAGCCATCTCCCTGTACCAGCATGTTTCTCGCCGCTTCTGCACAACTACAAAGCAAAAACTGCTGCTTGCTAAGCTTCGGGCTTGGACTGTTACCGGAAAACACCGACTTAAGTTGGGACTTGTTGGCAGTATTACAAAAAACGAAGTGGCAGTACGTGGCTACAGGAGGCTGCTTTTCAAAAGCAGCTGCAAAGAAGCCAATGAAACAGTGAACAGGGACAAGGCCTGGCGTGCAGCAAGCAAAGCCGTTTGGAAAAAGGCATCTATCCGTTTAACATAATTTTTACTAAGGTTGCAGGAATATGCAGATGCTGAATCTTTTGAGTGGACTTTTTAAGTTAAAAATATTATTGGCTTCGCAAGAGGAAATTCGGTGTCGGCACCATTTCCCATGTACAATGGTTAGGGTTACCAAGCGGGAAGCAGGGACAAAAATAATTGTGCATCTCGGTTATGGAAGAATATACTTATTTTATTTAAAAATAATATGTATTATTATTTAAAAAAAAAGGGAAGTTATGGGATGCTTGTTCAAAGTCCCATATGGATTGAACAACTGTCAATTATCTATGGTAGTTATAATTAACTACCTTGGTGGTTGTAACTTTCTTTAGTGGTTGCAATTGAATTTTAATTTCCATGATGTTGTAACCATCAAATGGGACACTTGTCAACAATAGCTTCTTAATCTCCATCGTGGTTGTAATTACCAGCCACTTATTAGCTATAGCCTTTAACTCTATGGTGGTTATAACCAACCCCCATAATGGTTGTAACTTACTTGAACTTCTAATAATGATTCTAACTACCTTGAAGTCACTATAAAAGGGCTTCGAGGGTAGAATTCAAAAGAAGAGAGGGGGGTGGTGGGGGCAGGCAGGATTTTGGAAGAATCAACTTTGAAGAATTCTTTTAAAGCATGGTTTGCTAAAGGCATCAATTCAGCTTCTTTGTTTTAATCTTATGAGTTCATTTCTTCCCATTTTATTTTAGTTACTTAGCTAATGGTTTAGATAGTATCGTACTTGGCATTTAATTTTGGGATTTTTCTTAGATTGCTTTTATAGCTTTGTCTTTGCACAATATTAGACTTCTATTAAGATTATCATAAAAGAGTTTATGTTGTTGAAAAGTCTTTAGAACAATTTAATAGTAATGTCTTAACGAATTGCCTATTTTGAGCATAGAGAATGTAGGAAAATCTTTGGTATTTTGAGATAACTAAAATAGCTTCATTGTTTTAAAGTGTATTGCCTTGGTATTTCAATTTTGAAATTGTCAAATTTTTTGAAAGCTTTGTTGAATGCAATTCTTGACAACTATTAACTAGCCAAAATAGAAGCTTGTACTTTGTCATCTACGAAGCATTTTTGGTATTGTAATAAGATTATTCTTTACGAAATTTTTTGTTGAGCTCAAAGGATTTAGACAATTTGTAGCTAGATTAAATTGGAATAGCTTTATTGCGAAGTATTTCCTCATGTCAATTTATCTTGCTTACATGTTTGAGATAACACACAAATATGATTTCTTTTGTTTTCTCTTTTTAAGTTCATTGAATTTTGCTCTATTTCTAGTTTTCTTGTGGAACTTTCTCTTTGGGGGAAATTAGGAGTAAATTGGTAGAATTGTGCTCAAACATTTTTGTAAAATTTTATTTGCTACAAGTAACATACTTTAGGGACTATATAGACCAAGTGCCTTGACAAAATAGGAAACTGTAAAAAACTCATAGTATTTGACAAAGCTAGCTGAATTTCTCTTATGATAGCCAATTATAGTTTCATACACAACCTAATCATTTCAACATTCACAACAATAAACACATAATCACAATTAGTTTGTTTCATAACTACTGAGTCTATTTGGAGGTATCTAAGCCTTGGTGTTGCAAGAGACTAGCAAGCATCTAAACCCTATTTGAAAAGCACCTTTACATCCTGTGAGACATGGAGGGCCTAACATTGGCGGTCCCAAACAGTCGTCAACACTAGGTTGTTGCAAGTTCAACTGTAGTTGACTCATAAGATATTGGAGGCTTTTATGATCTATCCAAATTGTAACCTACTCCCCATATAGATAATGCTGTCAAATCCTCAATGCGAATATCACAACACCTAACTCTAGATCATGCATAGGATATCTAGTTTCATGTGGCCTCAATTGATGGGATGCATAAGCCACAAACTGTCCATCTTGCATTAACACACAACCAAATCCATCCCTTGAAGCATCAATACTAACATCTGGTGTAGGAGATATTAGCATTGGAGTAGTCATCAATCTATGCTTCAACTCTTCAAATGTAGCCTGACAAGCTAGGCTCCAAGTAAAGTTAGCCTTCTTCCTCAACAATCGAGTCAAAGGAGATGCTATGTGAGAAAAATGTTTCACAAACTAGCATTGAACTATGACAATTAATCCATCCCCAAAATTACATCATATACCCCAAGATCCATAACATGTAAATCACTAACCCATTGCACATCTTCCAATTCTACTGACACACCTATACACACCTGATCAACTTGAGTTTCATGATCCCCAACAAAAGATACTATCAACCTAGGAAAAAGTGAATGACATACAAGAGCTACATGATGTGCAACCGTAGGATCTATGAAAGAATGGCTAGCACCTAGATCAAATAAAATTAACACAACAAAGCCCAAAATCATACCTCCTATCTCAATAACTATGTTTGGTTGCACATCCAATGGCTAGTCTGTTAAGGCATGCACCCATCCTTAAGTCCTCTAGTCCCCTCCTCCAAGTTAAGTGATTGATGTTCCACATCCACCCTAAACTGGAGGTTGCTATCCTTAGCCTCTACCTCCTCCACTTTGCTTGCCTAAATCAGGCACTCTAGAGCTTAATGCCTTGGTTGCCCACATGCAAAATAATTCTGGCAATCCCTTTGTAGATGTCCGTGCTACCCACATCTATAACAAATAATAGCTCTATGACTAGCTCCAATAGTAGGATCATGAGCTAGTGTTGGATGCTCTCCTCCATGCCCATGAGCTTAATTAGAGGGGCTAGGCTTCTCTTCATATGTCAGTCCTCTCTTCTACCCTGGTCGCCTCTCTCTACAAGTTGTATCTTCCTACTAACTCCTCTCTAAATCCATGGCTACTACTCTAGCCTCATCATAGGATGTCAATATGAGGGGTAATATGTGATCATTCAAAGATGGCCTCAACCCTCTAAAAAATCTGGTTACCTGTGCTCGAGCATATGTTTGATCTATGGTAGATAACTACTAAGCTTAGGAAAATGAACATCACTGTGTTTAATTGCACATCCAATGGTTAGTCTGTTAAGGCATACACCCCTCCTTAAGTCCTTTGGTCCCCTCCTATGGGCTGAGTGACCGATGCTCCACATCCAACCTAAACTAGAGGTCACTATCCTCGGCCTCTACCTCCTCCACTACTACTTGCCTACGTTGAGCACTCCAGAGCTCGATACCCTAGTTGTCCACATGCAAAACAATTCTAGCAATCCCTCTACAGAAGGCCATGCTACCCACATCTATAACAAACAATAGCTTCACAACTAGTTGAAATAGTAGGCTCACAAGCTGGTATTAGATGCTCTCCTCCATGCCGACGAGCTTGCTTAGAGGGGCTAGGCCTCTCTTCAAATGTTGGTCCTCTCTTCTACTCCTATTGCCTCTCTTTATGAGTTATATCTTCCTGCTGAATCCTCTCTAAATCAATGGCTACTACTCTAGCCTTGTCATAGGATGTCAATATGAGGGGTAAGATGTGATCATTCAAAGATGGCCTCAACCATCTAACAAATCTGTTTGCCTGTGCCCAAGCATCTATTTGCATCTATCGTACATAACTACTAAGCTTAGGAAAACAAGCATCATACTTTGCCATAGATCAACTAACCTAATAAAATGGTAGAATTCGTCCTCCTTGGCTTGTGCATATTGGGTAAACACATAACAGGCTCTAAAAGATGTTAAAAAATCATCCCATGCCACCTGTTGGCTAGTCCATCCCTTGGCTTACTCTTCAATCATCCACCAATGCCAGACGGTACCAACTAATTGATAGACTACCAAGTGAGTTTGCTGAACTGATGATTAGCCCATCAAATCAAACGCCTTTTGCAATTCCTCCAACCATTCTATAGCTACAGTAGGATCCTCAGTGCCATTAAATTTAGGAGGTCCCAACTTTCAAAATTGCTCTACCAATTCCCTATTGATAGGCTGTCTATTTGATTCTCCTAAGCCTCCACTACCACTACCACTTTTCACTTCATTGATTGTGGAAATAGGAGCATCACTAGTTGCAAGATGATACTGCATGATTTGTAATAACTGTTGTATAAGATTTGGTTGCCTATTTGTAGGACCATTGCTAGATGTTTGAGGAGGCTACTCTTGTCCATCATTAGGCCCTTTTAATTTGCGAGCCCTACCAACATCATGACGATGTATACTTTACATATCCATAACCTAAAATCACAAATGGGTAAGTACCCTAACCATCATACAACATCAGAGTAAACTAGCTTCGATACCACAATGTAACACCCCACCCTACAACACCTAGCTAGGGTATGATGATGTCTAGGATTACTAGTAATACCACAAGGGAAGCATGAAAAACTAAAAACTAAAAACTAATGATGTGTAAAAACACATTATGTTAAGAATTGTACAACTACACAAAAATTTCATGCCAAACCAAAACTAAACATACATTTCAGTTTATAAAACTGAATATCTCTAGCTCACAAGATACAAACATACACAAACATCATCATCACATATATAAGAGTACAGAGAGTTTCATACAATTATAAAAAGTTGATATGCCTGTACATGGGCATATATAGTAACCAAGCCCTAAAGAGTTTCCCCTCCTCTACTCTCCCTCTTTGTGCTTGTCTAGGCTCTTGTGACTTCCACCTATAACTAAATAAAGTCAGTATACAACTAAGTCGGAAGCCTTTACACTTCACTTGCTAAATGGTTAACAAGTGCTGCACTGGAGGAGAGGAGTGGGGTACAAGGAAACCTGCATTACTTGTTTGTCTTGTGCATGCTAAGAGCAACACATGAACACATACATATTGCACATAACACTTGCAAAATCATTATTGAAGAGGATAAAGATCTATCATACAATCACAGATAGATCCATGGTTTGACATAATCTATCATATATTCATTACACCACATCCCATGCACTTCCACTATCATGCCCATGCCATCATACCTATGCTATACCATTAAACAATCCATGACCCACACAATCATAATTCAATAATAAGAAATACTGTTAGCATTACGATTGACAAAGTAACACTATCATATACATAGCCCTTGTGGTCGCTAGCATATCCACACTCAATGTATCATGTGAAACATTTCCATGAATATTTATAAATACCCATTACCTATAGGTCTTTTATTTATCTAACTAGTGCTAAGGTCCATCAACTTGTGACTTGTAACCGCTAGCCTTTTGGAGGACTAGTGATGAGTGACAGGTACCCCCTACGTCCAACCATATGAATCACGAGTGTTCACACATGATCTAGTCAAATTCCATGGATGGGACTAGTTGTGGCATCTAGATTGTTATGCCTTGATCACAATTCATTATCTTCCCACTTAGACTAGTGGTAGCTTTGCCACGTATGGTTTAGTCCAGAGTGAGGCATATGATTCTTGATGTTGTTTCGACACTATGCTACTCCTAACAATAATAAAGAAATTAATTATTTAAATTAATTAATAATAAAAAGTAAAATCTAAACTAGCCTATAGGTGATGAGTGTTCATTCCTAGCTTGCCACACATGTCCTAAACCCATGTATCCACTATTGGAATTACCAAGTGCTATGCTACTAGGTGAACCAAGTAATAATGCTACTAGGATTACTAAGCAAATACGTGTTTATGCTTAAAATTGGTTGTGCTCATTTCACCAATTGATTAGTATGCATGGAAATATAAATATTAACTAAGTACATGAAAAGTAAATTGCATGGAAATTAAATCTAATTTAAGTCAAAGTGCTACAATGAATAAGAATTAATCTCGATCTTATTGTCATTCATGAAATGTGTCTAGGTACATTGCCACTAGAATAAGATGGACATACAACTGATTTATATCCACACTATAGGCACTCACTGACTGTTCTCTAAGACTAAAAAGTAAAATAGAAAGAGTTTGACTACTCTATTGACAAAAGAATGTCAATACATGGTGGGAGCATGCATATTTATAGGCAAAAATAGACATTGCGTCGAAAAGGCTATGTCAATGCATCATTGCATGCATCAACAGTGCTATGTTGATGGGGTCACATCAATGTGGCTGCATCGAAGCAACTGTGATGAAGCAACTGCGTCAAGGTAGCTACGTTGAGGCAACTACATCAAACCGGCTACATTGACGTAATTGTGTCGAGGTAGCTGCGTTGAAGCAACTGTGTCAAAGCAGCTTCATTGACGCATAGCCAATTGATGCTTTATCATACCCCCACAACTGAATAAAAACTCATCCTTGATTTAACAAGATAGGACCAAGCTTTCTTTACAAAAAATTAGGAATGATGGGATTATTGACTAACACTAACTACTGACTAACTCTGAGTGCCACATTACAAAATTTTATTCAAGTGGATGCATACAAAATGAAAAAGTGACAAAAAGACTGAATAGACATTGAAGATAACAAAATTTATAGAGGTCTTCAAATTTTTTTTGAAGATGATCCTTCTTATTGCCACTAGTAGTGGTAGACTTTCAACTTTGGTTGTTATTTCAATGCCACTTTGGTTATGCAAAACATTCTTGAAGAATGGACTAAAATTTCTTTCCATCATCCCATGGTTCTAGCAAACATGTGATGTTTGAGTTGTAATCTTGTATGTGCTATGATTTGTCCATGGACATATCCTCCGTTTTCCCCCTCTTGGCTTTGTTTTCATGCCTAGCAGAAGACCTTCTTCCTTAGGCATTTCTTTTAGCATCACCTGTAGTCACCAAAGGATCAACATTAGTTTTGGTAAATTTTCCTTAATAATTAACCCTTTTTAGATCCCTTAGTTTGCATTTAAGCATAAGGTGATGACAACATACTATGCCCAAGGCTATGAGGTAACTAAAATCATCAAGCTATTCACATTATTTTGATAAATTACTACTAGTTACCATGATGTTTGAAAATAGGATGTCAAAAAAATTTCAAAGTAGACATCCCTAGCCCCTATGACTAATCTTATGGCTGCACATTTGGGAGATGGACTGCACAGTCCCCTGGTTATACACCACTAGTTTTCCATCTATCATCATTATTGATTTAATTAATCACATGGTAGCACATTTAACATTGGTGATAGTCTCATTTAGATCATTCAGAGAAATATCTTCATCTTGAGTTAAAGGTATTTCCTGTTTAAGGGGTCCAAATGTGTTTGCTTCTTCTTCTTGATTTTCCATTTTAATTCTTGGGTCTCTGTGTTTAATATCCTTTTCTAGTGTATAATCAGAGTGTAAGATATATGTGTCTAAGTCCTCTATTTGGTTCATTTTTTTAAGTCTATAACTAATAAGGGAATCAGTTACTTCCATGCATCTTTGAAATAGTTTTATATTCGCATTTTCAAGCCACTAGGTATCTTTTGGTTTAGTGGCTACTATGTAGACTAGTTTTTGCTCACACACTTGTTCCTTAGCTTTGTTGTGGGTTGTGTTAATATTTTGAATTTTTGGTCCATAGCTGCACCCTTTACTATTAGTGATGCATGTGTTTTTCTCTCTTCACAATGATAAGTTCATTATTTATATCTTGTGTTGGAGTTGTAATTGTTATTGGCTTTTGTGTATGATTAGGAGACATCATTCCTATGAGGAAGGGTGTTGCACCAGATTGGCCTTATGCTAGTTTTGATGTATCAATGGGTCTATGAGTTTTGCACCCATGTGAGGAAACTGTCCTAAAGAAATGACATTTTTGAGGTTGTGGTTGAGATCTACTAGCATTATCATTTCCGTGTATGTTCATAGCACATGTGGCATTCTTTCATTGATGTTGTGGTGCCAAACCTTCTTATGTTGTTGGTAGTGACATATGGTGGAGGGCAGTATGAAAATATTGGGGATATGATGGAGGATGAGAGGCATGAGGTGGTGATCATTTAAAAGATGTTGCAGGTTGATGATATTTGAGAGACTAGTAGTAATGATTTAACGTAGAGGAAGTACAACTAGTTGGGAAAACATGTTGTTGAATATAATATCTGTATAGGTCTGGCTAGCAGTAAGGGTAGTGTTGGTTCAATGATGACCTTCCCCACAATTGTGGGTTTTGCCATTATGGTTGATGATAGTGTTGAAGCTGGTAAGAAATCCCACTAGGATAGTACAATTGGTTGTAGGATTGTCTATAGTTACCTTGTAAGAACAGTTATTTCCTAGGCATTTGCTTTTATACAAACTTGAAATTCAAAGAAAAAACCCAATACTCATGTAGATGTAACATGACTGGGCCATAGCCCTTTAGATGGTCATATAGGTAGATGTCACATCCATCATCTTCTTCTATGGTTGAGTCTATAGCCTCTTCTTCTACAACCATTTTCCTTTTTTGCCGACGAGTGTTTCTACCTACTCCTTGGTTCTTTTTCCTCATCTTATTTTCATTGCTTGATTCATTTCTGTTACTCTCTCCTCTATGGTTTTTATGTAAGTTGTAACTTTGTCATTCATCAACTCCCACATCTTATCTAGCCTTGCTTCAAGCTCATCGATAGCATTTTGTATTGGCAAGGTTTGTTGTGAAGTTACCTCATCAAGAGTTACTTCTTTTTATTTATTATAGATATGGAACCTTTTCTTTTGAAGAGTTGGGTCCTAGTTATTTTCCTCCACATTCTCTTTTTTACATAGCTCTTCTTCTTCTTTTGCCACCCACTTGATTAGCCTTTGTATTTTATGGGCTTTCAATTGGTATAACTGACCTTGGGCATAAATCCAAAGGGTCTCCCTTGTTTCATTACAAAGCCCATCTATGATGTGGAAAAGTTTCTCTTTTTGAGAGAAATCATGGCTGGGACATCTATGTAGTAGCAAATAGTATCTATCCAAGGCCACATCTAAGGGTTCATGATTTTTTTGCTTCCACCCTTGGATTTGTTTTCTTAGGTTGGGCACTCTTACATAGGTTTGGTATTTATTGGTTGATTGAATCCAATTCCAACAATCTATACCAACTTTCAACTTCATCTACTAGTGTCCTTGAAAAGAGCTTAANGTGGAGCTCTATCTCTATACCTATGTTCATTTTCGTTAAAACTAGATGTTGAAGAGGAAGAGAAAGATGAGGAACTGGGAGAATCACCATGGCTTCTATAGTTCTCCCAATGGTTCCTTGATGTATCATTTCTAAATTTAGAGGGGGTCCTAGGCCTTAAGGCCCTCCTTGTTCTAGGACCTAGTCCATATCCTCTAGAATTTTCTACCTTAGGTGAATGTGATCCTTGAGTGTAGTCAGGGTGGAAATGAGCATATGAAATTCCTTCATGAAGTTGTTTACTTCAACTTTCTTTAGCATAGATTTTATTAATTCTCCAATGAATGTTCTCACCATACAATGCATTATTGGTCCTATGTGAAGGAGACATGTTTTTAACGTGTGTGAGTTAAATTAAAATATTAATATTTTCTAAAAAATAAATTGTTAACACCTTAACAGTGATCGTTTATGATACAACTAATCTAGATAACTAGCATCATCCTTGGCAACAACACCAATGATGAGTAGTGGGTACCCCCTACACCCAACCATACAAATCATAAGTGTTCATGCATGATCTAGTCGAATTTCATGGCTAGGACTAGTTGTGGCATATATATTGTTTTTCCTTGATCGTAGTTCATTGTCTTCCCACTTGGACTAGTGGTAGATTTTCCATGTATGGTTTAGTCCAGAGTGAGACATATGATTCTTGACGTTGTTTCGTCCCTATGCTACTCCTAATGATAATAAAAAAATCAATTATTTAAACTAATTAACAATAAAAAGTAAAATCTAAACTAGCCTAAGGGCAATGAGTATTTGTTTTGAGCTTTCCATATACGTCTTGAACCCATGTATCCATCACTGGGATTACCAAGTGCTATGCTTTTGAGAGAACTAAGCAATAACTTTGTTGAGATTACCAAGCAAATATGTGTTTATGCTCGAAACTGGTCATGCTCATTCCACCAATTGATTAACGTCCATGGTAATGTAAATATGAACTAAGTACATGAAAAGTAAATTACATGGAAATTACATCTAATCTAAGTCAAAGTGATGTGGTGAATAAGAATCAATCTTGATCTTATTGTCATTCATGGAATGTGTCTAGGTACATTGCCACTTAAATAAGATGCAATACAACTAACTCAAATCCACACTGCGGGCACTTACTGACTTTTCTCTAAGACTAAAAAATAAAATTGCAAGAGTTCAACTACTCTATTGACAAAAAAATGCCAATACATGGTAGGAGCTACATATTTATAGGTGAAAATAGACACTGTGTTGACGAGGCTACGTCAATGCATCATTACATGTGTCGACGAGGCTGTGTCAACAGGATCACATGGATATAGCTGCATTGAGGAAACTGTGTCAAGCTAGCTGCATCAAAGTGGTTGTGTTGACGCAATCTCGTTAACGTTGCCAATCGATGCTTCATCAACTGATGATAGGGATGTACACACCTATGGCCATAGAGACTAACACACCTATGCTCTCCCACTCTTAGGATGAGGACTGAGATAAAAGTCTCACCGATAAATCACAATGGGGATCAATCCATACTACCTGCAAAGTACCTCATTAGCAATTGGTCTACATCGTCATGCTAGCACTACCTGCCAATGACCGTCATAAGCGTCATCGTGAAGACATGTACACATTTTGGCTAGCTTAAGCCAACACATGTCATAAGCATAATATATCCAAACAAACATAACATGACACATATATCTACAGCCAACATTTACATTCATTCCAAAAAAATAATACCACTATTTGACAAATGAAAATTTTATGCCACAACTAGATTTCTATCTCTACATGTAATTCCACAAAATGAATGTTATAATAATCCTCAAAATGATATATTCCCAAAGAGAAAAATCAATTCTATGATTAGAAAGTACTTTCTAAGATAATCCCAATGACACTAATTTTACCTAAATTAGACTCATGGAAGCAAAGTTATGCANCTAATTTTACCTAAATCAGACTCATGGAAGCAAAGTTATGCATGTCAAAAATTTGATTAATAAAATAATAATTAATAATATTTAATTAGTGTCATGAAGGATTGAAACTCCTAAAAATGGTCACACCATAATAGGCCCCAAGAACATAATATGCCAATCATACCAATCTCATCAACATCACATCATATTCCACAAGTCCACATCATACCATACATCACATTTATATTAATAAACAATTCATAACCAAAACTATACAATTTTGGGAAATAGGAAAAATGACATGTTCAAGCTCAATCATTGAGACATTTGCCCCACATGCCCACATCACATGATCATATATAGTAATCCAGCACAACAATACAGGGAAAAGGTAAAGACAACCCACCAATTAAAATTGTGTTGGCAGAAAGTCTAAAACAAGTAGAAAACCCTCAAAAATCCTGAAGAACTCTATTTCGATCCAAACAAGTTTTACACCCACGTAGATACGACCATAGCAATCCCAAATCTAGGCTCAAATCTGAGAAAAATCCACTCACAAACCTCAAAATTCAGAAAAAGTGTAGAAAAGACAAAGGTAGAAAAGAAAATTGAAGGAAAAAATAGGCTCCCATTCATTTCTGTTTTTACCAGAAGAACAAAAAAACCCCACACAACACAAAAATGGCAATGGGTGTGAAAGGGGAACAAATCAAATATAAACTATGCTTTAAGAGAAAGTTTTTTTTTTCAAACAAAAACAAACACATAAGCAAGCACATGTCACATGCAACCTAATGTTACTTTCCTTTTGGTTTTTTAACTTTATTTTCTTATTATTATTTTCACCCATGTTATTTTCATAAGCTCATTTCTTTTCCTTCCTTGAATTAATACCTTGTACTTCCAATGTGCATAACAACCACACTGGGAATCCAAATTAAAATTTGTTTGAACCTATGAGGTCCTTATCAAACGCTCTATACCTTCACATGCCAAAATCACACCCAAACATCATGCAACGTTGCACTACAGTGAAAATGCATAAATACGAAAATCACACATCAAGCATAAAGACATACCAAATATGTGGTCTTGTACCCCAATCCAACACCCCTACCAACAACATCACCTATCTAACACATCACATAGGGCTAGTTTTCATAATCATGTAAGCTAAGCATGTAACAACATCATAATCATAACGTAAGCTAAGTCCTCTGCAATAACACACCGAGACAACACACGTAATGCATAAATCATAATAGTACGGCCATACCTAATGTATCTAGGAGGGTTGTAACATGTACCATATGGGAAAAAATAAAAGTATACATTCAAGGATTGTAGTATCATGAAGCAATAGTGGACTTCAAATTTTGATGCTAAATTTGAAGAAAAATCTAAAATTCCTCATTTTTTAATGGTTATTAATGAACCATGATATCGAGGCTACAATATCGCATCCATGATATGAAGTCTGCAATATCGGAGCTCACCAAGTGATATCGGGCATCCGATGTTAGGACCTACCTCATCGCCTATAAATAAGAGATGAGCATGCTTGGTTTTCATAGTTAGTCTTAGTCCCTTACTCGAACTCTTGCAATTTTTCTTCCTCAGAGTTAGAATAGGAGTCATAAAGTGAATGGATCTTTATTTGAGCATTGTGTACGTGAGCACACCTTGTGGCTAGAAATAAAGACGAACTTTGTGATAAACCTTGTAGCATTTAGAATAGCTTATTTAATGTTATTTACAGTTATTTAATGCTTTCCTTAGTTAACTAATGTTCTCTCTCTTACCTTGTTAACTCTCCCAAGTAAGCACACTCAATACAACCACTTCGAGCATGTGTGGAACAATTGGTAACCCAGTAACAATTAGCATTTGGTAATCCCAGTAGTGTTGCACTGGTTCAAGATGCATACAACAAGTGGGAATGAATGCTGGTGTTAGGATTAGTTAGAGCATAGTCGATTAGTTACTTAATTAGTTCACTTCTCCCTTTGTAGCACCAGAACATAAAACATAAAAATATATAAAAATCATATACCTCAAGTTTACTTAACCATACAATCGTGTTATACAAGTAAGCTTGGGAAGACAACGATTGACCATATACATTCGTATAAGGCGCATAAGCACTTAGTCCTTAGAATTTGACTGGATTGTGCATATACATTCGTATTTGTATGGTTGAGCATAGAGATACCTCACCACTCATCATTGAAACCGTTGTTAGGGACTTTGTTGATTGTGCATTAGCTAGTACTTAGGAAATCTTCCCATCGTTGGAATGAACACTTAGGGTTGGTTATCTTACAATTATTGAAACGAAAAGTATTGCACACTGAATAGACAATTATGTCTTCTTCTTCTTACAAGAGTGTTTCACCACCTAGGTCTGATACAAGGAATAATCGAAGGTGTAGTCCACATGATAATCCACCAGTCCCCCAACAGTTTCGTGTGGTATACGTTCATCCCAATGAGTATATACCAAAATTTACCTTTATCCTCCACTAGGATGAAAAAACTGTGTTGGTGTGATTTAGAAGGTAACATAGTGTTACCTCCTGATCGCTTAGTCCCAGGCATGCTTCTTCATGCTCTCACATGAATTGGTATGTAGCACTTACAAGCAGAGTACGTTGTGCATGATCACGACTTGAGAGAGTGTCGACCCATGGAGGCACAAAGTCAAAGGGATCTACAACAAGAGAGACATTATGAATCCATGAAGGGGAAGTTTTCTCAGAATGTCCAGTATATAATAGGTGAAAATGAGGATGGTGAATCTGCCTTAGGAGGTCTCCAACATAATGATGTTCCTCTCGTTGACTTCAGTCAAGGGGTGGTGTATCAGAATCTTCACTCAAATATCCATAACTTGGATTCTGGTACCGATGGACATAAAGGATTTGAAAAAGAAACACAAACACATGACAAAGATGAACATTCTGATCGTAACTACAATCGAGGCCACAACCACCAAAGAGAAGGAAGCGGGCATCATCATGGTGATGGTCCTCCTTCTTCTTCACTTTCATCATCTCCTTCACCCTCTCCTTCAAGATTTGGATGTAGTCACAAAGGAAAAGACCCTTAGGATAATGATAAATGAAATAGGAATCATAGACAAAGAAGCCGAGAAAGGGGATGAGGGTATTCTAGAGAAACTCATCATGAAAGGAGGGAGAGTAGGGAATAACATAGGCATCATAGATGCTAGAGATAGTACAATCACGATGAACCCATACTCACTACCTGAAGTATTCTTGATATAACTGAGGCTGTTAGAATTCCAACAAGGCACCAAAAAGACAATAGGATCAAAAGATTAGACATGAACAATATCCCACGATTTGAAGGGGGATACAACGCTGATCCTCAAAATCATTTGCAAGCATTTCACAATGCATGTGCCTTGCAAAACATAGAAAGTGAGTGGCAAAAACTCAAGTTGTTTCAACAGACACTGATCAAGGAAGCAGAAAGCTAGTATCGGTCCTTAGAACCGGAGTCTATTCGCCGATGGAGTACCATGTTAGAATTGTTCAATGATAAGTATCAAATGTACTCCTGAGTGTCCAACCTGTGAAAGCAAATCCAAGAATGAAAACAAGGAGGACATGAACCCTTGGATGCTACCATGGACTAATATTATGCATTGTTACATTGTTGCGCAGGCCATGATTACTCACAAAGGGAATAACTACGCCATCTCATAGATGGGCTTAGGCATGAAATGCGAAGAACCCTTGGGACTTATGCCCAAGGAAGGCTATCTAAGCTTAAGGCCCATCAAGTACAAAGATTTTTGGAGCAAGTTGCTAAAGAAGAAGGTGAGTTAAGGAAAAGAGAGAGTGTAGAAGAATATAATAGAGATCCTTCTCTCTGAAAGAAGGGAGTTAGATTTTGTAAGGATGAAGAAGAGTCACCACTTGAAGAGATGATGAAAAGGAAAACCTTGCCCATTCAAAAACTTGCATCGGAAGTATCGGCAAAGGTGGACCAAATGTGGGACACCCTAGATAATAGATTTTAAACATTTCTCAAAATAGTAGAGGAGTCTAGAGAGGAAGGTAGTGACCAAGAAAGGAGAAAAAAGAAAGAAACTGAATATGCATGTAACAAAGGTAAGGGCAAAGTTGCCATCATCGAAGAGGTTGTGGATTCGGATACAGAAAATGATGGTGGATGTGAGATATGCTAATATGACCATCCTAAGGGATGTTGTCCTATAATCTCACATCTACAGGAGTCTAGGGTGTATGCACTCAACCCACGATAAAATAGAAGGTAAACACCCCAAAGGTTACCTTATCCCCAAGGTAACCCAAGACAGTTCCACCAACCCTTGACATATTATCCAAGTGGAACTCCACCATAACCAAATGAGCAGTACCAACAGTGGCAGCACCCACAATCATGGGGAATGCTGCCACCACATCAATAGTACCCTTATTGTCAACCTGGCCCATATGGATACTACGTGCAGTAGCCGATCTTTCCACGTGACTCTACTGGTCACATCACTCCCCAACCTCACTACCAAGCCCATGAGTATTATAACAATTCTTCTTCTAGTGGTGATGCTCCACAAACATACTAACCTTCTCATTTGGTTGCATCTCATCCACCCTTTACTCCATTACCACCTACTCCAGCCATGCAGGTTGAGCTCCCTACCCAGTTGCAACAACATAATGCTACAAGGGCTGTTAATCCTCACCCTACTGTTGGTTCGAACAATCGTGTAAAGAAGAGACCTTTCTTTAGGATCAATAGTCCAACCAAGTCCTTGCAGTCAGAAGTGGCTAACTCTCCAAAGGCCTCACCATCATTTGAAACTTTGGAACTCCCTTCAAACCAAAGGCCATATGCAACACACATGGTCATGTTGATGCATGCCATTAGATTGGATTAAGGCTAGCCATCTTCCTAGGAAGTTCTCTAATCCTAGGAGTCCTCTTATATATTTACAAATCACTAGGAATAAACCTTGCAAAGCTTTTTTGGATTTAGGTTCTAGTGTCAACTTAATTTGTCAAGAAATGTATAAATCCTGGAGCCTACCTCCACTGAAAAAGAGTAACATATGTTTAGATCTAGCCAATTAGTCCATCACTGTTNGGACTTCCCAATCATAATGGGAAGATCATGGCTAAGCATAATTGACAGACACCTAGGAATACATGATCTTCCCCTAGAGATATCAAGGAAAAATACATTTGAAAGGATTAAGAAGAAGAAATTTTCATGCATTACATACAGTTACATAGGGTATAATTGCGTGCAAAAGTCCTGGTTCGTACAACGTTTAACATTACCTGCATGCAACTAGTGTGCACAAGTAACTAATATACAGAGATGCTTGTATGCAGCAGCCACAAGATAGGAAGGCACCTAGTGGTTGACAGCTGACCAAGAGAGCAATTCAACTATACTCATGGAACTAACTGAGGGTTTGACTTGTGCTTACATCGATAGCATAAACACATTAGAGTAAGTTCATCGCCAACTTCCAAGTCTTGACATTGAAAATATCAACTAGGGGAAGTTGGAAATCCCTGAAAACTTTAAGCAAAAGCCCCTTGAGTTAAAAATGTTTTCCACTANTGTCAACATGGGATTTACATTGACCCCTCCATGAGGCATTGACGACAACTGTAGAGGTGATTGAACCCAAAGCTGAAGGTTCATCTACCCCATTTCTGATAGCGAATGGGTTCATCCATTAGTTATTGTGCCCAAAAAGGGAGGTAAATGAAGGTTGTGTATAGACTTTAGGTTATTGAACATGGCAATATTCAAAGACCACTTTTCATTGCCATTCGTCAACCAAGTCTTAGACACCATTGCAGGGCATCACTACTATAGTTTTCTGGATGGGAACAGTGGATACAACCGAATCCAAATAGCACCAAAAGACGAAGCCAAGACCATGTTCACAAGTCCTTGGGGGATATTTGCATACAAACAGATGCCGTTTGGCTTGTGCAATGCTCCTGTAATGTTTCAACATTTGGTTCTAAGTATCTTTCAGCAACAAATAGGGAATGGTGTAGAGGTCTTCATGGATAATTTCTCCACCTACAGAGTGGACTTTGAACAAGCATTGGACCGACTAGAGTAGGTATTGAAATGATGTGTTGAAACCAACTTAAGGCTCAACTAGCAGAAAAGCCATTTAATGGTTCAAGAAGGCATAGTATTAGGGCATAAGATTTCACAAACAAGGATAGAGGTAGATCCCGAAAAGATCAAATTCATCCAAGGAATCATACGCTAACCTAAAACTGTAAAAGACATCCAATCATTCCTTCGAAACACTGGCTATTATAGAAGATTCATAGAGAAATTTTCAAAGGTTGTAAAACCATTGGTTGAACTAACGAAAAAGGATGTACCTTTTGAATGGACCAAGGAATGTGAACTAGCTTTCCAAACCTTGAAACAGAAGCTTGTAAAAACACCCATTCTATAAGCTCCTGATTGGTCCAAACCATTCTACATAATGACTAACGTGTCCAAATTTGCCTTAGGAGTTGTCCTCATGTAGTTAGATG
>MNCI01032637.1:395365-433744 GCA_015680685.1 Gnetum montanum | reverse complement strand
CAGTGTCCAAGTCCGGCACATCCGTATTTTATTTGGTAGTTTTTTACTGGTAACCGTCTTGGATTGTAGGCATAGGCGTGGGCGTAGCAACTAGCTGCGTTCTGACCCTGTTTCATTCATCCGCTGTACTCTTTGGCCAAGAGATTAAGTTCATTGCAGAAACAGAATAAAGAAACCCTTCGTGGCAAGTGTTTGACAAAATTTTAAGTGGAATATGATGGGATTTCTGGCATTTTCTTGGCAACATTTTAGCAGCAAGCATCACTACGTTTTTATTGCCATTGATACTACGTTTTTTCTCTTGGTGTTTAATCCTATTTCTGACAGTATTCAGTAACTGTTTCTTCTCAACACAGAGTTCATTTCCTCTGTTCTTTGGCTTTCATAATTCAGAAAACTTTCATCATTCTTGAAAACTCTTGGTTTACCAAAAGAACCACATCATTTTTGAATATTATTTATCCTTGATATATTTGTGGTCAGACCCTGTATATTCCTTGTCTGCCACCGTTATTGAGCCAATCTAAGTTTGTAATGTGCTGAAATATCACATTCTTTGCCGAATGTAAGGTAAAAATCAAATGTGTGTTTATCATCATAAAACTCATCTGAATCTTAAACACCTATTTCATTTTTATTCTTCTTAAGCAAACTGAAACTCCTACTCCATGTAGTGGCTGAAAATGTGCCAACAATAATTAACATGACATGAGATAGTACATTAGGCTATAATTTTGTTAGGCCAAATAGTATTTATTAACAATAATTTTTACAAGCAAATCAATTGGGATTCATTCCTAGGAGGAACATTATTGATAGTGTCATTGTGGAAAATAAGGCTTTGCATTGGGCATACATTTAGAAATAGGATATTTGGTTTCTCAAATTTGATTTATCAAAAACATATGATAAGGTGGATTGGGATGCCTTACTTTCTACCATGAAGGAGTTGGAGTTTTGTAGAGGGTTCTATAGTTAGATTTCAAGTTTCCTTGAATGGACAGATATCTTAGCAATTTTTCCCAAGGTGGGACCTTCGGCAAGATGACCCTTTATCATCATATCTCTTTTCTATTGTTGTCAATAACCTTTATAGATGGATCAGAAAGATGAATGTCATGTCCCCATTTCCCTAGAACATTCGTACTCTTCAGTATGTAGATGGCATGATGATTTTTTTATAACATCTATCCCTAAGACTAGAAAGGTGATGCAAGCATTGGATGGATTTTGTTAGTCAACAGGGCTTGAAGTCAATTGGAACAAACTAGAGCTTTTCCATGTGGGATGTGTAAAAGAAATGTTTGAGCATATTTGACATACTTTTGGATATACTGTTGGCTTGCTCCTAGTTACTTATCTAGGTAAGCCTCTATTTTGGTGATGGAAATCAGCTAATAGTTTGGAGGGAGTGTTGGGAAAGATGCAGAAGAAGTTAGCCTCTTGAACATGTATGTTTCTTCATAGGTAAGTTGATTTTGACTAAATCTATACTCACAAGCATTCCCATTTATAGTGCACTAGTTTTCAATCCCCTAGCCTAATTTGTATAACAAGTTAATTAGATTGTGAGGAATTTCCTTTGCTTTGGTGGGAATAAGTGTTACAAATTTCATTTAATTACTTGGGATAAGGTGACTATCCTAGTTCATGGAGGTAGTTGTGGGCTTTGGAATTTTGAGAATCAAACTTAAATTTTGGTTGCTAAGATGACTTGGGAGGTTTGGTCTTAGGCAAACAAGCCTTGGTTCAGTTATCTTTGGATGTACTATCTATCATATTATAGTATGGATAGGAAATCATTTTTTATATTTTTCATGTCTCATTTCCTATTTCTCATTTTATATTTCATGTTGTGTGTTTTAATTCATGTTGCAATACAAGGTTTGATTTATATTTGTAAATGTTTCTTGAAATGGAAAATTTTAGATGTAAGGCTTCATTATACCAAAACATGCCTAAAATGGTAAACTATTATTCAACTTGTCTTATAAATTAAGGTATCCCTTCATACCTCATAAGAGAGAAGGCATTATTTTCTCATTTGTTGATTGTGCATCTCGAGGCTTAAGGTTTTGAAGAAGTTTCAAGGAGAAGTTTTCTTTTTGATATTTTGCTTCACAATTCTCATAATATTTTACAAATTTTCTTAGATTTTACAATTCTTTCTCAAAATCTCAATTTTACAATTCTCAATTTCTCAATATCTATTGAAGATCTTGCTCATTGCAAGTCCCATGTTCATCTAATATTGTTAATTTCATTAAAGTTCTCTTGAAAGCATCAAAGATTGGAAAGATACGTATAAATCGTGTTCTAAAATGATGAAGATGATTAAAGCATTATGATTTAGTAATGTTTTTAGATTTAAAGTTTCATTCATATGCATCTTTAGCTTTCAAAAGTTGCTTATGCATCTTGTAGAATAGATTTAGTAATTTTATTAGTTATTTTCATAAATCTAAGTGAAGATTCTTCTTTCTAGAATTAAGAGTAGTCAAAACCTTCCAATATTGAGGATAAATGGCATTAAAATCATTAGATGACATCATTTTAGATTTTTGATTCTTTGCATATCACTCTACATCGATTTTTCGTAGGCGACGTCAAATTTTCAGATAGCTACATCAAAATTACAATCACGGTGTCAGAACTTTTACTTCTAATTTTAAACTTGCAGAAAGAATCAAAACTTCTTAACATGATGTTAGAACTAATTGGTGCACTTCCAATGATTTCAAAACTCATTAACATGACATCAAAATTTCTACACAATTTCCCAACATGACATCATTCATAGTTGGAAAATTGAAGTTTCTCTGCACACTCTGACAATGGTACCAGAGCTCAAAGGTTCAAATCCTTGGAAAATTAATGTAAGAAAGTTATGTTTTATGTTCCAAAGCTAAAAGATCCAAGATACATTCATAATTATCTGCATTTATTCTCAAATCATTAGTTTCTCATACACATACTCTCATTACTCACACTTGTTTTCAAATATCCTCATTTCTCTTACTTCTCACATAAGCACAAATCCTTTCATATCACAGCCATAAGAAATCCTAAGATCTATCATCCTTTAATACTTTCAAGCTATTTCAAGTTATTTTTAGCTCAAAAGCTTTAAAATGAGCAAAGATATTCCAAGATGCACTATAATATTCAATAAAAGCCAAGACATCACCTATCGAAGGAAGCTTATGAAAACTTTTCTCTAAATTAATGAGTGTTGGGACATTGTGGACCATGAATATTAAGAATTTACAAATGTGAATGCTTTGAACAAAGAGCAAAGAAGAAAGCTTCAAGAAAGAAGGAAGGATGCTTTAGCAAAGATGATTATTTGCATATCAATTGTAGAAACTATTGGTTCAAGAATCATAGACAAGTCAAATGAGAAAAAAACTTGGGATCTATTACATCAATAGTATAAAGGGTCCTCCATGACAAATATTCAAATCAAGAAATTGAGGCATAGAAAAGAATTTGAAGATTTTATAGTTAATAGAGGTGAAAATACTGAGAAATTCTTTGCTAAGATGTATGATTGCATAAGAAATCTAGATGAATATGAATGTTAATATAGTGAAAGGAAAAAGTTAGATAAAATCATTAAAGTGTTATATAATGATGGAGGATTCAAATATGCTATGATGAACATTGTTTAGAATAAATATTTAGATAATATTACAATTGATGAATTAGTATCTCAAGTTAGACTTTTTGAAGATATGAAAAAACAAGATAATTAGAGCCAAAATCAACAAGTTATATTTTGCAAGAAACAATAGAGGAAGAGGTATCTAATAGAGGTAGAGGCAAAAGTCCAAATTTAAAAGATAAAAGAGCTTAAGGTTCACATTAAAATTTGTATTCTAGATCTGAAAATTTAAGTGGGAAAAGAAATTTTGGAGGAGAAAGAGGAGGAAGATTTAACTTCACTCCAAGAAATTAGCATGAAACATTATAATCAAATATTCCATGGTGTAAACATTACAAGAAGAAAGAACATTATGAAGATAAATGCTAGTAGAAGGTCCAATGCCTACTCTAGCTTAAGGAGGAAGCAAATATTTCTTTGTTATTATTGATGATTATAGTAGGTATGTTTTAACATATTCTTTGCATCCTAAAGATGAAAATTTTGGCATATTTTAGAATTTCAAATGGATAATAAAAAACAGATTGAATATCAAGATTAAGACAATAAGATTAGATAGAGGATGTGAATTTTTCAATGAAGAATTTGAGGAATTTTGCATAAATCATGGAATTGAAAAGCAAGAAACTTATGAATATTCACCACAAAGTAATGGTATTATTGTAGGAAGAAATAGAGTAACCCAAGAGATGTCAAGATGCCTTCTCAAGCATGCTTCACTTCCACATCATTTTTGGAATGAAGCTTTTCATGTTTCAGCCTATATTCTAAATAGGCTCATCATGACATCAAGTAAAGAGAAGACATCTTATCAACTACTTTATGAAAAAAGTTCAAAATTTTTCTCACATGAAAGTTTTTGAATATATTTGTTATGTCACAATATCCAATGAATTACAGAACAAGCTAGATGATAGAGGAATAAAGTGCATTTTTGTAGGCTATGATTCTAAAATAAGTGGATACAAATTCTATGATTCACAAGAAAATGAGTGGCATATTTCTAGAAATGCTATTCTTGATGAAAAAAAAAATTTCTTGATAAATTCAAAGAAGATGATGAAGAAAATTTAGCAATTTCTACAAAGCCATGAATGGAAAGAAATCTTTCCAAAAATCAAATTTTAGACTAGAACTTTGAAAGAATATTGATAAGGTCACATGCCAAATCACAAGCCATTACTCATGTAACATATTCAACCCTTCTTCATGAGCCTACCAATGTTCAAGAGGCTCTTAAATTTTAAGTTTGGAAAGAAGTAATGAAGAAAGAATATAATGCAATCATAAAAAGTCAAACTTGAAACTTGGTTGAGAGACCAAAAGAAAAAAAGGTAATTGATGTAAAGTAGATATTCAAGATAAAGTACAATGAAAAAAATGAAATTATAGGCTATAAGTCAAGATTGGTTGCTAGAGGCTTTAAACAAAAGAAGCATGTGGACTATGATGAAATCTTTGCCCCTATTGCAATATTTGAAACCATCAAATTTGTCCTTTTTATTGTTGTTCATTATGACATCCAACTTTGTCAAATGTATGTCAACTTAGCATTCCTTAATGGTTTTCTAGAAGAGGAAGTCTACGTAGAACAATTGGAAGGCTTTATCAAGAAAGGAGAAGAAGACAAGTTACTTTCCAAAGCTTTATATGGATTTAAATAGGCCCCTAGAACTTGGTTTCATAAAATTAAAGGGCATCTCTTGATGACTAGTTATAAATCATGCTTATTTGAGCCTACTCTTTATTACAAGCATGTGGGAAAGCATTTTATGT
Source organism: Gnetum montanum (assembly GCA_015680685.1). NCBI lineage: Eukaryota > Viridiplantae > Streptophyta > Gnetopsida > Gnetales > Gnetaceae > Gnetum > Gnetum montanum. Next base: position 428,304 of record MNCI01032637.1, on the reverse strand, counting down.
TGATATCATTATATGTGAATGATTTCATATTTTACTCAACTTATGAAAATTTAGTTGCTGAATTCAAGAAAAATATGATGGGAGAGCCTGAGATGAAAGATTTAGGTCTCTTAAATTTTTTTTTGAAATAAAAGTAGATTAAGAATAATGTTATTTGAGAATACATCAAACTAAATATGCACAGGTCATCTTAGTCAAGTATGAAATGAATGAAGAGAGAGTTGCTTCCACTTCAATTCTTGAAGAGTAGAATCTTAATACAAAAGATCATACTCTTCTTGTTGATGTAACTTATTATAGAGGTATTATTTCTCACTTAGATTCTTATGTCAAAGAAAATCTAATCTTGAATTTGCTACTTCATATTTGTCTACATTTATCCAAAAGCTAAGAGCATCACATGTTTTACTCCTCATTCGTGTTGAAATACATTAAAGGCACATATGACTATCAACTAAAATTTGTTAAAGGAGATGAAAAATTTCATCTTTATTCAAATGTTGATTAGGGAGGTGATATTAATGATAGAAAGTCTACATCAAGTTCCTTAATTTTTCATGGGGACAATCCAATTTATTGAAAAACAAGAAAGCAGTTATGTGTAAGTATCTCTTCATGTGAAGCTAAATTTATCTCCATGATTAAATGTTTACAACATATATTATAGTTAAAGAAGTTACTTTTACAAATTTTTTTTGATATCTGCACCTCCATTTATCTCTACATTGATAATATTATTGCTATTGAGTTTTCAAAAGAACATGTTTTCCATAAGAAAATTAAGCATATAAGCATGACAAATAATGGATCTCATGTCTTTATAGGAAATCCTTTACCAAAGTAAGGGGATTGAACCTTATTTTGAGGTTGCATTGTTAACCAAAGATGAGGTTTTTTGCTTGGATATTAGCTAATCATGTAGTGCTCACTTAGGAAAATGTCTAATAATAGGGATTTTCCATGGCATTCTAATGTATCTTGTGCTATAAGGAAATTGAAACTATGACATATCTTTTTAAGAAATACCTATTTACAAAGGATGTAAGTTGATTTATGTGCATGTGGACTAGGATTCTATGGGGTCAATGTTAGGTACTGATTATATAAGGATCCATTATTTCAAACCACTTGCATGAGATTTCATTATGGATGGAGGTTACATGGGAAATTAAGCTTGAGTGAAATTCTCAAAATTTTCATGAGAAATTCCTAAAATCTCCATATAAATGTGTCTTGAAAACAATCACCAACTTGTAGTTGTTAGAAAATATCCATTAATGCACGATACCAATGTTTAACACTCATGACTTCTTATGAGATGAGCCAATATAACACTTGATGAGCGATGAGGTACCCCTATGCCTAACCATATGAATCACATGCATTCACATGAAATTCAATTGAATTTGAAAGACTTTAATTACCAAGTACACTAGAGCTAAACGGTGAGTTCGTATTATCTATTCGTTATCTTCCTAGCCTCACTTATGCAATGCAAGTGTATGGTTAAGTGTGAATGAGACATAAGATTTTTATCATTTTATATTTTATTAATATGATCACCTAAAAAGAATAATGAAAGTGAGAGTAATTAAATGCTAAGTGAACTATTGTCTAATTTAACCTAACACAAGTAATTGTCCCCACTTCCTAGACACATCTTGAACTTAATGTAAACATTGCTGGGTTGTCAAATGCTAACTGTTTCTAAGCTACGAAGTGTCACATGTATGTTTGAAAGGGTCATGCTTGTGTATTTTAATTACTCAGAATTAATTGCAAAATGAATAACATTAATGTAAATTTCATGAAATCATGATATATAAATGCATAAAGAAAGAAAATCTTAAGTGTTGCAAGGATAAATCAAAGAGATCATCTTTATTGCCAACACAATGGTGTTTTTAGGTACATCAATGCTTAAATAAAGATCTAATTACACTTAGAAATCCTACTGCAAGCACTTTGAAAATACTCTAACTCTCAAATGAACAAAATGCAAGATTTTCGCTACTTGACTTAAAAAAAAAACTACCTCCAGATTTTGTGCCCAAGGGCTGTATTTATAGGCCTGGGAGTATCCTACAATATCTAATGCCTGATATTATATCTTGGGCCATGATATTGCATACTTGATATTGTGTACCCAATATCACAACCACTCTAATATCAGAGCTTATGAAAAACATGATTTATCATACCCCCATGATTGAATGAAAACTCATCCTTGAGTATAGAAGAAGAGGAACAAGTCCCTTATAAAATATACTAGGAGGTATGGAATGTTTGATTGACATGCAGAGTGACACAGAGGAAATAGACAAATACAGAAGTGCCAGAGCATACATCATTACAATTGTGTACAAAATTGGGTGTTCATAACAACAGGAAAGAACACCCTCAAATCCAATGACATCTAATCCCTCTTGGCAATAGAAGAATGAGGGAGAGGTAGAAGAAATCTAGCAGGCATGAACAATCTCCCATGAGTGATATTACTGCATCATCCTTGGTGAAGATAGTCCCACTTTTAGTCCATGTTCCCCACTACAATCACAACAAAATTAAGGATTAGTATATAAAGTATAACATATAGTAGTTGAATACCTTGTCTTGTCAATGATTTTATTTAGCTAAGTTGTGATTGTGATAGATTGGTTGCTTGATAATGTTAGTGGGAAGATTGAAAAATGGGTTAAGTAAGAGAAGCAATCCATAAAATTCAGAAAAAGATTAACACAAGGAATACTGGAAAGAGGGTATGGAAATTCACAACACTAAAAAGAAGGATTTCACTAAAAATAGTTGTGAAGATGCACATAATTAGATGACATTGATGGGGTAAATAAAAATAATTCGATTGTAAAAATGTCTAAGGTTAAAGAACTTAACTTAACCAAACCAAAAGATATGCAAGTGGTTCCTCTCCAAAGTAGGCATAGCTCTTTTATGTCCTTGCATAACTTCAAACCAAGGATTCCATGGGTGTTGTGGATGATTAATGGTTATGTAAGGTTAAGTACAAAAATCCAGAAGTAACTGACTAAGAATCTTGACACATCAAACCAAAACATCAAATCGAAACATGAAATCGATAGTGAGGTGAGGCATGGAAAGCATAGATGGATGAGAGAGAGAATGGAATGAAGTTTCTAATTATGGTCACATGAAGTCCCTTGTGGAGTTTGTGATTAAATGACTCAGTAGGATCCATCCTTAGTCCAAACCAAAATCAACCACTTTTAATGACTTCACATTGACATTCTAAGACTAGTCCATCTCCTAAGATATAAAATGCTTCCACAAAACAACCATTCTTCCAAATTGGAGAAGAAGTCAGAAGTGAGAAAGGGCCTTAGTTAGAGGAGACAAGACAAGTCCCATAACTAGTGCTTTTAGACCTTTTATTTGGTCTAAGGGGTGTGCTTTGCATTTTCATATTATTTATTATTATTATTATTATTATTTTTGAATGGGAACCATACCATGCAGAGACCCATGCATTTTTGCATTTATTTTGTCCAAGGGATGTGCTTTGAATCCTCATATTTTTTTTGATGAGGATCACACCATGCATGGACTTATTTGACTTTTTATTGTGGAATGACATGGAATGGTAAGAAGCTTAAGAGAACAGCCCCATACATAGGAAAATGGAAAATCATGAAGAATACCACATCCCTTTGAAGCCACACCCTATCCAAATTTTTGATTCCTTCCCAATTCTAGAAACTACACAAGCCACAAATTTATTAAGGTTGAATTAATGAAAAAGGGATTGCACATTTCTAAAAAAAGGAAAACGATAGAGTGTTTGTATGGGTGGATGATGTGGACTTATTTCCTATTACATTAAAAGAAAACATGTCCTAGTTGTTAGTAACAACATCAAAGTTAGAAACTAGACATCAACAATCAAATCACAAATGATACAAACCACCATCAAGTAGCACATTACCATTGTACCTGGCACCTTATTAGCAAAAAGAGTAGAGAATTACACCTAAACACAAGAAAATATAAAGGAAAGTAAAAGAGTATTCAAGAAATATTAAATATACTAATGATGGTGTAAAACAAAAACTTAGAAAAGATCAATAACCTGAAAAACAAAAAGATGTAAAACAAAGAATATGAAAACAAAAAGTTGTACAACCAAAAATGTGTAAAACAAAAAAGTCAAAAAATAAGGAGCCATGTAAATTGTTAGTAAGGATGGCCATCTCCCCCACAACTATGTTGGAAGGAGGAGATCTAAAAGATTAAGCATGATTGTCCATTTGGTGAGGTGTCTATTGAGTTGGTTGACTTGGGTTCATGGAAAGGTTTTAGTTGTCAGATGTTGACTAATTGCTTCTTATAGGCTATTAGGTTTATATATAATCATGGCCCTAGATAGAAAAGTCTCTTCAATAATGTAAGGTCCTTTCCACAACGTTTGAAATTTGGTTCGTTGAGGTACATGTGTAGGATTCTAGTAGAGAACCTTGTCTTCTCGTTTAAACTTGACTTTCCTTATTTTGAGGTCATGGAATGTCTTGTTGAATGCATTATGCATTTTGTTACATGATAGAACCATTAATCAATTTTCATCTAGCAAGTTGAGGTTCATTAATCTTTCCTTTTGTGTTAAACTTAGATCCATGTCAAGGTCATAGGTTGTAGAGAGTGTACAGAGCTTGGATTGGATGGGCAATGTTGGTAGTTTTTTGTACACGAGCTCATAGAGAGAATAACCTATGAGAAGCTTTCATGTGGCCCAATAGGCCTAGAGGGAATTTTTTAATTTGGTGCTCCAATCTCTTTGACACTTGCTAATAGTTCATGTTCTAATTTTCATAATATCCTAATTAGTGACTTTAGCTTGACCATTGGCTTGAGGGTAATAAAGTGTTGTGAGTTTGTGCTCAACCCCCAAGCATTGCATAAGTTTTTAGAAAGTGGCACCTGTAAAATGAGTTCCATTATCAAAGATTAATGCATGAGGCACACCAAACCTTCTTATGATATTCTATTGTACAAACTGAGTAGTAGTAATGAATGTATAGTTGGTGAGGATTGCTGCTTCTACCCACTTAGTGCAATAGTAAACTATGACTATTATATATGCCTTTCCATTTGACAAAGGTGCAATGGGATCCATAAAGTCAATGCTCCAAATATCAAATGGCTTAAGATGCTGAATCCATTATTGTGGCCCCTCCATTTGAGTTGTCATTCCACCATCCCTCTGACAATGATCACAAGTGCGAATGAATTGGTGTGCTTCCTTGAAGATTGTTGGCTAGTAGTATCCTACCATGATGATTTTTATGGCTATGCTCTCCTAGCATAATGGTCCTCAAAAGGACCTTTGTGAGAATTTTGGAGAAAGCATAGTTAATCCATGTTAGGGACACACCAATGTACCAAGACATTGGTACATACTTTGTAAAGGTTCCTGTTGATTTCCATGAAATGCTTAACCTAGTGAAGAAACTATTGTTTCTTTCGGGTGTCTAGCCCTTGTGGCAATTCTTGCTTGAGTAGATAAGTGAGAATGGTATCATACCATCTTGGTTCATTAGGCATTTGTGCATTAATAGCTCCTAGAAGGAGAGATTCATCAAGAAATTGATTAGAGAAAGGACTATTTTTCTCCTTTTCATTCCATCTTACTCGTAATAAGTGGTTGACGACCACATTTTTCACACCCTTTTGATCTATCATTATAAGATTAAACTCCTGTAAAATCATGAGCCACTGTATGACATAGGGGCTCACCATTGGTTTATTCGTTAAGAACTTGATGGTGCTATGATATGTATGCATAAACACTTTATAACCAAGCACATATTGCCTGAACGTTTCTAAGGTAAACACCACTGCCATCAATTCGTAGTGATGTAGTTTAGCTATGCAGTTGTGATACTCTGACTTGCACAATGAATGTAATATGGATGTTTTTGATCATCCAGCTATGTGTGTACTACCCCAAAGCATAATTTGATGCATCAGTCATCACATGAAATGGCTTGGACTAATTAGGTGTTTGTAGAATTGGGGTTTCAACAAGCTTCTGCTTCAATTGTTGAAATATCTTTTCACATGTAGGGATTTAGAAAAATTGTGCATCTTTCTTTGTTGATTTAACTAATGACTTGGTGATTTTGAAAAAATTCTCATTGAAGAGCCGGTAGTAGCTAGTATGACCAAGGAATGACCACACTTCTTTAAATGTTTTCAGTTGACAAGTTATTCTTTGGATAACCATTATCTTTTCAGGGTTCACCTTGATTCCTATTTTTGAGATACAGTGCCCCAAGACTATGAATTTTTGGATCATAAGATGGCTCTTTTGCCAATTGAGCCAGAGGTTTGTTTTGATACATCTCCTCAACACTTGCTTAAGATGGTCTAGGGCTTGCTCGAACGTAGCTCTGTAGGTAGAACATTCATCCATGAAGACTTCTACCCCACTACCAATTTTTTGTTGAAAAATGATAAGGAATAATTGTTGGAATGTAGCTGGGGAATTACATAGATCGAATGGCATTTGATGATAAGAAAAAGTCCCCCAAGGACTTGTGAAAGTCATCTTCTCTTAGTCCTCTGGTATGATCCAGATTTGGTTATAGCCACTATAACCATCCAAAAATCTATAGTAGTTGTGCATAGAAATGGTGTCTAGCACTTGGTCAACAAAGGACAATGGAAAATGATCTTTAAAAGTTGCCATATTGAGTAGCTAAAAGTCGATGCACACCTGCCATTTGCTTCCTTTCTTAGCATGATCATGAGTGGACTAACCCACTCACTATCTACAATAGGGTAGATGACTCTCACCTTGAGGAGTTTCTCAATCTCCTCTTTGAAAATTTGTTTTAATTTGGCATTCAAATGTTGTTATGGCTATCATTTCAGCTTAACAACGAGGTCAATGTACATCTGATGCTGGCATATTCTTGGATCTGTTCTTATGAGCTCAGAATATGACTAGGCAAAGGCTATTGACCATTTTTCCACAACATTCATCAACATATTCTTTTGTCCTACAGTAAGTTTGGCATTAATAATGACTGGCCTTCCATATTTCAAGAACACATACTCCATTCTGATCGGTAATGTTTTTAATTCAAGGGATTCTTGTTTGAAATTGTTAAGAATCTCCAACTCTCCCCAATTGATATCATCATTTACTCCCTTAGAGAGTTGGTGATGAACTTGCTCAAGTTCATCCATACTAGCAACATAATCACATGTTAGGCCCTTAGTAAGTTCCATGCACAATGTACTACTGCTAGAATTAGTTGTCATCCATTGGGTGCCTTCTTTTTTTGTGGCTATTACCTATAGACATCTTTGGATTTTAGCTTTTGGCACACACTGCTTGCATGCAGAGATACATGTTTGTTGTACTGATCATAGCTTCTGCACACAATAGCACCCTGAATTGTTGTATGCAATACGTGGAACCCTCTTCTTCTTAATCTTTCCAAATTCATTTTCTTTAGATATCTCTAAGGAAAGATATCTAATGGCAATTTTGGAATGAGTAGTGCTTAACCATGCCCTTCCCATAATAATTGGGAAGCCCCTTTATAGTTCTCAACCTTGATTACTAGGAAGTTGTTTGGATATGACCATCCAAAAATAGTAGTCACAATGTCTTCTATCAGTCTTAATGGAACAATGATGGACAGGTCTGCTAGCTCTAGCCTAATGTTTCTCTTCTTCAAGGGAGGAAGGTTCCACATAGTGTATATATATCTCATGTGAGATTAGATTAACATTGAAACTAGAGTCAAGAAGAGCTTTACAAGGCTCATTCCTAGTAATTTGCAAATATACTAAGGGACTTATGGGATCAGCTAAGTTTCTAGGCAGGTTACTGGCTCGAATCCAATTAGATACAACATAGGTCAACATTATAGTATGAATTTGAGGGACTTTGGTTTGAAGGGGACTTAGATAAATGTGAGGTAGAGGACAGTGGAGGAGCAAGGCTACCAACCACTAATGTGTTTGAGGGCTTTGGTGGACTGCAAGGTTAGAAGAAGGGCCTTTTCTTTGATCGTGGTTTTGACCCACTTGGTTGGCTAACCGATTGTAGATTAACCATCCTCATAGTGTTTCTTTGCTGTGGTTGGGTAGGTAATTCACCCTACATAGATGGAGTATGTGGTAGTTGTGTAGGAGGTAGAGGAGTAGGTGCAGGAATAGGAGAAGCATGAGGATAGTAGGTGGCATCCCTCCTTGGATATGATGATGGTAGTGGTGAGGTTGGTAAGTAGCAACATGACCAGAGGAGTCCCATGGAGATGAAGGTTGCTAAACATAATAATCATAGGGATTTGGTTGCTAGTGGAGGTACTATTGTCTTGGAGGTGCTAACACCCATGATTGTGATTACTACCACTACTGGTACAATTGATAGGGTTGTGGCAGAGTTCCACTTAGAAAATACTAGTATGGTTGGTGGAACTATTGAAAGTTACCCTATGGATAAGGCAATATTTTGGGTGTTTGCCTTTGTGCAAGTTGTGGATGTAAGGCATACACCCCAAATTTCTGCAAGTGTGACACAATTGAACAACATCCCTTGGGATGTTCATATTGGCAGACATCACACATGCTATCATCATCTAATTTGCTATCCACAATCGTCTCTATCCTAGGCATCTTACCCTTACCCTTGGATATGGCACGTTCAGCTTTCTTGCATCTCTGGCACTCATGCTCATCACTTTGATTCTTGGACTCTTTAGCAATTGTTATGACAACTTGAAACTTATTGTCCATGGAGTTCCATAATTGGTCAAACTTAGCTATAATTTTTGAAGTGGTAAGGTTTTGTGATTAGCCATCTCATCTTTGGTTAACTCATCCTCATTGTCACAAATCGAACCCTCCTTTTGCAGATAGAAGGATCCTTCTTGTATTCCTTTGCACTTTTTTGATTCCTTAATTCTTCCTCCTCCCTAGCTACTTGCTCAGTTAACTTTTGGATATAATGGGTGCTTAACTCTATCAATCTCCCTTGAGCATAGATGCCAAGGGTTTTTCTTATTTCAGACCATAGCCTATCTATGATATAGTAGAGTTGATCAAGTTAACAGTATCCATGGCTGGGACACTTATGCAATAAAGAGTAGTATGAGCTAATAGAGGCATCCAAGGGCTCATGGTTTTTTTGTTTCCATCCTTGGATCTACTTTCTCAAATTGGACACTTGGGAGTATGTTTCATATTTTTCATTAAATAATTGTAACATTGTACTCCATCACTGGATTGATTTTGGTTCCAAATACCAGTACCAATTTTCTGCTTCCTTAATGAGTGTCATTGAAAATAATTTCAACTTCTACCAATTGTTCTCAATATTTTGCAAGGCACATGCATCCTAGAAGGCTTGGAGATGATTTTGTGGATTAGTGTCATAGCCTCCATCAAATTGAGGGATATTGTTCATGTCTAGCCTCTTTATTCTACTATCTTTTACATTCTTTGTTGGAATCCTCACAGCCTCAACAATGTTTAACATGCTCTGAGTGGCAAGTAAAGGTTCATCAAGGCCATAGTGATGGTGCCTATGATGTTCTCTACTAACCCTTCTTTCATGACGGTGGGTCTCTCTGGATCACCCATGCCTTCAATCATGACTATCTTGAAAATCTCTTCTATTTTTTGGTCTCGTCAGTCACCTCCATCATGGTCATGTCCTCTGTAGCCATAATTTGAGCCAAAAGAAGAAGATGATGATGATGAAGGGAAAGAGGAAGAAGGACTTGCATCATGCTAATTCCTACCATCTTCTCTTTGATGATCATGACCACGATTGTGATCATGACCTCCATTTGCCCCCTTATCATGACTTGCTCCTCCAAATCCATTTTTGTCAGTAGATCCATTTTGACTAGAACCCAGATTATGAATTTTTGATTGCATGTTCTAGTTGATTACCCCTTGACCAAAGTCAATAAGAGGATTGTCACCAAAGAAAAAGCCCCCAGAGAAGTGTTTGCCTTCATCCAATGGGCCAAGCAGAGGTGGAAAGGTGTTTGACCCCTTTCCCTTCAAAAGCTCATGTTGGTGCTCTAGCTAATGATCCCTTAACCTCTGTGCTTCAGTGGGATGGTAATCCCTTGAATCGGGATCTTGCATCTCATACTCCTTGTGAAGATGTTGAAGTCCATGTCATGCAAGCATTAGTTGGAGCATAGTTAGAATAGATCAATCCAGTGGCAACACAATGTTGCCTCCCATGTCACACCACTGTAACATTTCATCTTGATGTATGATGAAGGTGAAGTCTGGTACATACTCATCGAGATGAGCATATACCACTCGATATTGTTGAAGCACTTGGTTTGCCCTGAGCAGAGATGAACTTCTGTGAGAAGAAGACATTTTATATTAATGAATCTATATGCAGTGTGTAGTTAAGATTTAGTTTAGTTGTAATAATAATTTTTATTTTTTTAATATTTGACTCTTAGGGTTTGAACAACGAGGTTACTAAGTTTCACTAAGTCTAGATAGCGCACGTAAAACTAAAATCCCTGGCAATGACGCCAATGATGAGTGGTGAGGTACCCCTATGCCCAACCATACAAATTACAAGAATTCATGTGTGATTTGATTAAATTTCGTAAACTTTAATTACCAAGTACACTAGAGCTAAACAGTGAGTTCATATTGTCTGTTCGTTGTCTGCCTAGCCTCACTTATGCAATGCAAGTGTATGGTTAAGTGTGAATGAGACATAAGATTTTTATCATTTTATATTTTATCAATATGATCACCTAAAAACAATAATGAAAGTGAGAGTAATTAAATGCTAAGTGAACTATTGTCTAATTTAACCTAACACAAGTAACTATCTCCACTTCCTAGACACATCTTAAACTTCATGTAAATATTGTTGGGTTTTCAAACGCTAACTGTTTCTAAGCTACGAAGTGTCACATGTATGTTTGAAAGGGTCATGCTTGTGTATTCTAATTAGTTTCTTAATTACTCAAAATTAATTTCAAAATGAATAACATTAATGTAATTGCATGAAATCATGATATATAAATGCATAAAGAAAGAAAGTATTAAGTGTTGCAAGGATGAATTAAAGAGATCATCTTTATTTTCAACACAATGGTGTGTTTAGGTACATCAATAAAGATCTAATTACACTGAGACCTCCTACTGCGAGCACTTAGAAAATATTCTAACTCTCAAATGAACAAACTGGAAGAGTTTTTCTACTTGACTTAAAAAAGCTACCTTTGAATCATGTGCCCAAGGGCTGTATTTATAGGCCTAGAAGTATCCTACAATATTGCATCTTGGGCCATGATATTGTGTACCCAATATCGCGGCCACTCCGATATTGGAGCTTATGAAAAACACAATTCATCAGCACCCGTAAACTATGTGTTCTTCTACCTTTCGAAATATGCATATCCTTTATTTTAAATGAAACTTATGATGTTTCACATTAATTTTATTTTTATTCCATATAGGAATGCTTAAGACCTTTTGATTGGTCTAGGTATTCATATGTTTTGCTAGAGGATCTTCTATCCTCCATGATGATATTGGTGTTGTATTTTTTGATTTGGGAATTCATCCCTCTCGTTATGTAAATGACAAGACTTTTCCTCAATAATAATAATAATAATTATTATTTTTATATATATTTTTGATTGTTAAACAATAAAATATAACAATAATCAATTTAAAATAACTTGAGCAACATGAAGTATTAGCCTAGTAGTAAGACTCTTAATTTGGAAACTCCAAGTAATTCATTCAATTCTAGTGGGTAACACTAAATATAAAAATTCTACTTAAGTTCTACCAAATTCTTATGTTGGCTATATATCATTGAGGTATATATAGTTATCTAGTTTCAATTTTGACAAATCCTTCACAAACGATAGCCTAGATAAATTACTATTTGAGCTTTAAATCTCTAGCATACCATCCAAAGTTTTAGTTACACTACAAAATGTAGATTTCCTTAAAGTAGTAATGTCATGTAACTTTAATAATTTTTTTTCCAAGTCATCCATTAAATCACTACTAATGTTATGCCAACTACTATGGGTGATGTTAGAATCTTGAAATAACTGTAACATAGGTAAAACCCAAGTTATATAGTTCAATTGGAACTTTATAACTTCGAATTACCTACAAGAACTGAATCCATGACTTGGGGTTTTCAAATCAAGAGTCTTACCTTTAGACTAACACCTCAATGTTATGCTAACTATTATAAGGTCACACACATTTAATAATCCACAATTCATTATTTTTAAAAATTTATTATGTAGATAATATACTTGCTAAGTGTATAGAGGTTTTAATTTTATAAAAGTTCTAGAACTCACTAGGAGGTGCTAAAACCCAAAATAATTACTATAAGTACATCCTTGGACATATAACTAACATGATAATTTAGAAAAATTATAAAGAAATGTAATGATTCCTCAAATATGACTTAAAGTAGCAACCTCCTACCTAACAAGATAATGAGGCAACTATTTAAGACACCTATCATAACTCACTAACAAACCTCTAAACCTTTTAAGTATGCTTGATAATATTCTAAAATGAAAATACCATGAGGAAAAAGAACCCAACCAGAAAGGTGAATATTAGTAAAAATAATGATTAAATCTAGTTCTTCCTTCTTAAATTTGAACCCTAAAAAGAAATTTATATGGTTTTTTACTACTTAAGCACCTAGTCATACAATTACTACAAAAATAAATACCTTAAAATAAACTTAAGGATGGAGGGTTATTGTACCTCAAAACTAATGAAATATAGGGTGTTGGAAGTTGAAATAAGTAAAACATAGGTACACCCCAAGATTTATAGAAGTTTATAACTTAGTGCTACCTAGTAGAATCAAAGTTGTGACTTGGGGTTACTAGGCCAAGACCCGATCCACTAGGCTAACATCTCATTGTTAAGACTAATGAAAGATGGCTACGTGGATGCTTGGGACATCTCATAATCTACTTAAGGTTTACTAACAAATTATTTTGAATTATGGCATTATGATATTCCTCTATAATTCTTTTAAATTATGATGTTAACATTTTCAAAGAGGAATTTTTCTCTCTTTGATTTTTCTAACTAATTTGATGTTTCTTGAAAAAACCTAATTTTCTGTAGTACATTTCAAGTTTCTTCTGTAGATTTGATTTTTTCTAGTGGATCTAATTTTTTTCTCTAGCAAATTTAATATCTCTAGAATTCTTCTATGGGGGATTCTAAATTAACATTAATTTCTTTTAAATCATGTAGAAATTTGTGTTGATTTTGAAAATGCAAATTTATAAGTTGGTGAGTAAAAATTTGAGATGTGTTTTTACACTAATGTTGATGCAACTAAGACACTTGATTTTGTGTTCCTTGATGATGTATGCAAGTCATTGGTAGTTAATATTACATCATAATGTGTGTTCATTTAAATTTTTAATTATCTTTCTTATAATCAAAGTTTCACTTTGTAATTAATTGATGTGATTCAAGAATATGATATTCAACTCATTGATACCAAGTATTATTCTTTTTTACTTTTTTATTTTTTCTGCTTATTAAGCTAGGTCGTACTTTAATGGTGTAGCATGCCATAGATATAGGGTCATTTATACATAAGCATAAAGTGTTAATTATTCATAAGTAAGCTTTAGATTTTGATGTTAAATCCAAAGAATATTCTAAATTTTCATGTTTGGTCAAGTTATTTAATCTTCTACTAATTTATTTGATTATGAAATTATTATACTTCTTGGTCCCATTAAACATATGGAATCTATTTTTACATCAGTTGATTCTTGTAGATGATTTTCTTGTTGAAATCATTCTTTTTAACTATAAAAAGGAATTGGTATTATAAGAAGGCAAGAAGACTTATACTCAATCAATCATATATTATAATATTTCTTATTCTTGTAACTTTTATTATCATGAAGGATATTTTTTTAATGCTTATCCTTTTTAACTTAAGAAAAAAATGTACTAAGAAAAGAAAAAAAATGTAATGAAGTTGAGGATAACAAAAAATAATTTTAAGTTGAATATATGAAAAATCAATTTTTATTAAAGCTTAATTGTGATGACATAATGAAGAATCTCAATGTAAGTTTAATTGTGATGGATAATTAATGCTATCATTTTTTATTTGATCTCCCTCTCCTACAAAAGTTGATATTTCACTAAAGCTTTCTATTGCTAACTTGAATTCTTTTGCTATTTTAAGTTCAAGCATGGATGTTGAAAGTGATGCAAATACTATTAAGGATTGGAATCATTATTCTTAATAATAATTAATTTTCCTCTATTGTTATTTCAAATTATTATTTGAATTCTAAGTTTGCACACTTGAGTAGACATTCTTAAAATTAGAATTTTTTTTACTTTTCATGTTGATGTTTTATTCACTACTTAATGTCAAACATATGATGTACTCTAAATTCTTGCTTATTATTACTTTTTTTTTGGGATCCAACAAGCCACCACCCCTTCCCTCTCCTATGAAAGATGGCTAAGTGATTAGCTTATTATATGAAAAAAAATTTTAAAGAAAGAGATTGCTAGTTTAAATCATACTTGAGATAATGTTATATTCCTCTATAATTCTTTTAATTTATCATTTTGGCTACGTGTCTTGGGATGTACCTATAGTTAAATCATTTTGACTTTTAAACATATTAAGCACAACTTGAGATTAAAACCTTTTATATAAAAAGAAATTTCAAACTTCCATTGTGCTTCTTTGGTAAGTTGCGACTCATCATTTAATTGCATTAGGATCATTGTGAACTTTATGTAGAAAATCAAAGATACAAGGAGATGCGAGTATCACCACAACAATTGTGATGTAGTGTCAGTGTGGTATGGGACATGTTCGAAGCTAAGTAAATAACATTAGATGTTGGTTTGCACATGTGGTTATTCTATGGTCTTTTAATAACTCCTTTGCAAATTTCTCAAGGAGATTCAAACCTAATTATTTTGGAAATAACTCCTTGATGAGACTCAAATCTATTTAGTTTAGGAGAAAGATGAACTTAGGGCTCATGATCATAGTTAGTAGGTTAACTAAGAGAAGAAGTAAAGGTGATGTGGTGATCCCTATCATGTAATCTAGATTTTGGTATTTCTTCTTGCTTGGGTCACACATTGTTGTAAGTTTGAAGTTTACTTGACAATACATTGCCTAGATATTGTGATGTTGTGAGAAGACATATAGGATTTTAATGTTGAGTAGATTATAGGTTAGCTAGGCCATTATTATTATCTATTATAGCTTAGTTGGGTAGTAGCCTTTAGGAGTCTTATCAGCTAATATTTCATTGTCATTAGTAGTTAACTTAGAATCATCTCAACATTAGACTAGATACATAGGAGGCTCATATTGAGTAATTTTTCAGTTGTAATGACTATTTTATGATGTTTACTAATATTTTAATGTAGTTACAATAGCCTACTCTAATAATGCTTCCAAGCAGCAACATGGAGGATCCAACTACCTAAAAAGTGCTAACTCTTCTTGCATCAATGATGCATGCAATTCACAAAAAGACCTTTGGAATTAGAGCAGTAGGATAGCTATGAAGTCACATGTGAATGGAGATTTTTCTCATGTTTTATCTTTTCATAATGTAATGCTTAAACCCAAATCTATATAAGAGTTAAGCTTAAGTTTCCATTTTGATGATGTTATGATTCCTTTCTAAGCATTGTACTTTGATGCTATGATGTTGTAATAGAGAAATCTAATGTGAGATTGGGAAGTTGGAACTTGAAATTGAGAGTGAGGTATTGAAACTTGAAAGTTTTTTACTATATGATTCCTAACTGATGAGTAGAAAGAGTTCCCACTGCCCAACCATATAAGTCACACAAGCATATGCATATGACTAAATTATAATTTGTGTATGGGACAATATGTACTCTAGATAGTTAATGTAAAGGTCATTGATTATTGTCTTCTTACTAGAGTTAGTAGTGCTAAAGATGTATTGTTGAACTTGTAGCATGACATAAGATACAATGGTATTGTTTGGCTTAGATAGAATAAAATTAAAACATGGTAAATTAAACATTAAATATAGTTAATTGAGAGATAATGGAAATAAATGAAAATCTATCCTAAGGTAATAACTATTCAGTGTTGTCTTATCATACATGTCCTAGGCTTATATAATTATTATTTCGATTAGCAAGTAAAACTCTCTACTAGCTAAACCAATTGATGTTAATTCTTGTTTACCAAAAAAAATGTATTTAATACTTGAAAGTGATTGTACTTATTCTACCAAATAGTAACATGTAGTAGAAATGTGAATTACATAGGAAAAGTAAATGAAAAGTAAAAAATAAATCTATTCTAAGTGATGTTTTGTACTGATCCTATATAATTTTGATCTTTATTTCTATTCATGAAACATGTTCAAGTACACTGCACTTGAATAAAGATATCATACAATTACTTATAATCATACTGTGAGCACTCACAACTAATAGAAATTTAAGAAGAAAACTACAAAATTTTTGATAATAATGAACTAAACATTTGTTATTTAGTATGATTGGTGATTGGCATTTATAATCATGACTAGCCTGAGATATATTATATCAACAACATAATAGGTAGACCTGCAATATCATAGCTTTCACATTGTAGGTATGATATTATACTAAACTTATAAATCATTCATCATACCCATCAAACTAACTAGAAACTTATTTTCAAGTCAAACAAAAGCGGAATACAATTGACTAACTTTTGAAACAAACAAGCATCTAATAAAAAATAACTAACTAAATAATTGACTTAATTAGAGTGTTGCATAACATTTTACATTTGAGTGAGTTCAAAAATAACAATACAAAAAATCACTTGGACATATGAAAAAATATTAGAAATTATTGTAGAATCTTCTAAAAGGCTAATGAAAATCTTCATGTGGTTCTTAGGAGTGTTGTTTCTTTCTACATTGCTTGCTATTGTAGCTACTTTCCTAAGGCCACAAGTCTCTTCATATTGAAGTAACATAATAAGACTTTTAGTTTTCCTTCATTGATCCTTGAATCATTAATTGTCCATGCTAGAGCAGCAAGAGTCTTTATTGTTATCACTTTCCAATAACATGCCAATTAAGAAACTAATTTATTTACCTTAATATTCCAAAATGCAAATTGATTATTTTTAATATCAAAAGCACTAACATATGATTAAAAATTATAGTAGTTATTCATACATTTTGCTAAATTTTTAGTCACATATCTTTGATCATAATAGTTTATCTTTACCACCAATAATTCTGCATTGGAAATGTGTAGATTTTGCTATGATTCATTCCTGTCCTTTAGTTCTTTCACATATAACAAATACATCATCACCAATTAATTTTCAAGCTCATTTCTTGGTTTTCTTACTATTAACATGATCAAATTTGAATACTTGAGATTGGCTAGCTCCATGTACTATGCCATGTCTTTAGTATTTAATTCTCTCATCTTTATTCTAGCTTGATGGACTTGTGTTATGTTATCAAGGATAGGTCACCATTTGAGAAATTGTTGTATCGTAGCATTAATTTTTGCCTTTACTAGACTAATTTTCTTTTCATTTATCTACTTTTACACACCTACTTATCCTTTGAAATGGTCTCTCAATTCCTCATGTCTTTTGATTTTGTTTTTTCATGCCATGATTTCAATGATAGAATTCTAGTAGATGGCATAGACCTCTTCCATTGGTAGGCTTCTATTCTATATGACTATTTTGTTAAAATCTACTATAAATCTTGAAAATTACACTCTTAAATGATTGAGGCTCTCCTCTATCCATTTCTTATATTTTTCCATATTTTTAAGTGTTCCATTATCAGTAGCAAGCTTCTTATTTTCTTCTTTCAAAGCAACAATGGATTTTACCTAGTCACAAGTGTCTGCATTTGCAACTGAAGAATTAGATGTTGCTTTTCCTTTTTTCATCTCTAATTAGTATCACTTTTTCATAAGTTGGTTGACATGATATATCCTATATTATTATAATTGCTCCAGTGCAACATATCCAGTAAGATCTTAGGCTTGAAGACTTAGTTAGGATAGCACACTTTGTAAGCTCTAGATTTATGAATCTACATGTTGTAAACTATTGGTGAAAACTTAGCACTACCACTGTTTCTTTATTTCTATAATAGTGAAAAGAAGCTATTGATGGGAAAAATTTTTACTTAATGCCAATATTTATCTTCTCTTTGCAATAATAATCACAAGGTTGAGATGTTCATTAAAAAACTTGAGTTTAGGTGTTTGCTGGTTTTTGGAAACACCAAGGCCCACATACCTTCAAATAAACTCAGTGGTTATGAAGAACTATGTGTTTTAGACTAACATATAATTAAAATTTTAAAATATTATATTTTGAGAGCTTAATAGAAAATTGTACTTTTATGAAAAGACTCAATTCTTTTACTTTATTCTATAAGTAAACAAATTTTTTGCTATAGTAGAGTTATTCTATGTAAACTCGATCATATGCTACTTGTACTAATCATCCTTTTATCTAATTCTTAAGTGAAATTTAATAGATCTATTACCAATCTTTGCTAGAAAGAACACCATAAGAAATACTAGAAACAGAGCAAGATTTAGTGGATTTATAGAAATATAATAGTAAAATTGCATAAAATCTTAAACATTGAAGACAATCTACTATTGACATGAGTAAACACTTTGGAAAATAAAGCTATTCAAATCAGTTAATAATGCCAAAAATTACTAAACTCTTGGATTAAACAAGAAATTAAGAAATTCAAAAAAATAAGTTACAAGACACACTATGATCTTGGCTACTAGCTAAGCAACAATGATGAAGCAGAAGAATAAATATAACTCACTAAATAGAAGTAAATGAGATGAATTAAATTTGAGCTTAAAATATCATTGTTTAAAAACCTTTTGATTGTATAAAAACCTTTCTTAAATATCTAAGAGTTAGTTTCTCCTAGCTACCCCCCAGCCATATGTACTTAACAAATTTACTCTAGGCTTTATATAGTAGCCTCTAGTAGTTACAATTATTATAGGAGTTAAGGCCACAATTGCCTCATGTTCTCCTTGTATAATTGAAGGTTGTTGAATAACTATTCTATTTGTTAATAAATTCCCTTCATTTTTTGAATCTAGAGCCCCTCAACTGATAACTATTGTGATTTAAGAGAGCCTTAATAGGCTCATTCATTGTATCTAGTTTAGTTGAATTAAGATTCTTTAAGACTTTTTCAATGCTTGTTTCTTCTAAACTTGATTCAGTTATGAAATCTGTTAATTCTATTGAAATGCCTTCTATGCTGACTTAGAATTGTTTCAATTCAAGCTTCACTTCTTCTTAGGAGTTTCATTTATCATTCTAATAATTTCCATAATCATATCCAAATATTCCTTTTTGTACTAAGGTAACAGTTCTATTTTAGCTTTAGCTAAATCAAACAATTCTTGCATCTTTCTATCCACTTCTTTTTCTCATGGATTTTATAGGAACTCTAGAGTTGTTTCTTTGTGCTTCAATGGCATTTTTGCACTACTCTTAGCTCTATTTTAGTTCTTAGCTTTATTCATCTATGGCTCTATGACTTGAAATTTGTTGTTTGTTTTTGAACTTACTTTTAGATTGGTTATTTGACTTAGTTCTTGCCACATGTCACAAGCTTTGATATCTTTGAGCTACTTCATTAAAATCTTATCTTGACATGAGTTTTTAGAACCATTTTTTGAACTTGCTTATAGAGTTGAGTTTTGGTTTTGAGTTGTTGACGTGGTAGAATGTTTCTTGAGCTTCCTCATAGAACCAAATTTTGGTTTTACAAATTATATTATGTCTTTTAGCTTCTTACTTACAACATATTGAGTTGGATTAAAATTTACCATGTAAATTAAAATTGTATCCTTTTTTGGGCTTGAGATAAGATTTTCTTATTATAACATGACTTGTAGAATAATTTTTTCTTTTTTCTTGTAGAACCAATTTTTGGTTCTATGAATATGTGTTAAACATAAAAGTTAATGTGGCAAGGCTTCTTGTAAGCCGATTTTTAGAGTTGAATCTTCTAGCTTAATAAATAATTAAGTTACTAAAGTTGATGTGGCTTGAAAAGGATCTAATTTGTAGAACCATTCTTTAGATATAAAAATGAGCTTCCTTTATTATTTTAATCTTTCTTGTATTGACATGGAAACATATTCTCAAGGCTAAATTTTCACATTTACTAGTAGAATTGTTCTAGAGCTTATTCATAGAACCATTTTTGTACTCTATGAACTTGTTCCATAAGTTAGCTATTGTGGTAGAATGAGTTCAAGCTTCTTTGTAGAACAAATTTTAGTTGTACATGCTGCACCATGGTTTTTCTTACTAGCTAAGTTGGATTGAAAGTATTGTGTGCACATGTGTAATTCTTTGTGGGTCCAAGATGAGCTTTGTTCATCCTGATGTGGCTTGTAGAACCATTTTAGCTTTTCTTTGTAGAATAAATTTTTGATTTGATAAGTAGACATTATATAGAAGTTGACATGGCAGAGTTTCCTTGAGGTCCATCTTTACAAGCTCATTAAATTTCCAAAGCTCACATGGTTTGTAGAACCGATTTTCAAGTCTATTTATAGAGATAAATTTTGACTTCATAAACTAATTCTACAAGCTTATGTGGAAGTGATGGTTGAATGTCTTCTAAAAGCTTTTGATGCATCCTTTAGCAAAATTTTCACTATTAATAGAACCATTTCATAGAGCTACTTTTAGATTCTATGAAATCACACTACGTAAATGCTAACATGGCAAAGCTCCTCTAAAGCTTCCTTTTTGGATCAATTTTAGCTTTCGGGATTTTGTGACTTTTTAGAAACTGATGTGGCAAATCCAAAATTAAGCTTCTTCATAGGGTTGAGTTTCAACTTTATAAATTGGTTCTATGGATTAACATGATACAATAGTTTCCATGCTCACTTGTAGAACCAAATTTTAGCTCTATGAGTTATACTTTTTCTTTTTAGTTGATTGGTAGAGTTGCTTTTAGACTTGCTCATAGAACTAAATTGTGGTTCTAGAAGCCACATAATTGAGCTTCTAGATCATGATATGTGATGTCACCTTAATTGTTGATTTGTTAAAGCAAAAGCAAGGGCATAATTTCTCTTAAGAGATTTTGTGTACTTTTTTTTTGTAGAGCCTTTTCATGAAACCACTTTTTGGCTCTACAAATTCTTTGCCACATAATTAAGCTAATTTGGTAGAATCAAAAATTGCATTCTTTGTAGAGCCATTTTTCGGTTCTACAAACAACACCTCATTTCAAGCTCTTCCTTTGAATTATGACATAGGAGTTGGTGTTGTAGAATCAATTTCATCCTCATCTATAGAATTGAATTTTGGTTCTATGAACCATATAATTTAATGTGTTATTTTTAACCTGTCAAAGTGGGAATGACTTAAGAGGTTATTTATAGAGTCCTTTCATAGAAGCATTTTTCAACCTTACAAATCTTCCCATCTAAACAAATATAATTTAGTAGAACCATTTTTTGTGCTTTTTCATAGAACTAGTTCTTGGTTCTACTAATCCACTTTACATGATAGCTTACATGTCATATGGGATACACATACACAAAGATAATTTCAATATTTCCTTATGCTTTAATCTTGGGAGGCAAAGCTGAGTAGAACCATCTTATAGAGCCAATTTTTCATTTTTTAAGCATGCTCTATGAGTTGATGTGGTAGTCATACTTAAGAAATTCCTTGTTTGAAATAATTGTTGAAATCCTTTGAAAAGGTAATCTTTGGTTATGTTGTTCTACTCCTCTCATCAAAATGATTATGAATAATTAACTTAAATTCGAAGAAAGCTGCTTTTCTTGAAATGATAAGGTTTATTTCTACCCTCAATTGTTTGTTCTAATGTTAATTCCATATTAGGATGAAACTAGTCTTTAAGCTCTATGAATCCATATTCAACAGTCTCACCTCATCTAGCAAATAGAAAGAGTGTCCTCTTGAGCTAGGTCAAACTTGTACAAGTTCTATCTTTGAGAGATAATTTAATTGTTCTATGTGATGTGAGATTTAATTGAAAAATATAGCTCCTCAAACTAACTAAAAATTCATAAGCTTATATGATCAATAAAGTAGAATATTTTTTGATTGTTTACACAGCTTAAAAAACTTTTATCCAAAAAAAAAATTTGATTACAAAGACTTTAATCTTCACAACATCTATATTAAAACTTCCCCTAAAGTTTACCTTTGCTTAGGGCTTGTCTTTCATACAAAAATTTGTCATGACAAATGTTAGCTCAATCTCATTGCATGAGTATATTGATCTTTGAAAGTTATGGGATATTGTGCAAAGAGCTAACTATACATTTATTATCGAGTAGAGATCAAAGACTTAAGCCTTGCTCCATTAATGATAGAAATGTAATAACATTTCTTATCCTTCTGTTTTTCTCAAAAGATCAGTATGCTAGAGCTCTTAGAATAGTAATATTTCATTCATTCTTGTAGGCTAATACTTAACGATATTTTTGTAATTATGTACAATGATGACTTTTAGAGCTACAAATCCATCTGAAAATTTGTACAAGATAACTTAGATACTTAAAGAAGTTATGAACTAAGGATTAAAAAGGAAATATTTTTTGGGGAAAAGTCCTATCAATATTAAGGCTTAAAAATATAATGATCCCATGTAGCATAAATGTCATGCAAAATATTTACATATACTTACTTAGTTTTAGCTATATGAAAACTAGTTAAATGATGACTAGAAAATAGTCACCGTGACCTTCGTTGGAATCTTTCTTTTAGAAGCTTTATCATACTTAGTTTTAGTTACAACTCTAGCTATCCTTTTTTCTTCTTGATTTTGATTCTTTTCTTTTTCTATGACCATTCTACCACTTTTCCTAGCTAATTCCTTTTTCAATTGGTCTAGGAGAATCCTCTAGACTTGGGTTTTCTTTGGAAATTTGAGCTGGGTTCTTGATTTTTCTCTTGGATGGGCTAATTGATAGCTTATGTCGTGAAAAATTATTCCCATGAATCTAAATTATTCAAAATTTCCTCATTTCTATCTAGTCTTATAATTTCTAAAAATTGATTGTAATCATCCCAAACTAGACCATTAATAGAGTAACCATTTGTCATAAGAAAAAACTCGTTGGCTAACCATGTTAGCTAAGGAAAATTGTATGGGGCCCCATAGCTTGAATCTTTGTAGTATGCCCTTATGATATGATGAGGGTGACATCTAGATAAATAAGAAATGAAAGACCTTATCCTTGCCATTTTTAAAAGAACTATGAATTAAGGAGTCTTTAGCTAATGGAAGGTCTAGTCACACTTCATTAAATAATCAAGGTTCTTGAAACTTTCCACCATTATAAAAACTACCTTAGACACTTATTAAATTCCCACTAAGCATATTATTAACTTTTAAAACAAACCACTATCTACATATTTACAATCTCTGATTTTCCCCTGTTCCATTAGGTATTAAGAGATTGCCCAAAATAGTGCTTGAGATGGATGACATTAAATGGGAAACCCTAAAATTAGTTCCATGCATCATGGATAACTTATAGGTATCATTTGATACTTGTTACTTGATAATGAATGGGATTATTCATTTTGTAGAAAATTTATTATGATTGTTTCTTCTTCTTGTGTTGAAAAGAAAAACTAGGTCACCTACTTTGAATGCCCTTTTTAGAGCTTTTATATTGAACCATATTTTGATCTGTGATGCATTTATTAACAAACTATATTTGGATTTATCAATATCAACTTGTCTTTTAATAAGCAAAGACATTAAACTTCTACCTTTGTCTATATTTTTGTTGTATTTATGTAGAAATTTTGAGGTTGATGTTATGATCATATTGATAATTCTTGTAGCTATTCCATAAAGTAGATTATAGGATGAGGTATTGATAGATTTCTTAATTTGTATGTGATCTTCCCATAAAGAGGATCATCGGTAATTATTCCAGTTTCCTAAGCTTCCTTCCATTGATATTTTTATGTAAGAAATAAGCTTCTTATTTGTAGATTTATCTACCCCGTTTTCCTGAGGTTAATAATTTGACAAGGAGAAAAGAAAACTAGATTTCATAGAAGCCCATATTATAAATTCTAATGAGTAAAATACAGGACCATTATCTGATACTAATACTTTTGGCATACCAAAATGACTTAGGACATGATCTTAACAAAACCTTATTTTATCTGAAGCTAAACTTTTCTTTAGAGCTTTTTCTTTTGTCCACTTGGTAAAATAATCTATAGCTATAATTATAAACCTATGTTTAGATTTTGGTAGAGTAATCGTTTCAATAAAATCTAAACCGCAATGTTGAAATGGTGTTTCTATAATTACTAGTTTTAGAGGAGCGTTGGCTTTCTTAATTTTTGGCCCATGGATTTGACATTTGTAATAACATTAAATCTTTGAGCTAATATCTTGATACACGTTAGGACAATAACATGAATAACATAATATGTGTTGCATATTAGATTTAGGTGAATCATAAAACAAGCTTACATGATCATGAAATTGATCCAATATGAGCTCAATTTGATTATTTCTAATACATTTCAATAAAACTCCTCTAAAATCCTTTCTATACAATATTCCATCTTTCACCACAAACTTATTTATCTTTTTAAGAAAAGCTCTCCTTTTACTCATAATAAAATTCTTTGGGACTTTTCTTGAAGTAAAAAATTATAAATTTTTATCATAACAATTTCCATTATTGGAATTTAATACACTAATTTTAGTTTATTGAGCCATTAATTTGGCTAATCCAATTTCTTTAAAATTTTTGCATAATTCTAATAAAAATTTGAATCATTGAAGGTTAGCGATCCAACTTCATCTTTTCAACCCAATTTCATTTTGAGATAAAAATTACTTAACAATAGGTTTTGTTATCATGATATGGATTAAAGCACTCTATAAATAATACTTGAAATGCATTAGCACCTTAATTACAACAACTACCTTTCTTTCTAAACTTGTATAATTTAACTTAGAATGTTTGACCTAGTAACCAAAGAATTTTATTGGTTCTTCTTGACCATTTTCCCTCTACGTTTGAACTACAACAATTGAATCACTAGAAACAAAATCATCTACCTAGAAATCCTCTAATTTAGGTTTAGCTAAACATGGAGCTTCTTGGATAGTATTTTTAATTCCTTCTAAGGTTTTATTTGATTTAGGTATCTTCTTAATCTACATGTCATTCTTGAGCATTTACATTAAAGGTTTGCTGCTTAGTAAATTCTAATATAAACTTGATGAAATTTACTTTTCCAAAGAAGGATCTAAGGAACTTTTTGTTGGTTAGGTTTTCAATATTTTGGATAGCTTGTTTTCTTGTGTTATCTATTGCTATATCATTTTTGCAAATTATATGTCCTAATAAGCTTCTAGTCTTTACTCTAAAAATTATCTTTTTAGGATTCAAAGAAATGCCATAATCTTGACATCCTTTGAAAATATATTGAAGGTGAATAATATGATGTTCTTTTTTCTTTGAGTAGATAGTAATATCATCTTACAATAAATTTTCTATTAAACCTTTAAAAGCTATATCCATAGCTCTCTGGAAAGTGGATCCAACATTTGATAATGCAAATGGCATCCTCTTATAAGCAAAAATTCCCCACTTAGTAATGAATGCTATCTTATATTTGTCATTTTTATCAATCATAATTTGATGATACGTTGAAAAACCATTCAGAAAAGAGTATACTTGACATCAAAGGAGGACAAGCTAGCACCATTCTCCTATTACCTCATCCTCATCCTTATGATCGTTAATGAACTTTGATAGGAGGAGGCTAAAGCACCAAGATCATGATAGGGAGGAAAGAAGCACTGATCACCATGACTATTTCCCAAGGCATTTAGATGAGGAAGATGAAGGGTATGAATGAAGAAGATGTAGGATCAAAGAGAGGATTAAGAGAGGTATGAGTACAGAAGGAGGTACCACTACAATAGAACACAAAAACTTGTTCATAATGATAAATCCCTGATGGAAACCCATAGCATGATCAACATCTAGAAAGCTATAAATACCCCAACAAGGGACATGAGAAATAGTCATATCAAATTTCTTGATATGAATAACATGCTAAGATTTTAGGGTGGTTATAATGTTGATCCACAACATCATCTCCAAGTACTCCACAATTCCTGCATCCTACAAAACATTAAAAGTGATTAGCAGAAGTTGAAGTTGTTTCCACAAATACTTGTGAAAAATTGAGAGCTGATACAAATTACTTGAACCTGAATTAATCAAAATATGGAGTACCATGCTCGAGATCTTCAATGATAAGTACCAAACCTACTCATGAATGTCCAATTTAAGGAAACAAATCCATTGATGGAAGCCAGGGACTCATGAAACCCTTGATGCAGTAATGGGTAGGTTCTATTCAATATTGCATAGATGCCTAGGCCAGGGATTCTTATAATTGGAATAGCTAAGGCACATTATAAATGGGTTATAAAATGAGACTAGAGAGACCCTTGGGATTTATGTCCAAGGCCAATTATTTGAAATGACTATCCATCAAATCTAGAGACTGCTTGATCAAGTGGAAAAGGAGGAAGATGAGTTAAGAAAGAGGAAAGTAGCTTGAGAATATAATAGAGAACCATCTATTAGCAAAAAATCTGTAAGATTTTGTAACACATAAGAGGAAAAATCCTTGGAACAAGCAATTCAAAAGAAGACTCTACCAATTCAGAAATTAGTAATTGACATTGCAGCAAAGGTAGTAAAAATGTGAGACTTAGCTGATGAAAAATTTGTAATAGCATTGAGAATTATGGAGGAAGGAATAGAGCAAGATTTTGAAAAAGGCAAGGATAAGAAAAATAAGAAATATTTTGGATGAAAGGGTAAAGTGGCTTCAATAGCTAAGTGTTTAGACACAAGCTTCACCGATGAGAAAGGATGTGTCATGTGCTAATACAAACATTCCAAGGGATGTTGTCCAATAATGAGACATTTATAGGAGATAGGGGCATATGCACTTAATCTTAGATTTGTTAAAAATATTCCTAGAAGGTTACCTTATCCTCAAGGTAACTATAGGTAGAACTTCCAACCAACATACTATCTCAGTGGAGCTCTGCCACAGCCATGACAGTAGTACTATCAGTAGTGGCAACAACCCCAATTGTGGGCCATGCCACCACCATGCCAATAGTATCCATATTGGTAGCAAAATCCATATGGATACTACATCCAACATCTAATCTCACCTGCAAATGCAGCTGTTCAAACTCCATAGTACTATCCACCATAGTACCATAGACTAAAAACACCAACAATAGATCCAAGTTGATACATGCATTCACAAGCAAGTAATTCATCGAATTCAACTAATTCTTTGCTAGTGCCACCACCCACTCTATAAGGAGAATAGCCATCATAATTATAGCAAAGGAAAGCTACAAGAGTGGTGAATATAAAAATAGAGGATCTTACCAGTAATACTCAAGGCTAATCAAAGAAATGTCCTTCCTTTAGGACAAGTCCAAAAAAGACTGGTAGAGTTGGAACCTCATTGAAGAAAGATTATTTTATGGAAGATCCTCTTAGAAATGAAAAGTGTCCACTATCATCAAATACAAACATGTAGATTGTCATGATAATAGAGATAGTATCAGATTGGATCAAAGAAGGAACACTTTCTAGGAAAAGAATGGTTTCAAGAGTTTCTTTGATTTATCTATGAGTACGTGGAAATCTATCATGCAAGGCTCTACTGGATTTGGTTTTCAGAGTCAACTTGATCTCTATAGAAATATACAAAGAATGAAACCTACCTACCATAAAGAATTGCAACATTTGGTTAAATCTTGTAGATTAATCTGTCACCAATCCTTTGGGATAGATAGAAGATGTAGTGATCACTATCAATGGATGGTCCTATCTAGCAAACTTTCTATTGATTGACATAAAAAATAATGATAACGAATTTCTAATCCTAATGGGGAGGGCATGGCTTAGCATAGTGGATGCTAAGTTAAACACGAGAGACTTGTCTATTGACATCTCTAAGGAAGACAAGCATGGAGCCATTTGAATGCCTTGAGTGATAATCATTTTGTAGTTACAATAGGAAAAAATCTAATAAAATAGGCTATAAACTATCAAAATTAGAAAAAATAGGTTATAAATTATTATAATCAGGAAAAAATAGTCTATAAATTATTAAAATAATGGGTTTTCATGGTAAAACCAATTTAGAAAAGTTAGTTTCAAGTCTAACCGCAACGTATCTAGTCAATCCTTTTACACATTTTTCTCACACATAGCATATGGAAAAAAATTCTGTATTTTTTATTTCTATTTCCATGTTATGGGGGGTCCACTAAGTAGTGTATGGGCATGTTTGGAGAATGGAATTAGTAATTTTTTGCCTCACATGCTATCCCACATTTTTCCACAACGTGCAAAACTCATATTGGTAGCATATGGGTCAAAATTTCAATTTCACATATGTCACATGCTACCCTACACACTACCATATCATGCAAGAATTGGATTTTCATTGTGTGAGTTAAAATAATAAATTTTATGTATTCACACATTGACCCACATGCTACCATATCGTATGGAACTCATATTAGCAGCATGTGAGTTAAAATAGTTGTTTCCATGTGTTACATGCTACCCCACATTCTATCATAGCATGAAAAACTTTATTTTTTTAGTGTATGGAATCAAGATAGTAATTTTGATGTGTTTGTATGCTATCCCACATGCTACCATATCTTTTAGGACATGGATTCTTTACATGTAAAATCACAACCCAATTTTTTTAGTGTGTGGAAATTAATTTCTTAGCTTATACAAGTTTTATGTATGCATAGGAGTAAGGTGTGGCATAGGTAGACAAGGTGAGGGTTTTTATAGTGACATCAAGTAGGTGAGAGGACAGTGCCACAGGCATTAAGTGGTAGGTAGAAGGTGTCAAGCAGCAAGTGATAAGGATGACACATAAAGGCACAATAGTGGAAGGGTAGTGCAAAGGACAATGGGTGGTACAAAGGTAGTAGGCATGAGTAGGATTTGATGTCCTGGAATAGCCTTCCACAATACCTCCAATCATAGCAGTGTAGGTGAGTTTTGTTTCTTGTGACAAGTCTATCACCATAGTTCTCAATGTATGCAGTTTAGTAGTTCTTCTTCTACCTAGAATCAAATGAATAAGAATTTATTAGGAATATGTAAAAAATTCCAAAATTGAGACCAATTCAACATTATGGTCTGTTCAAAATGTTTGGACATGGAGGTTCCAATTTATGCCTTCACAACAAGGGGAAATCCTAACTTCATAGTGTTATTAAGTACCTTGGTATCAAATCTTCTGATTTGGGCTTTCACTTATGCTAAATAAGTTCTACTACCTTCCCATAATTATCAATGTGAGTTTTCACTATTGTCAATAGATCAATGACTTGCTAAGTACCAATGGTGATTAGCTTGACAACACTCCCTCTCCTCTTTCCTAGTTTGATAGAAGATAGTTTATGTTGCTAATATGTTAGGTTATCAATTTTGAGTGTCATTATCATTGGCTAGTCACCAATTTTAAAAATTTAAAAATTATGTATAATATATTTTTGCTACATTATGTAATTGTGGCTATGGCTATGGATATTTGGCTACAGACTTTTAATTGTTTTCATCATGTTCTAAATTTTTATATGTTTTATATTTTTATGTGAACATAAACGGTAAATGTAACAAGGCTATACAAATAAAACATGATGTAATGAAAATTGTAAAATGAGGTATAGGCATGTAAGTAAAACTTGTAAACGATGCTATTAGGTAAATAAGCCATAATGTTCGTAGAAGGGACAAAAAGAAGAGGCCATTCTGTTCACTAGTTTTAGGCACTAGTAGGCCATGGCTTCATGATTTTTAACCCTGATAGACCATTGTGTTATTAGTTTTAGGCCTTATTAGGTCATGTGTTACTAGTTCTAGGCCTTGGAAGGCCATGTGTTACCATTTTTAGACCTTGGTAGGCCATGGTTACTCTCGTTTAGCAAGCATGGGAGAATCTCAAGAGAGCATATAAGAATAAAGTAAACAATAAAACATGATATAAGGTTGTGAGTGTAAATAAGAAATTTTTGATAAAGGAGGGATAAGACATTTTTTATGAATTTTTTTCTTGATCTTTGATAGATCAAGGAGCTCCTTTTGTATGATCTTGCATTCACCATTCATATTGTTCAATATGACAAGCAGTAGGTTTTCCCATTTATCTTTTAGTGTTGTAGAGCTGAATGTGTTCTTGTTGTTATTATTTTTAGTGTTATTTTTGGCCCTAGCCTGCATGTTGGGGGGTAGTGCTGGTTTGATGATGGCCTCCCCCACGACTATGGGTTTTGTCACAATGGTTGATGATAGTGGCTTTGAGACTAATAAGAAGTCCCACTAGGATAGTAAGGTTGGTTGTAGGACTATCTATAATTACCTTGTAAGTAAGGTAATTTCCTAGGCATTTTCTTTTGTACAAACTTGGGATTTAATGAAAAAGCCCAATACTCATGTAGATGTAACATGAATAAGAAATAGCCCTTCAAATGGTCATATATGCATATATCACATCCATCATCTTCTTCAATGGTTGAGTCTATGGCCTCTTCTTGTATAGCCATTTTTCCTTTTTTCTCATTAGCATTCTTACTTGTCTCTTGGTTTCTTTTCCTCCTTTTGTTGTGGTCACTTGAATTATTTTACATTACTCTCTCCTCTATGATTTCTATGCAAGTTTTAACTTTCTCATTTATCCATTCCAACATCTTATTGTTGGCACATTTGGCCATTACATGGAACAGTTGGAATATTTTGTTCAAAATTAGCACAATCCCTAGTTGTAAATTTGCAGTTTAGTATTGTGAGTTGATGGGTATTCTTGGAGAAGAAAGAATGGTAAATAATCTTGATGTTGAAGCCTTCTTGGAAAGTAGTATTAAAATTCCAAGTTATTTTCTTGAGTGAAGATTGGAATAAAAAATAAGGAGGTGATTATTTACCACAAGAAAGCATACTCCCTGTTAATATTAGCAAAATAGACAACACCGTGGGTAATGGATTATTAAAAATCAGCTAAGAGTTGGAACCAAGTGAAGGACCTAACAGACTACCAACAGGTTCTAAATCCCGTACATTTAAAATTATCAAAGGATGTAAAGGTTTCTGTATTGCAGACGAACCCAAATTCCCATAAGTCCAAAGGCCCATTGTTAACGCTGCCGGAGAAAAAACCAAAAATCAGAAAAATAGAACTGAATGACGTGGTTTTTGGGCAAATCCATTAGCTTGCCATTCAAGATTGTGCCCACACATTGGCCAGATTTACGTTGTCGACTCACCAGATGCCGAACCTGAGGTCATGGAGCGCGTGGGAGGCCCTTCTTTCACCACTGAGCCAAGTTAAAGGGGATTTCAGGCAGCAATCGCGTGCAGGCTGTGCAGACAGAACTGAGGCCAGTTTAGGGCAGAACGCAGTAGGCATATCATCGATTTCAGCAGAGACACTTGTGGATTTTAGAAGAATGGATGCCTATTTCGTGCGATGAACAAATCTGGATCCACAATGGCAAATGCCTTTAAAACCCTGGTGGACGTTGCTTGATGAATCTGCATCAAATGTTGGAAGAAAACTTTGAAAGCTAGATAGTTTACCAGTTCTCACAGATAGAAGGTAGTGAAAATCTATGAAGCAAGGATTAAATCATATAATCATCAAAACTTGTAGGGCATTTTTGACAGGCAAAGGTTACAACAGTTGCAAATCCTTACGGAACACACGACGACGTTTCCTAACGCGGCGGCTAAGTCTTCTCCTGTGATGGCAGTTGCTGGTAATGATTTTTGGTTGTAAAAGATATTTTGAATCAGTTGAGGGCAGTTGCAGGATCGGTGCCTTCACCTTCGGGCTCATATTTCGAGCCATCCCGAATTTTAATTTCAATTATTGGGGATGCAGAAAGGATAAATTAACTACCGCTACCACCAATAAGGTGGATATTATATTATATTTTTTATGAAAAAATCTAGAGCTTAATGACACTTAGTATTTAGAATTTTAATTAAATTAAACTAGATTAGGGATTTTAGATTTATTTAAACAAATTACTTACAAAGGAAATATTTATAATATGTACAAATATTAATTCTTCCTAAATTTATGAATAACTTCCTAACTATATAACTCCCTCCTAATTAAATGGGCAAGTAACCTCCTAACTTGTTGGGCAAGTTATCTCCTAATTGGCTAATTAGTTGGCCAAGTTACTTGGGAGAGAAGTTAGGAGAGATATTTTTGAATATGTAACCTCCCTACCTACCTTGTAAACCTTATAAAAAGGCTTCATGAGGACTTGAAAAAAAAGAAAGGGGGAAGGGGGAATTTTAAAAGAGAATTTTAGGAGAAACTTTTGGAGAAGAGACTTTTGAGAGGTCTCATACATCACACTTTGGAAGGCTACTAGTTATCACTTAGGCTCTCACTTGAAGACACATTGGGATCTTGAGAAGAGCATCTGCAAAGAAGATTTGTAAAGACAATTGCTTGTAAGATGGCTTGCTAAAGGAAATATTTCAGTCTCTTTCTCATGATCCTGTGAGTTATGCATTTTATTTTTTATTTTGTTTAAATTGTTTAGCTAGTGGTTTAGATAGTATCATCCTTGGCAATTAATTTTGGGATTTTTAGATTGCTCTTACTGTTCTTGTTGCCCGATAGAAATTTCTATTAAAATTTTTCCATAGAAGCGCTTGTGTTTAAAAGCCTTAAGAGCATTTTAGTAGTAAATTTTGTTATT
>MNCI01032637.1:365093-384037 GCA_015680685.1 Gnetum montanum | reverse complement strand
CCTTAATAGATTTACTTTATTTCCATGTGATGCTAATTATTGGAAGAACATGTCCCTGAAATATTATAATGTTGAGTCCTCTTTGCTTAGGTGGTTTTCAAGTTTAATTTTTTGGTATAGCTAAGGGGATGAAATTATTTTTGACACATTTTATTCTTTATTTTAGAACTAATTACCCTTAAAGATTTTCTTCGGGAAATGATGAATTTCAAACAATTTATGTGCTATTCGGCATGTGCCCCTCCCCCACGACTAAGCTGAACACTCCAAGGTCAAGTAGGTTTAAACAGAATGAAAATCAGAGTACCAGCAAGCAAGTTATGGATATGAAAGCAAGGGACACACAATCACAAGTCATAGAGAGAAATTTGAAAAACTTCCCCTACGTGGACAATTGCAAATAATGTTGATTAGCATAGGGGGGGTCATGTATATATATATTTTTATTGAAGTTAGGGTACTTAGAGAATGTATTGAATTTTTAATATTTCTTTTGAAATTAAATGATATAAACTAAGGACATATGGGCTAAAGGGTTCCAGGGTAATTCAACTAGTTCTAAGGCACGAAAATTATGATGGTGTGTTTATCAATAAAGACCTCGGATGGGAGAAAAAGGCTATCTGATGGTTCATAGGAATGTTGATTTGGAGGGATAGTAATAAGGGAAAGAATATCATGAACAATATGTTGAGGGTAATAAATTGTGTGTTCTAGCTAGAGAATTAATGAAGATTACAACAAAATTACACAAGTGGGTCCTCCCCAAAGTAGGTTTCAACCTATTATGCCCTTATGTAATCACACTTAAAGTGTCTGTGGGCACTAGAAGGGTTAAATGTAATCCTCACTAATTCCACAAAACACACACATGTAAATATCACCAGAATGAGATGAAAATTCTATGCTACATGGGACACGAGCTACAATTACACGAACAATGAGATGAGACGAAGTATAGAAAGGGATCGTAGAGATTGGAACATGAGGTATCTGACCTAGGGCACAATGAATCTTGCGTATAAACCATGATTAATTTGTCATTAACCCATCGTTCCAAGATCAGGACCAAGTCCATCCTTCAATCAGTGGCATCACATTATTTCATCCAATGGTGAACAACTATGAGAGTACCATAACAACAAGGTGTATGATCACTTGGCGTTTAGTACAAGGGAGGAGTGATTTTTGTTTTATGGCACTTCCTTTTTCTTTTCTCTTTCTCTTTTGTTTTCACTTTACTGAATCCATAGAAATCGCCAACCTTCAGGTATGGGTGCATGTCTTTCCAGTGGGACCCCCTAGAACAACATTTGATTTTCGAGTGCCCTTTTGATTACTCTTACTCCCATTTTCGTTAGATCTACAAGGATCTTAGAACAGCCATATTGCATGATAACTCCCATAGAGGTCACCAAGGAGAATCCACAAATCCCCTTAAAGTCACATCCTAATCACTCCCTCTTGGTCCATCCTTCTTCATTCTGGGTACAATGAACACAAAATTAATTTTAAGTTTAGAAATTTCAAGAATATCACTGTACCCTCAAACAAAACCTCTTATTTGTAGAATGGATGAGTGGATATAGTGGGATCACTATTTCAAATAATTGATCACTCATGACTAAATAACATAAAACACACCTCAACCAATGATCCACATGAGTGTTTTATTCATAGATGAGATTACTTACACAAACATGAAAATACAAACACACAAAAAGATAAAAAAAAAAGTTGAAAAATGAAAAACTGAAAAACAAAAAGTTGCAAAATTAAAGAAATTGAAAAATATTTATTAATCCTGCTTGTTATTGAAATGGGGGATATCCCCCATAACTAAACGGTTGATTATGGCAAGGATTAATAAATGAAGAATGAGGATCCTTGCATATTGGAAATATTGAAATCGGTCCAATCTTATCCCTTGGATTTCACACACTTTATAATAAACACAATGGGGCACTTCATACAATGTAGTTCCCAGATAATGAGTTGACCCACTATGATGTTTGGGACCATTAGATGGTATGCAAGAATTGGGCTGATGCCTCCCATGGTTGTGTTCATTGGGTCTTATAGTTGTTGGAGTGTTAGTTGGTGGCCTTGATGAAGTTACATGAGGCATTAGGTTCGAAGGTAAGGGTGCACCACATTGTTGGACTTGTGCTAGGTTGGAAGATGTAGTGGCCTCAGAGTTATGTTATCCCTTTTTACAGTCATGTTTAAAGAAAGGACACTTTTGATGTTGAGGAGGCTCTTCACTATTGTTAGTAGTAGCAGCACAAGTGTTGTTCGTGGGTTGCAGTGGTACAAACACCTTAGGAATAGTTGGTGGAATTGTGGAAGGAGGAAAAGGATAAGAATGTTGAAAGTTAAGAGGAATATAAGATGTACAAGGTGGTGGTTGTGTTGGAGGTATGGGTTGATAGTGTTGTGGAGAATTGTATTGTGATGAGATAGAGTATGGTGGCCTGAATGGAGAAACAGGATGTTGGACGTGATAAGCATTTGGATTTGGAAACTGTGAAGGGCACCTCCAATCTAAGGGTGGTCTCCCCCATGAATGGGATTTTTGCCACTGTGATCAAACACAGTATCTCTATACGAACTCTGTATGTAACGTGTTTCCGCAATGCTCATGTAGATGTAACAATATTGGGCATTGGCCCTTGGGGTGATCGTACAAGCATATGTTTCATTCATATGTAGGATTGAAAGTTGTGCACTTAGTCCCTTCATTCTTTTTTTCCGAATATCTACTATTTTGTCCCACTTCTTGGGTTGTCAAAACTCTATCTCCAATGATGTTGATAAATTCTCCACACTTTTGATTCATCCATTCCAACATCTTATTGATCTTTGCCTTGGCTTCTTCTAACGATTGTTGTATTGGCAAAGATGATGTTTCCACCTTGAGATTTTTTGCTTTCTCCTTGTTATGATCAGAGACCTTTGTTAAGTTGAAATTTTGGTCCCGTTGATGTTTTTCAACACTCTCCCATGTAGCTAATTCTCCTTCTTCTTTTGCTACCAGCTTAATAAGCTCTTGGATTTGATGGGTTCGTAGTTAATATAGTTGACCTTGGGCATACGTTCCTCAAAAAACCCATGGCCTAGATAGTTGTTTAACAATGTGTAATATCTTTCTAAGGCCATGTTCAAGGGTTCATTTTTTGCTTATTTCCATCCTTGGATTTGTTTCCTCAAGGTTAACACTCTTGTGTAGGTTTGATATTTTTCGTTAAAGACCTCTACCATTGTTGACCAGTGTTGTATTGAATTTGGTTTTAACGATCTAAACCATACTTTAGCTCGGTCAATGAGTGTCATAGGAAAGAGCTTAAGTTTTTGCCAACTATTATCAATGTTATTCCATGTGCAGGCATCATAGAAGGCTAGTAAATGTTGATGCGGATCTAAGTCATAGCCTCCTGAAAATTTCAAAAATTTATTTAAATCGAGCATGGGTAGATGGCTCTCTTTACGATGCCTACGTGAGATTCGAACAGCTTCTTGTATTTGCGTTAGGCTTGTAGTGGCCAGTGGGGGTTCATCGTCATCAGGTAAGTTAGGATTTCGAGCATTGTGATGACATTATTTTTGTTCATCCTTATAAGAAACTCCCACTTCAGGTTGTATACTCCAATCTTCATCATGATATAGTTTGTTGGTTCTCCAATGAACTTGCTCACTAAGTGTGGCTTTATTATTATCTTGTAGAAGAGGCATTATTGTGTGTGAATTATGTGTGACGGTTTTTATAATTACTTCTTTCTAAGAGATATATTGTTAAGTTCTTATACAGTAACCTTGTATGATATAACTAATCTAGATAACTAGCACCATCCCCGGCGACGGTGCCAATGATGAGTGGCGAGGTACCCCTACACTCAGCCATACAAAA
This sequence comes from Gnetum montanum, assembly GCA_015680685.1. NCBI lineage: Eukaryota > Viridiplantae > Streptophyta > Gnetopsida > Gnetales > Gnetaceae > Gnetum > Gnetum montanum. The sequence continues at coordinate 380,130 of MNCI01032637.1, read as the reverse complement.
TGAGCATAGCACATGCGATCTAGTCGAACTCCACAGACGGAGTAGTTGTGGCACCTAGACAATTATCCTTAGGTCGCAGTTCGTTGTCTTTCCACCTGGACTAGTATTGTACTTGTCATGTATGGTTTAGTCCTGATGAGGTGTATGATGTGTTCCTAATTTATGCACTCCTGAAGGCAATGGAAAAGAATATTAACTAAGCTAAGCTAGGAGGAAAATGTAAGGAAATCTAATCTAGCTTAACTGCGACGAGCAATCGATTCCTTGATCAACCGTACACATCTTGGACCTCGTGCACAAATACCACTGGGACTACCAAGCATAGATCCTAGGCACGCCACTAGGATTACCAAGCGCAGATCCCAGATACACCACTGGGTTACCAAGTGTAGATCCTAGCTATACCACTAGGCTACCAAGTAGTCACACTTAAATGCTCGTAATCAAGTGATACTCGTTTCGCTTCTAGGAGTTTAAGGGTGAGAGAGATAATAGTAAATAACATTAAATAAATAACAAAGTGAATGCTGCAATGATGAAGTAATCTCGATCTTTCTTTCCGGCCATGTGCGTGTCCAAGTACAACACACTTGAATAAAGATACCATACAATTACATTCACCACACTGCGGGCAGACACAGGAAAAAATCTAACTTTGGAGGGATCAAACTGCCAGACCTTCGCTATAATAAAACTAGGATGTCAAATGAGGGAGAGCCGCCTCTTATTTATAGATATTGTGGCAGGCTGCGATATCGCGGGCAGATGAGATATCATGTACGTGATATTGTGTACGCGATATCGCGACCCATGAGATAACATGGATGTGTTATCGTGGGTGCGTTAATGCGACCCTCAACAATATGAGCAATTTCATGTCTCATCACTTAGGTTGGACACTCTCATATAGGTTTGGTATTTTTCATTGAAAACTTCTAGCATTGTTGACCATAGGTAGATGGAACTTAGTTCTAATGATCTATACCAACTTTTAGCATCATATATTAGTATCCTAGGGAAGAGCTTAAGCTTTTGCCACTTATTTTTGATATTTGTCAAGGCATAGGCATCATGGAAGGCTTGTAAGTGATGTTGTGGATCAGAATTATAGCCTTCCATAAATTTAGGAATGTTGTGCATGTTAAGCCATTTGATGCAGCAGTCCCTTTGATGCCTTTGGGTATTTGAACTGTCTTCCTAATCTATGTCAGATACCTAGTAGCCAACAAGAGTTCATCTGTACTAGACACATCATGGTGATAATCTATATTTTTATTCATCTAATTGTGATATCTTGTCTATGCTCATTTTGATGTCTTTGATTTTGCCCTTGGTTTTGATTTATATCTTGGTCCTATGTGAAGAAGACATCATTTTACTTGATAATGTATGTGATCTAATATATTAATATTAATATTTTCTAAAAGATAGATCATTAATACATTTACAATGATTGTGTATAATATAACTAATCTAGATAACTAGTATCATCTGCAACAATGGAACCAATGATAAGTAGCAAAGTACCCCTACACCTAACCATACAAATTACTAGCATTCACACACGATCTAGTCAAATTCCATAGATGGGACTAGTTGTGCATTTAAATTGTTATGCCTTGATCATAGTTCATTGTCTTACCACTTGGACTAGTGGTAGCTTTATCACATATGGTTTAGTCCAAAGTGAGGCATATGATGATTAATGTTGTTCAGCCCTAAGCTATTCCTAATAATGATAAAGAAAGTACTTTGTTAATCTAATTAACAATGGAAAGTAAAGTCTAAAGTAGCCTATGGGCAATGAGTACTCATTCCCAACTTATCATACATGTCTTGAACCCATGTATCCACTACTAGGATTACCAAGTGCTACACTACTAGGTGAACCAAGCAATGACACTGCTAGGATTACTAAGTGAATAGATGTTTACACTTGAAACTAGTTATGCTCATTCTGCCAATTCATTAACATGCATGGAAATGTAAATATTAACTAAGTACATGGAATATAAATTGCATTAAAAGTAAATTTAATCTAAGTCAATGTGTTGCAATGAATAAGAATCAACCTTGATCCTATCGCTATTCATGGAATGTGTCCAGGTATGTTGCCACTCAAATAAGATGTTGTACAACTAACTCAGATCCACACTATGGGAACTAATTGACTATTCTCTAAGACTAGAATAAAATTGCAAGAGATTAGCTACTCTATTGATAAAACTTATTTCAAACTATGCACCCAAGCACTATATTTATAGGTCAGCACACATCTTGCAATATTGGATATTTGACATCGCATCTTGGCCCCCAATATTGGTTATTCGATATTAGAGTTGATAACAATTAAATTTTTATTCAAATAGATGAGATGAAATGAATTGAGGCATTTGTATCAAGGCATCTACACTGAGGCATCTTCCTCGATAGGGCTATGTCAACGCAACTAATAGATGCAATGGCATGTGTTAAGGCATCTACCTTGACATGGTTGCATCAATGCAATTAACTGATGCTTCATCAACTAGTGATTGTAGAATTGGCAACTATATAGACTAGAGGTTCATGTAATTATTGTTGCAAGAGGATTAAACATGGAGAATGAGGTTTACACTAGGGCTTGGGAAATACAATGGTTTTTGGAAATAAATGGATTATGTGATACATGTGGAATTTGCATTTCAAAAGAAGGACCAATCAAAACTATAAAAGGTTGGGGCACAGAGGGAATAACTAGTAGAGGTTGAGGCATAGTAGTGAAGGATGCTAAGGTGAATAGTAAAGTAAGCAAGGAAGTTGATTAAGAGCATGAGTTCATAGAGGTAATAGGGGGAGTTTGGTTTGCTACTGAAACAAGAGGCATGAAGTTGAACATGATCAACTTTGGAATAGATCATTGGAAAAGGTTCCCTATGAATGTATCTAGCTTGTACTCGGCTCCAAGCTCATCTTGATCCTCTAGGTAGGATCCTAGACCAACCTTTTTACTAACTTCACCATCCTCATTCACATTCACCAATTGTGCCAACAAGTGCATGTAAAATTTTGACAATTTGATGTCATTGTATGGTGAAGAGATGTATTGCTTCCCATCCTTTTAGGTTAACTCGTAATGATGCTTAGAGTCAAACTCCTTGTGTGCGATGTATAAACCTACTTGGATTTTCAAGCATATAAAGTTATAGTATTACTCATCAATGTTTACATGCACTAGGACAAGTTCTAACCACTTGAGAAACATCCTATGTTGCATTATGGCTAGGTCCTTAGGGTCATGTACATGAGCAAATTCCTAGTTCATGGCCATGGAAATGTTGTTGTGTGGTAAAATGGTAGAGGCAAAAGGCATAAAATGTAATAGAACAATTAATTGGTTAAGGTGATAAAGGCTCTTATGGTTTTTGATGTTTTGCACAAGCTATAAACTTATAGCATGTAAGGATCATAGCTTGTGAGGCTGTAGCATGTAAGACTCAGTGTGTGGAACTTACAATGTATAGAAGTTAAATCATGTGAGACTATAGCTTGTGAAGCTATATTGTATGAAAAGGTTATATCCTATAGCTTGTGAAGTTATAGACTATGAAGAGTTGTAGCTTATAGCTTATGAATTTATAGTGTATGAAGGATTGTAGCCTATAACTTGTAAAGTTGTAGCCTACAAAGGTTTCATCTTACAACTTGTGAAGTTGTAGGTTACAAAGAGTTGTATCCTATAACTTATGATGTTGTAGCCTACGAAGGTTATAGCCTACAACTCATGGAGCTATAGCCTATGAAGATACAACTTGTGGAGCTGTAGTGCATGGAATGGATAGGATTTAAACAAACTACAACTGTAAAAGTAAATACTTTTTAAATTTTTTTAAGTTTTTTCTACCATATTTAAACAAATGTAAATGGGTTGTGGTGTACAAAAGAAAAGACCAAAAAATTGCAAACTACAAATAGTCAAAATAGAGATGGTAGTGTGTGCTACAACTATAAAGGCAATGTAGGGCACTATGATAGTGTTGTGCATTGCAACTACAAAAATTGATTTTTTGTAGGTATACAAGTGAAAATGGCTATAGTGTGAACATTGGATTACAAAAAAAGCCAAAAAATAATTTTTTTTTTTCAAACATGCTATTGACACAAGGCAAAAATAGGTAAAGGAATGTTTGCAAAAAAAAATTTAGGTGAAGAAGCTAGGCAGAGGGCCTTCCTCTAGTGCCAAATACAATGATGATGGAAAAACGTGGTGCTAGATATTTGATAAATTCCATAGGGAACAATTTAACTCACAGATCCATGAGCCTTGAAAAGCATTTAGAGCACCGTAAATGATCTTGTTGATTACTTAGGAACTTGAAATATCTATTACTAAGAATAGGGAAATATGCATAAAAAGTGCAAAGAAAATAAGACCAAAACAATTGTAAAACTTTGTATTAAATAATGTAAAAATACTATAAAAAAAATAAATTTAGAGAGTATAGATCAATGTGATTTAAAACCTAAAATACAAAGATTACTTTGAAATTTAGCACAATAGGAAGGCTATGTTTTGCACTTGATTACACCTTTTTGTCTGCTTGATTTGCACTAAAAAGGTGGTGAAAAATCAAAAAAAATCTTGTTCTTTTGCTGCTATGTAATCTTTCGACTACAAGTGTGCTACAAATTTTTTTTTTTTGCCATGAAAAGATTTCCAAAAGATCAAGAAAATGTTGCTTGATTCAGTATAAATAGGCTTTGGATCTTTTATGATACTATCTATTAGAGTTTTAGAGTGTTACAAGTTGTTCCTAGGTCAAAGTGCAACATGTAGGCTTAAAACCCAAGTGCCACACACAACCCCACACATTGTCATAGCATGTGGGATTGAGATGTATAGTTTGTGAAATTCAAACTCAAATCCCCCATGCTGCCATAGCATGTGGAGCTAGAATGTGTAGTGTGTGGGATAAAAATGTCCATTTTTTAGCTTCTGGAGCATTTTTAACCTCCATAAGCTAGAGCAAATGAAATTTACAACTTGTGGAGCCTTCACAAGCTAAGGTAAATGGGGTTTATAGGTTGTGGGCTGTAAATCTTATATTTTATATTGACAATGTCTTAAAATTCTACTAAAACAAGGCCACAAAATATGATTTTTGATGGGAAAACAAGGTAATTGTTCGTGCCTCCAAAAATCCATCAAATTACAACAAAAATCTTGGCTATGGGCTTTTATTTGCAACATGAAATTTCCTTGAAGTGTTTCAACTAGAATCTTGATGTAAAACTTGAAGGAATTTTAGTGACAACAACCCAACATGTTTCTAGAAAAGCATCAATAAAATTCTAGCCTTGGTTTGATTTAGAATGTATGGCAACTAGACTTAAATTAAAAACACAAAAATCTTTAATAATTATAAAGATTTATAAGAATTTTATTAAGAATAAAAATAAATAGTTCATTAAAGAGAGATAAATTACTCTTCTCTACATGATCGAGAGAGAACCAAGAAATTTCTAAAAGTTGCTTCATCAAAGGAAAAGTTTGAAACTAAAATTTTCTATTTCTAATATTTTGAAATTTTATGAAAATGTTTTTCAAGACAAGGGTGAATAGATAGGATATTAGTAAGATAATGATACTCTTTTCATATTATTTGAGGATACTATCCAAGGCATCAAAAGACTAGCCTCAACTAAAGTAGATGATGCAACAAGGCTTCATGAAAAAATGCTAACTTGGGGAGAAACTTTGATATGGAAAATAGTTTGGAAAAATATAAACCATGCTTCCCAAATTGGTTTAGATAAAGAAGGATGCACTAATAGAGATATTTTTCTTCTCAAAAAATAAGATAGATCTAATTGAAATAATTATAGGTTCATTTTAATTAGTAATATTTTTACTAAGGTTTTGAGAAATATTCTTGAGATGAAGCTTGAGAAATTTACAAAAGGAAATAATTTGCAAGTAATCTCAAAAGCTAGGTTTAGATGTCACTATTCTACTATTGATCATCTCATTACATTGAAATATCTTATTAATTTTGAAAAAGTTATAAATAAAAGAAATTTTATTTAATTTGTGGATTTCTCTAAATCATATAATTTAGTTATTCTATAGAGTGATAATAAGATTTTCATTTCTTAATTTGAATAGGTTAGGCTTTTTCTCATTTACCAACCCTCCAAGGACCTCGCTTAGTAAGATGAACATTGTGGCTCTAGATGATGATTCTTTAAATGATTTAGTTATTTGAAGCAAGCTATGAAAGCAATTATAAGACATAGGTACTTCTCCATCTTTTCTAGATGCTATTCAAAATCTTTATCAAGAGGTATATATACAGATCATAGATCACAACTCCCATAAAATGTTTTATTACATAAGGATGTTATGGTGAAACAAGACTACCCTCTTCAACCTATTCTTTTTAGGATTTTTATTGTTGAACTTGAGGAGTATATATAGAAAATTATTGATAGATACTTTATTAAAATCAAGGATCATGTTATTAACCTTTTTTTATATGTTGATAATGTATCTCTCATCTCCAACTCTACAAAAGACTTGTAATAAATTCTTTCTATTTTGGATGGTTTTTTTAATGTTTAAAAATCAAATTTAATGTGTAAAAAACCAAAATTAAGGTATGTGGCACTAGGAATAATGATTACTCTTTGACTATTATAAAGAACCTACTAGATATAATGCCAAATTATAGATACCTTGGTCTAGATTTTGGTCACAATTAGAGTTGGTAGATGTGCATTAAATAGAGGATTGTAAGTGGATTGAAAGCCTTATTTGATTTAGAAAGTAAATATTATAAGGAAACTATCTTATCTAAGAAAATCAAAAAATAGTTATTTTGTTTTATTGTGCAACCAACTCTTTTGTATGAGTGTGCAGTGTGGGATCCTAAACTTGTTAGCAAATACTAGAAGAAGTGTAGAAGCATTTTTTAGTGGAAGAATTTTGGATGAAAAGGTAAGTATAATATGATTCATTACTTGTTGAAACAAATATGACACCTTTAGAGATAGAAGCTCTTTGTTAATTTGTAGCATATGTTCATAGTCTCTCCTATAGCATAACAACTATATTTTTGAAGAAGTCTTAGTTGCTATACAATAGAAAGTATGGTTCTTTGAGGAAATGATTTACTAAAAAAATGAAACATTGAGATTGATATTCTACATTGTGATAAGAGTATCAGAAATAAGATACATTTGCACATGTAGAGTAACCTAACAAGAAATAAATAATTCTACCTAGATAGCGTTAGAAGAGGCATCAACAAAAGAATAGTTTATTTATCTACTCATATATCCTATTACTTGTACTATTAAATTAGTTAAGCTAAATTTTTCTCGTATTATTTTAGAATTGAAACACCACTAATTTTGGCCTAACACTTTGAAACAAGAACAACTCACACTTGAGCTTTCGAAGGCAAAAATTTTGGCTTGTCCATGATGGCTTGTAATTTTTCTCACTCACATTGTGGTCACGCTGAGGTCACGTTGGCAGTGTGAGTACAGCGTGACCAACTCCGACAACCCCAAAACTGAGTCAGAATGATCTAATTTCCAAGGTATTTCTAGAATATAAGCCATCCTGAAGAGCCACTAATGTCCACTCCAAGCTTCAACATTTCAGAATTCAAATTTGGAGACAAATTGTTCACATTTTTACACTCACGCTATCACTCATACTAAGGTCACGCTGCCAACGTGAGTGCAACATGAGCAACTTTCAAAGCCCAAAATTCAGTTAAAGTGATAAAATTTCCATGGTGCAAGTCATCCTTAGGGCTTATTGTTGACAACTTCAGACTTCAGCCTCCAGAATTCTAGGTTTCAACTCCAAAAATTATAGGTTTTTTGCAGCTCATGTTGTGGTCACACTGCAGTCACACTGGCAACATGAGTCTAGCGTGAGCTACCATAAATGGTTCAAAAAATGCATGTTCAAGCTCAATTTCTGAGCACTCTCAAGGTCAATCATTACACTTCAAGAATTAGTGTTCAAAAATCAAAATTTGGTGAAAAATTTGTCATTTTGGCTCACTCACGTTGAGGCCACGCTAAAGTCATGCTGGCAGCATGAGTGCAATGTGAGTGTAGCATGCGCATGATGAGGACACACTGAGACAAAATAAACTCATGCTGGAAGGAGAAGAGGCCTCAAACAGTCACAGAACCACTCAAATTGACATCTTGCAGCAGTCAAGTCAGAGATCCAGAAGTTTCAAGCAAGCTAGAGTTAATTTCTCTTGTTTTACATTATAATTTCATTGAAAATTTTCATCATTTGTGAGCTTTTCAAGCTCTTACGCTCCAAATTGTATGTGCTTCCTTGAGTGTAAGCTAGCTTGAGTAAGCTGACACGTTGTAAGATACAATGTACCTGGTCAAGAATGTAGCTTGCTGACACACATCTAACTCATGTACAGCTTTCCATTGGACATGTGTCACTAGATCCATTTTCCTCTTAATTCTCAACTATTGATTCCATCCATGAATTCTGCACTCGAGCCTAGCCAAACCCTATAAATACCCTATTAATTCACATAAATGTAGTTGGAAATTTTGAAGGTTAATGACTTAGGAAACTCAAACCAGCAATCCTTGGGTGCTTGGGCACACTTGACTCCTAGCATCCAAGCACTTCTAAAACATATCACATCACACCAGGGCTTGGCACTTGACCTACCATCCACACGTGTAGCTATGCTTTGACTAGTGCACATCTTTTCTAAGCAATACAATACAGTACATTTTTCCAGCCATTATACTATTTACTTTGTTTTACATTCAGTTTACGTTTCGTTTACAATACCAATTCTGTACACATTTCTATTTACATTTAGCACATATTGTTTACATTTCAGTCATCAATTACGATAACCCCAGTGCAAGCCATAGTTTCCGCTCAGGGAAGTCATTGGTTGATTTGAGTGCAGACCATCCAAGGCACTCTACCTTCATTTCCTTTTCTAGCTTACCCTTAGGTGAAGGTAGTATAATCTATGCTTTCCCAAAGAGCTTTCGGTGTTTCTTTCCCTTCCAGCCTTACACCGATGATTTAGGTTTTATAGGGTTGGACGGAGCTCGGACACGAAATTCAAAAATGAAATCAATGGCTATGAGATGAGAGGAAAGTAGATTTAGCGACATGTGTTCCATGAATAGTTGGCACGAGTTGGATGTGTGTTGGATAGTTGCATTCTTTGACCAGGTTCAATGTATCTGTGTGTTGGATAGTTGTGCACGAGTTGGATATGTGTTGGATAGTTGCATTCTTTAAAGGTACATTGCATTTTACAAGTTATAGATTATTCAAAGTATATTTAATTAAGACCATGAGGGCTTGACATATCAATACTGTACCACTTCTGATTTTTGGTGATATTAAACTTGTTCAAACAAGGCCCTATGTCTAGCATGGGTGAGTTTGGCCTCAACATATATATGGTAAACAACAACTTGAATGTGGATAATAATAAGCACACAGAAACAACTTTACAGGTATTACCAGAAAATTCTTTCAGATAAAAACACAGCACTTTACAGGTCTTACCAGAAAAGGCATTCAGATAGAAACACAGCAATAGCAATAGCAGGTGTGCAAAGGTAACATAAACGGCTTACCCTTTTCCTTGGAATCCGTTGATATCTGCAAGTTTCTGGAGAGCGTTTCTCCACTTTTGCAGGGTTTCTTCATTGTATCTGCCTGTGTGCTTCAAGAAGCCCTGGCCAAATGCCCCTTTCAGACGTCGGACATCCGACGGATCAACATCATAAAAGACTGGAATGAGCACACAAGTGCCCTTTTCGTGTTTATCTATCAACATCTCCAATTCCTTGAGACACCAAAACGATTGTGCTTATCCACTGGACATAATACACACATCCACTGTGGTTACTGCGATGGCATCTTGAATGGCGTCTCAAATTCTTCTTTATCCAAAAAGGTTTCGCCTCTGTGCCGTAGCAGACCGTAGATGTGATAAGCCAAAGTCGTTTTTGTGTCGGGGCCTCTGTGACTTATGAATACCTGGAACTTCCCGGCCGGTGCTGCTTCTGCCTTTGATATTGTGATTTCCTGCTGCTGCAAACGCTGCACCTTGAGTTGTCGTCCAGATTCCGGCTGCTCCGCCTCTGCCAAGCTCCTCTTCAAACTACTACTACTGGTTTGGAGCATTTTGCTTTCTGTTTTGCACAGAATTCGCAGGAATGAAACTGCAGGTTGCAGATTGATGTGATAATTTTCTCCGCAAACTGCAAGTGTACCAGTACACGAGTTGGGTTTGCTTTTTTATTGCAATTTCGCAAGGCCCAGAAGACACGCACAGACGGGAATCGTCAATGGTCATCGTTTGAAGACTGAAAAGTAGTGCAGGAAAACACTGTTGCACAGTGACCACGTCCAAGCTGAGCTCATGATAGTTTTATAAATGGATGGGTGCAGTTTTAAATATTAAAAATATCATTTCAAAATTTTCTCTCTTTGCATGATTGCGTGCAATCAAAGCATTGACCGCATCATGATAAAGCATTTACTGCATTAATGTATGCAAGCTTAGCTATACCTTCTACTTACATGATAATTTTACAGATAGATAGATGATTACAATTTTAAGTAGCAAATATTTTTAGAAATATCATTTCAAAATTCATTTTATTTTACATGATAGTGTAGAATTGACAGTAAACACCAATATCTGTTATAGTTTACGGTAACCTGTGGCTTAACTCCACACTCGTTTTTCAGCCATAAACAGTAAACAGTGGTCATCACAGTTCTCTGTACCAACTATGATGATGGTACGGCCATAATTTTAGCATCATCATGTGACGGGCAGAAGGCATGAATGAATAAGGAATGCATCAAAAGAGTTAAGGCGGACAAGGGGGTTTTGGATTTTGTGTGCACATGCTACCAAAGCAATTTATTTTTCTCATATATATATATATGCATTTGCACAATCATATATACAAATGGTTTTCATATTTATTTTTATATTAATTTAATAATTTTAAATATAAAATATATTAAAATCAATAAAAAACATTCACTTTAGAATAACTATAATTAAAGAAATATTTTCATAATGAAACTTAAAAAATATAGAATCCAAGTCTAAGTCTTATAAAAACTTTAATTACAACTATCTTAAATATTGTCAAATGCTAAAATACAAACAATCTAGAATGGTTTGTTGAAGAATGTAAGAGGGCTATAATTTTATTAATGACTTATAAGTCACTAAAGATTATCAAGTCATATAAAAATCCAATTCCAACTAAGTGGAAATTTTTCAAAATAAAGACAAACAAATTTATTAAAAATTATAAAGAAAAATCCTTAGCATTTATTTCAAATAGAAAAATAGATTATGTTTTTTTTATTAAAAATGTTTATCAAGCTTTATTTTATTATGATGACAAAATAGAAAATTTTCCTAATAATGGTGATACATTGTTCATTTCTTTTGATAACATAATGCACAAGATATTAAAAACTAGCATTAAGAAAAGTTATTGATCTATATGGTAAAATGTTTAAATGGGAAGGGTCATACGTGTGAAATGTCATTTGCAAAAAGTTAAATTTGGATGTGCAAATGGGGATAGAAAGGAATAGTACATCAATAAAGCAATTGATGAGCAGCAAGTAGTCCCTACACTCAACCATATGAATCACAAGCATGCACTAGCATTCCAGTTGAATTCTGTGGACTTAGCTCCTAAGTGTGCCTATAGACAAAGATGGTGACTCACGGAAATGTGAACGTTGTCTTTTTAATTCTCACTTGTGCATACTCTTATGTATAGTTAAGTGTGAGCTAAGGCATATGATATATATATATATATATCCATCCTAAGCATTGATGAAAAGGTAAATGGTTGATAATTAACTAATTTAGCTATTTAACGATTCTAAAACCAACTAGCCTAACGTAAGTATCCAGGCTCACTTGCCATACACATCTTGAACTCATTTCAATGCTACTAGGTTACCAAGTGACTATTACTAAGTGTACCAAATGGTCACTATTGATATTACCATGCATGAAAGGGCTGCTCAAAGTGGTCATACTTATGTGTTCATTATTAAACGTATTAATTAATTAAAGAAAGAATGTTAAGTGCATTAATAACAAAATGTAAGTAAGAAATATTAATCTATTCCAAGTGCTGTAATGAATGTTAAGAATTTCATCTTTATCGTCAGTCACATCAATGTGTTCATGTACAAGATGCTCAAATAAAGATCTAGACAATCGCTTGAATTCATACTGCAGGCACTAAGAAAATATTTTAACTTTGGGGAAAAATTGCAAGAGTCAGATTACACTAATGACATAGCATGTCATAAATATTTATATAGGCTTGACATAACACTACATCGACACATCTTTCCATGCATCAATGGAACCAAGGCTACATCGATGGCAATGTGTCAATGCAGTCAACCAATGATACTTCATCATACCCCCACAAGTAAGTAAAAAATTGTCCTCAAAGTAGGATCAAGATTCTTACAAAATTGAAAAGATATGTAATTATTAAATTACTAACACTAGTTAACTAATTGACTCTAAATACTGAATTATACGGAACTACAAAATTGGTGTCAATGATAGCAAAATTAGATACTCTTTACAAAATTAATAGTAAGGTCCCTCTGATTTTTGAAGACAAGGTAAAGCTCAAACAATGCTAGGAGGTGGAGGCTCTTGGGGTGCTAAAGGCCCTTTGCCAAGCTCTGACATTCATGACGATGATGACAGTTGAGGTTGTCTTATTGTTGCTACTACTTCAAGTGGAAGACAAAAAACATCCAACAATGCTTTCATCTTTTCCTTCTTATTACGTGGATCATATGTAGTCCATGCAACTTCGCCAAGGTGGGCTAGTATGAGACTGTCCCATATGCAAGTCATTGTAGGGAACAACTCCTTAGCATTCATGAACCACACTGCAAATTGTTTCCATTTATTGTTGAAGATCTTTACCAAGTTTTGCAGCTCATGATAATCATTCATTCTCTTCGCCAGGTCCTCAACAACAGATCAGTGATCAGTGAATCAGGTCTTAAGGACTTAAAGTGTTGCATTGGCTACCTCCAACTTTTGTTTTGTCTCTTTATGGTGTGTGAATTCTGCCTCATATTAGAGGTACAAACTGGTCATCTGCTTCTTTAACCCTATTCTTAGCCTTCTCATAATCAGCATAGCAAAGTTTACATATTGGAGATTGGTGAGCTTATGTATTTGGTCATCTCATCTATTTACAATGCTTTCATATGGATTTTAGCTTTATTGTATACGTTCAAGTCATCAAAGATTAGCTACCAAACATTACCTCTCTATTGGAGTTACTGGAGGGCCTCATTCATTTTTTCCTTGGCCATCTGAATCTCCTTTTCGTTTACTTCCTTGAGGCTTCCAACCTAGGCCCTATAATGATTTTTAACCTATTCAAATTTTTGTTGATGAGTAAATTTTGGAGACGTCACGAACACCTGTGAAAACTTGTTTTAGGAGACTATTGCCTAGGGCGCCTCCCGTATGGGTACGGAAACCCGGGAATAGTCTCAGCTAGAAAGGGCTATGTGACAAAACAATAATAATAATATTTTAAACAAAATATTAAAAGCTTTAAATTTAATAAGAATATTGAAAAGTTAAATAATTTTTGCAATTTAAAAGAGTACAATAAATAATTCAAAAGAAAATGCAAATAATAATATTGAAAACTGTAAAAGTTATCTACCATCGCAGCTACTTTTGCACTTCGAGATGGCAAAGAGAAAAATCTGTCCTGTTGCTTGAAAGCAAATAAATAAAGAACAAAATGATGTTAATGCTATTTGTGTTGCCTATGCATACAACCTGTCTCTGCCAGGTTTCTGTTTATAGGCAGAAAGAAAGACTTCTACCGATATCCCTCACGGTATCCGTGTTGGCACTGTCGCTGTTGGGCGTTGGTCTCTACCATGTGGGTAGAAAAGAAAAAAAGAAGAAAAGAAAATGTGTCTATTTCTGTCTGAGAAAACAGAAAACCGTCGTTTAGCAATTGCTATTGTAGGGCAAGCACACTATCATCTGCAATCTGCCTACAACTGTTGTTGATGTTTACCGTGTAGGGCAAGCACACTGTCATATGCAATCTGCCTGCAACTGTTGTTGATGTTTACCGCACGTTTCACGCTCGTGCCATGTTTCGTCGCCTACTAGCAGATGAGAGAAGACTGCTGAAAATGCCTTCCTTGTCGGTATCTCTGTGCCGATTGTTGGAGTATGTGACGCAGAGAAAGGTTGCCGAAAGGCACTACTAGAGCGAGTGAAGGCCCACCCTCCTGGCTGCAGAACAAAAAATGGTCGTTGTAAAATCTGGCTCCGCCCCCCTTCCTTTGGCTTTGGCAGGCTCTATTGTAAATAGCGGCCTGGAGAAACCCTAACCCTAAACCGTCATTTGTCGTCCATCCGTTGCATCACTGTTACAAATGTTTTAACAAACGTTTGTAAATATGTCATTCTTTTTTTTTAAATGAAAATTAATTCATTAAACTTGCACAAATTATGTAGTCATTAGCATGTTTTATAATTTAAAGACATACTATTTTGTTGGCATTTTTCAGGTGGCTTATCTTTTCTCTTGATTTTATTTCTTTTTTTCTGTTTTTTTTATAGTTTTTTGTTGGCATTTTGACTACTTTGCAACTATAATTTCCTACATGTACATTGATAATGGCCCCATGCCTAGCGTGGATGAGGTTGACCTCAACACTTAGCCTCCAAACTACAAATTGTATGTAAGTGCAAGGACCATAAAATTTTGAATGAAAATGTAACAGATGGGGAAATGAAAACAACATGAAACAAGAAATGCAAACTTGAAAGTAAACTATAATGTTCTAAACATGATCAAAATAACCAAAGAATCAAAAAAGACACTGACATAGGTCATCCAAACAACCATTAAAATATAAATATATAATTTATTGTTATTTTAACTAAGATATATAGATATATAT
>MNCI01032637.1:339111-364792 GCA_015680685.1 Gnetum montanum | reverse complement strand
GTTGTTCACAAGATAGCCATGGATCATCATACCTGAGGGCTTGGGCTTATGAGAGGAAAGGATAGAATTTTCCAAGGTCACCTAGTAATTATGACTAACCACTCTCCAACATCACATATCCTACACTCACATAATCATGATGATAACATGATAAGTTTGTATAAATCTAATGCTCCATAATCTAACATAACAAATAAACTGTAACCTTGGAATCAATTGGAAATAGTTATAGTATTTATAAAATATACAGTGGATTTTATAGCATTATATGATAGTAATAGTAAATTATATTAGACCTACATTATTTTCCAATGGTGTTAATATGACCCAATATCTAGTAACTCAAATGACAAATGATTATTAAAATCATATGAAGAACACAATAATCAAAACAATATGCTAAGAAAGAAATGATGCAAAAAAAATATGGAAATGCAACAATATACATATGAAATGAAAAGAAAAAGGGGAAGAAAACAGGCAACTAAGAATCTACCAGATGCCCATGTGGGGTACCTAAGTAGAAATGTTTCAATGAAATGCATTAAAATTTCTATTCAACCTATATCCTTGCAAATCAACAATCTTAAACACATTTTCGATAGTGATGTCTACAATTTGGAATGGACCTGACCACATAGGTGAAAACTTAGTTTGAGGGCCAGTTTGACTAGACGCTCTATCCCTCTTAAGGACTAGACAACCTACTTGAAAATTTTTAGCTGGATGTTTTTTATTGAACCATCTCTTGACAATTTGTTGATGCTTAAGATTATGAAAATCAAGACCTACACTTATCTTGCTTGATCATTTTCTATAAAGTTTTTCTTTAATATAAGTTTCAATGATAGGTCTAGGTTTTGGTGGGTCATCGGATATAGCTTTTCTAGGAGAATGTTCCATGGATGTGTTGTTAAAATTTAGCACACCTTCAAATGTTTTAAGAGGTAAGGTCTTATTTATATCTTTGTCTTCCCCTAAAGGTGGTGGATCACTTAGACAAAATCCATCGTGTTGTTGATAAGGCAAGGTGTCTCCATAGTTTTCTTCACCTTCTCTAGAACTTTGATAGGATTGGATGGGATCTGCATAGGAGATAGGATTTTTTGTAGTTCCACTCACACAGTCATTTTTAACATGTTCACTACACTCAACCTCAATAACCCCAACATAAATATTAGCATTTCGATCTTGCAAAGATTGATTTTGTTGATCCAAGGTTGTTACTAGTTTTGACTAGGAACTCTTCTATCTGGAAGTGTATAGGAATTGTTCCTAGTTTGTTATTGTGTAGCATTTATAATGTCACTAATTTTGCAATAGCAAGTATTGTGTGGGTTAGGGTTGCCTACCATAACTTGTTCTAATGAGGAAACCTCTCCATTTTCTGTCTCATGAGGTACATTAAGGATCATGATAGGGGTTTTCCCATTTTTTTGCCCTTAGGTATTGTCACCATACAATGCCATGAATTGAGGACAAGTCTTTTTGAAATGTTGCCTTGTATTATGAAGACAACAATAATCATCGTTGATTGATACACTTAGTTTTTTTGGTTGTATAGGGCCTTTGTTATTGTTTCTCTTTAGCTCAACCACTTCATTGGATAGTTTTTGTAGTGAAGTGAGTATTTGGGTCATCTGATTTTCAGTTTGGGTTGGTGGTTCAATAGAATTTGATGTCCTAGTTGGGTTGATAATGGATTGAATCCAAGCTTTTGATTGGTCATCATTCAAACTAGTGTTGGATGGTACGAATGAAGAGGACATGGGGCCTTGTGAGTAATTACTTAAAGGTTGAGTTGATTGAAAAGGAGAAACAACTTGAGGCATAACATTAGACATTTGAAAAGTTGGTAGGAGTGGGTTTGATTACATAGGGTTACTAACACTTATCATCCCAAATTGGGTTTGGATGCTATTCATAAGGGTTATTTGCTCTAATTCCACAACTTTTGACATTGCACCTTGTATTTCTATTATGGTGAGATCAAATTTAATAGCATAAGCGAAGAATGGATCAATGGTAGAGAGATAGAAGTTGAGGATACCATCTAGTTGTGGTCGCATCTCATTTGGCACATAGGCAAGTTGATGAAGGAATCTAAGGTTATAATCCCTAACATTTTCCCCATGTAGCTTTCTTAGGCTGGTAAAGTTGCTTGATGCGATAGCAGGGCAAATAAATTTGTCAAATTGATTCAAAAACTTGTTTTTGAATTCTTGCCATGTGTTAATAGAGGCATCAAGAAACATTAAGAACCATTGGGTTGCTTTGGTCCTAAATGTTGTTACAAACACTCTACACGCTACATCATTATGTATAATGTTGTGGATCCCTAATAAGGTTTCAAAACATTGTATGTGTTGGCGAGCATCATTCGTAGGGGTTGTAGGATCGAAGAACAGGTTTATGTTTTGAAGGGATTTTGGCATGTCATGGTAGTTATTAAAATTAAAAGTGTTTCTTCCCAAGGGAGCAGGGGGTTGATGGGTTGCCATCTTAGTCTGAGGTTTCTTAGGAATTGAACTTGGAAAAAGTGAAGCTCATTGTTTTCTCAAAGTAAATTGACGAGTAGCTAGTTGACTAGGGATAAAAGTATGAATTCTTTGTTGAGATGTTTTGTAAGAAGAGTCACTCATAAAATGAAAAATAACAAGAAATGTAAAATGCTAATAAACTGTGAAAATTAAAGAAAATGGAAAAAAAATTTGAATGCTATATTTTTATTATTTATTTATTTTATTTTTAAAAGTAAAATTCAAATTACAAAATTTCAGAAAAATAAATTGAAAGTAAAATAATTTAAATCACCTCAATTAAATTTCTGAAAAAAAAAATTAAAAAAAAAGGATTGCTAGAATATAAATTTGGATATTTGAAAATGAAACTAAAATAGAGCAATAAAACTGAAAATAGGGAGGCAAAAAAAAAACAGTAAAAAAAATGATAATATTTTTTTTTTGAAAAAAAGAAACATAAAATAAAAATAAAGAAAATGTTAAGAAACTTCCCTCCTTCTAGAGCCAAAAAGGTGTTGATGCGTAAATTTTGGACATGCTACCAACACCTATGAAGACTTGTTTTAGGAGACTATCGCCTGGGGCGCCTCCCGTATGGGTACGGAAACCTGGGAATAGTTTCAGCTGGAAAGGGCTATGTGAAAAAAAAATAATAACAATATTTTAAATAAAATATTAAAAGCTTTAAATTTAATAAGAATATTGAAAAGTTAAATAATTTGTGCAATTTAAAAGAGTACAATAAATAATTCAAAATAAAATGCAAATAATAATATTGAAAACTATAAAAGTTATCTGCCATCGCGGTTACTTCTGCACTTCAAGATGGCAGAGAGAAAAATCTGTCTTGTTGTTTGAAAGTAAATAAATAAAGAACAAAATGATGTTAATGCTATTTGTGTTACCTGTGCATGCAACCTGTCTCTACCAGGTTTCTGTTTATAAGCATAAAGAAAGACTTCTACCGATACCCCTGATGGTGTCTACGTTGGCACTATCGTTGTTGGGTGCTTATCTCTGCTGCGTGGGAGAAAAGAAAAAAAAAAGAAAAAAAAAACGTGTCTGTTTCTGTCTGAGAAAATAGAAAATCGTCGTTTAGCAATTGCTACTGTAGGGCAAGCACACTGTCATCTGCCTGCAATTGCTGTTGATGTTTATCGTGCAGGGCAAGCACACTATCATCTGCAATTTACCTACAACTACTGTTGATGTTTACCTTGCGTTTCACACTCCTGCCATGTTTTGTCACCTACCAGCAGATGAGAGAAGACTGCCGAAAACGCCTCCGCTGTCGATATTTCTATGCCAATTGTTGGAGTATGTGGCGTAGAGAAAGGCTGCCGAAAGGCACTGCTAGAGCGAGTGAAGGCCCTGATTGGTGCCCCACCCTACTGGTTGCAGAACAGAAAATGGTCATTGCAAACTCTGGCTCCGCCCTCCTTCCTTTGGCTTTGGCAAGCTCCGTTGTAAATAGCGGCCTGGAGAAACCCTAACCCTAAACCGTCATTCACCGTGCATCCGCTGCATCACTGTTACAAATGTTTGTAAATATGTAATTCTTTTTTTTTAAAAAAAATGAAAATCAATTCATTAGACTTGCACAAATTATGTAGTCATTAGCATGTTTTATAATCTAAAGACATGCTATTTTGTTGGCATTTTTTAGGTGGCTTATCTTTTCTCTTGATTTTTTTTTATTTTTTTATTTTTTTTAATATTTTTTTTGTTGAATTCCTATGAATTTGATTTGTGCATTTTGACTACTTTGCAACTATAATTTTCTACATGTGCATTGATAATGGCCCCATGCCTAGCATGGGTGAGGTTGACCTCAACAATTTCAAGGCCTCGTTCTTCTAAGTGGCTACCTCTATGGTCATTTTTTGATGAAGCATCTAAACTTCCTCCATGGAGAGATTTCAATTCTCCACTACCAACCTCCTCAAGTTAAGATTTACCTTGGCTTGCTACTCCTATTATTGTAGGATAAATTTGACCATTTGGTCCTTCTGCTCCTTGACATTTCACAGGCTGTGAATATCCTTGATAAGGACGAAGTTTTCCTTGGGGACTTGAGCCAAGTCCTTATCAATGTTAAAGGTTAATACTTCTGATAAGGAGGTGTCAAATACCACCATCTCGTTTACATTCTTAGCCTCTTTGGGCTTTTGTTGAAGCTATTAAAAAATTCATCTTGTTAAGGGTTGGGCT
This sequence comes from Gnetum montanum, assembly GCA_015680685.1. Lineage (NCBI taxonomy): Eukaryota > Viridiplantae > Streptophyta > Gnetopsida > Gnetales > Gnetaceae > Gnetum > Gnetum montanum. The sequence continues at coordinate 360,059 of MNCI01032637.1, read as the reverse complement.
GAGAATGGTTGGATCAGAGAGATGGGCCCCCAAATCTCAACTTTGGTAGCCAATTGTTTATTTTTGGTGGTGGCTACCTATAGCTAAGTGTTGGCAATGATAAGTTTTCCCTTTATCTGTGGCATTTCTAACTATGTTATTGTAATCTCATTTAGGAGATCAAAGATCTTTAGAAGCGGTTGCTCAATTCCCACTAGTCGATCTAATACCCTATTGTGTTGGGCTATGTTAAGCCAATTACTCCATAATCCTACAGAAGCTTGAACATCCTTTAGAGTAGTAATGTCTCACATTACTATCATAGGAGCATTTAAAGCCTCAACCATCCTATTGGCCACCACTTTCATCACTATCTCTTATCCATGATGCTTCATCACTAGGACAATTGTCTTCTTGATGAGACACGATTCGCATGAGTCGCGATATCGCGTCATCCCTGCGATATCGCAGTCCATCGTCAAATCTATAAATAAGAGGTAGCACTTCCTTTTTTCAACATCCTAGGCTAGAAGTAGGGAAACTCTGGCAGATTAATCACTCCCGAGATAGAATATTTTCCATGTGCCCACAGTAGGAGTTCCCAATTGAACAGATCTTTATTCGAGCAGTTTTGTTCCTGAACGCAAGTTGTGTACAACAATAAAGATGAGCTTTGTGGATAAACCTTGTAGTGCATGGAATAGGTTTATTTCATGTTATTTATTGCTTTCCTAGTAACGTGGCATGAGTACGACTTGATTACGAGCATTGATGAATGTGTACGGCTAATCAAGGAATCGACCACTCATCGCGATTAGTCTCTCTCACCCTCAACTCCTAGAACGTGGGATGAGTAGGACTTGATTACGAGCATCTACAGATGTGTACCGCTAGTCAAGGAATCGACTGCTCATCATGCTTAGGTTAGTTAAGTGCCTCAGTACAACCACTTTAAGCACGTGCATTACATGTGGTGATCCCAATAACGATTAGCGTTTGGTAGCCACAGTTGCATAGTTCAGGGTGTGTACGGTAAGTAGGAACGGATGCTGACGCTAGTTAATTTAGACTTAGTCCTTAGTTAGAGTTAGCTAGTTTCTCAACCCTTCACCTCGATAGCATAGGAGAAAAACATTAAAAACTATAAAAATCATATACCTCAGACTTACTTAACCATACATTGTGACAAATACAAGTAAGTCTGGAAAGACAATGAATAATTAACCTCAAGTGTTCCATGGGGCGTGTAGGCATTTACTCTGAGGAGTTTGATTGGATCATGTGTGCTATGCTCATTTCGTATGGTTGAGTGTAGGGGTACCTCGTCACTCATCATTGGCACCGTTGCCGGGGACCAAGTGTTTATATGCTAAATAGAACATAAAAAATATCACTCACATCGTTGTGAGCCTTAACGAACCTTTGGGTTAATTAATTAACAAGAATTTTATAACGGTGAAATAGCACACCGATAAAAATGCCTTCTTCTCATAAGAGCAACTCACCACCTAAGGACCATACATGAGACAGTCAGCAACATAAAAAACATAACCAAAATTAGCTAGTGCCTCAACAATATAAGATGACATATACTCATCTCGATGAGTATATTCCCAACTTTACTTTTATTCTCCATCAAGACAAACAGATGCGCTGGAGAGATTTGCAAGGTAACATTATGTTACCCTTGGATCGATTAGTCCCAAACATGCTCTTCCATGCCTTGACACAGATTTGCATGTAAGAACTATTCACTAAATACGTTGTGGATGATTTTAACATGAGAGATTATTATCCCACAGATGCCCAATGTATGAGGGACTTAAGGCAGGAGAGTCAACATACTTTTCTAAAGGACAAAGCCCTGCACATCCTTAGTGAAATCGGAGATGTTCTGTCTCCTAACGATAGTGAGGAGGTTGGGTATCAGAACCTACGATCAATGATACACAACATTGGTTTTGATGCCTATGAACACCAACTGTTCACAGAAGGAACAACAAAAAAAGACAAGGATGGGCACTTTGATCGTCACCACGATCGGGGCCGAAGTAGCCGAAGAGAAGGCAAGAAACATCATCATGGTGATGGTTCCCCTTCTTCTCATCACTCACCCTCTCCTTCCACATTTGGGCATCCAGAAAGAACACAATGGAGAGGATAAAGGTAGAAAAAATAAAAGACCTCGATGAGAAAGTTGAGAGAGAGGACAATGGCATGAATGTAGGGAGAGTAGGGAACAACGAAGACATCACAGGCATCATGAAAGAGATGATCATGATGAGCCCCTACTCACAACCTGAAGTATGCTTGACATAATGGAGGCAGTTAGGATTCCCACACGACATTTAAAAGACAATCGGATCAGACGCTTAGACATGAACAACATCCCACGATTTGAAGGGGGATACAACGCAAATCTGCAAAATCATTTATAGGCATTCCACGATGCCTGCACCTTACAGAACATTGAAAATGAGTGGCAAAAACTTAAGTTGTTCCCAAGGACACTCATCAAGGAAGCAGAGAATTGCTACTGGTCCTTAGAACCGGAAACCATCAAGAGGTGGAGTACGGTGTTAGAACTGTTCAATGAAAACTATCAAACGTACTCCATAGTGTCTAATTTGTGTAAGCAGATCCAAGGTTGGAAGCAAGGTACACACGAACCCTTGGATGCTACCATGGCCCACTATTACACACTATTACATCGTTGCCTGGGCCATGGATACGCACAGCGGGATCAACTTCGCCACATCGTGGATGGGCTAAGGCATGAAACGAGAAGAACCCTTGAGACTTACGCCTAAGGGAGACTCTCACAACTTAGAGCCCATGAAGTTCATAATTTGTTGGAACAAGTAGCAAAAGAAGAAGGTGAGCTATGAAAAAGGGAAAGTGCTAAAGAGTTTAACCATGATCCCTCTCTTCGAGAGAAGAGAGTGAAATTTTGTGATGAAGAGGATGAGTCACCACTCAAAGAGTTGGTGAACCGGAAAACCTTGTCGATCCAGAAATTAACAATAGAAATAGTGGCTAAGGTAGATGACATATGGAGTTCCTTAGACTCTAAAATTGAAATTGTCTTAAAAATAGTAGAAGAGTATAAGGTTGAACAAATTAGTGACAAAAGTAAGAAAAAGTGGAGAGATTTAAGCCTTGCACATAATAAGAAAAAGTGGAGAGATTTAAGTAAGAAAATCACTAACTCTGATGTGGCTGTGGACTCTGACACAAATGATGATGGTGGATGTGAGATCTACCAGTATGACCATCCTAAGGGATGTTTCCCCATCATCTCACATCTACAGGAGTCTGGGGTGTATGCACTTAATCCAAGACTGAACCAATGACAAACACCCCGAAGGTTACCTTATCTACAAGGTAACCCAAGGCAGTTCCACCAACCACTAATGTATTATCCAAGTGGAACTCCACCATAGCACATCAGACAACATCAGCAGTGGAAATATCCACATTTATGGGGGATGCCATCGCCGAAACATCAGTACCCTTACCAGCAGCCTAACCCTTATGGATATTATATGCAGCAACCAATTTCTGTAAGTGACTCTATGAGTCACACAACCCCCAATCATCACTACAAAGTTCAAGAGTACTTTAGAAGTACTCCTTCTCCTCTGGAAGACACTCCATACCTACACCATCCTCCTAATCCATTTGCACCTCTTCCACCAATAGTAGTTCCCATAACACCTCCTTCTCCAACAATGCAAGGGGAACTTCCTCCTCAACTGCAACAACTTCACGCTGCGAGAGCTGCAAATATTCAACTCGCTGCTGGTTCTGACAACTGTAAAAAGAGAAGACCTTTCTTCAAAACCAAAATCCCAGACAGACTCTCGCAACAACAAGCGATTGAGCCCATGTACACTCCTCCACCATCTAACACTTCGGAGCACCCTTTAGTCCAACAGAGCTTAACGCATACGGTTATGTTAATGCATACCATAACCGACTAGATCAAGGTAGGCCACCTTTCTAGGAAACTAACTGACCCTGGGAGTCCCTTAATCTACCTTCGGATCACCAAAAATGCACCACATCGAGCTCTTCTTGACTTAGGTTATGGAGTCAATCTAATATCACAAGAGATGTATCAAGCCTGGAACCTGTCCCAACTTAAGAAGAGCAACATCCAATTAGAGCTGGTAGACTAGTCCATCATCATTCCCTTGGGATTGGTGGAGGATGTTATTACCACTGTGTGTGGTTGGTCATACCCAGCTGATTTTCTGGTGATTGAAGTGAACAACAATGAAGGGAACTTCCCAATTATAATGGGAAGGACATGGATGAGTATAGTAGACGCATGCCTTAGGATCCACGATCTTTCCTTAGAAATTTCTAGGGTAAACATTTATGGAAAGATCGAGAAGAGGAATGTTCCATGGATCACATACAGTGATTCATCGAGTGATGACATGGAGGAAATGTCTCCATGTAATAGGTGTGCCCAAGAAACACAAATCCAAAGGTGCCTATATGTAGTAACCACATAATCAGTAGTAGACACCCTGTGGTTGATAGCTACTAGAAGGAGCAGAAAAATATGCATGGAATGAACGTAGAAAACCCATGCCCATAACGAAAGCATATATACATTGGAACATGAGCGTCGCCAACTTCCATCCCTTAATCTAAGATCATCAATTGGGAGAAGTTGGGCACTTCTATAGAATTCAAACAAACATTCATTATTTCAAATCTCTCCCTTACAACTCAGTCATGGGGGAGATGACCACCTATGCTAATCATATGGGACCCTTAGTTCTTTTAAGTTTTTGTTTTACAATGTTTTTGTTTTACAAGTTTTTGTTTTACACATTTTTGTTTTACAAATTTCTTTAACTTTTCTTGTTTTTTGTTTTACAACATCGTTATACATTTCCATTTTTTGTGTGTGTGATCCACACTGTAAGTTTGCCACCCAATAAGTGTTCGGAATGATGGTATGAACTATTTTTCATTGATTGTTAATGTTTGGTTTTTACCTTTAAGTCACAATGTTGATACTAAGGTATGTTTCTTTTGATATGGTAGGTAATGAGTCCACTTCATCCATCCATCCACCAAGTTCTATGGTCTCTCTTGGCTTGGAAATGTACAGTCTCTTTCAATTAAGAACTTTAACGAATCTATGACTAGGCATTTTTCAAACTAAGGAAGGACTCAAGGTTCAAAAAGGGTGTGACTTCAAGGGAACTTGATGCTTTTGTGTTGGTTGTTCTTTTGGGTGCCTGGATATTTTCTTTTTGAGTTTTCTTACCATTCCGATGTTGCCCCAATTATCGGACACTGAGACAATAAAAATAAAAAGTCTTTGCATGGTGTGGTTCTCATGCATAAAAATACAAAACACAAAAAAAAAAAAAATAGTGAGAATTCAAACCACACCCCTTAGACAAAATAAAATTGGGCTATAAGCACTAGTTATGGAACCAAAAGTGTTCCCTCTAACTAAGGCCCTTCTTGCTTCCCATTCTCTCCTTTGTTTTGTCGGAATGGTAGTGACTCTTAGAGGAAGCATCCTTGTTATCCAAGTGGATAGTTTAGCCAAATGCATTGATGCAAAGTCACTGGATATGGTTGGTTTGAGGCCGGACTTGGAATGGGATTTGCTAAGTCACCTTAATCATGAAACACACAAGGGACTATAAAGCACCTTGTTCTTGGGATTCCATTCCATTCTCTTCTACCCATCCTTCTCTCCATTGTTGACCTCATTGCTGGTTGTATCATTAGTATATATTTTGGTTGATGCATTGTTTTCTTTTTGGTAAATTCTTGTGGTTAAGACTTTAACTCTTGTTCCAATTGACATTCCTGGAGCGTACGGACTCTTTGAATATGGATTTGTTAGGGCATTAAGGGCATGAGCCTGCTTTGGGGAGGACCCACTGACATTCCTATTTGGTGCATTAGTTAAATTCTTTCCCTTAACATTTTGCAATTAATTTTATTTTGTTCATTCCATCTTGACATCCATTTCATTGATGTTTTCCCTTTTTATCTCTCTTTCTTACTCCTTTTCTTTCTCCATTCTAATGCTACTGGAGGTTTGCGATTAGTCATGGTGGTACGGGGCCCGATTTTTTCGATTTTCTCTTAGCCTCGAATTTTTTGATTTTCTTCCTAACCCCTACACCTTTGGTAGTCATCAATAATATATCTCCCGATCCATATCAGCCATACCACAACCTAGCCAATGGACTTACACCGAAGCAAGGTATTAACTACATTGAAATTCATTTACCCTTGCTAATATAAGACTATGTTGTGTGTGCAGATGACAATCATACAACAATGGACTAGATCTGAAGCAAACACTTAGAATGGAGTAGTGCTGGAAGTGGCTATACAAGAAGTAAGATTAATGATGCGCTTACGGATGGACAACGAAAGGTGCAATTTGGGCATTGGCAACAACAAGACTTCTTCCTTTTTCTTTTCTTCTCTTCTCTCTTCTCTTTTCTCTTAAGCTGCCAAATGTGGCCTGATGTCAATGTAATAAGGTGTTCACCCTTGTTGTCATGAACACCAATTTTTTCAAGTCTTGTAATAATGATCCATTCACATGTCATTTTATTAGTTCCATTCCCCTCAATAATTCCATACCTTCCCAATATTATTGTAAGGAACTTGAGCATGAGTTTTCATTCAGTCATGGGGGTATGATGAAATGCGATTTGCATGAGCTGTGATATCGCGTACGCGATATCGCGGTCATGTCGTCCCTTGCAATATCATGTACGCGATATCGTGGTCGTGTCGTCCCTTGCGATATCGCGTACGCGATATCGCGGTCTGCCGAAAAAATCTATAAATAAGAGGTGACACTCCCTTGTTTTGACATCCTAGGCTAGAAGTAGGGAAAATATGGCAGATTGATCACTCTAGAGATAGAATATTTTCCATGTGCCCGTAGTAGGAGTGCCCAAGTGAACGGATCTTTATTTGAGCAGCTTTGTACCTAAACGCAAGTTGTGTACGACAATAAAGACAAGCTTTGTGGATAAACCTTGCAGTGCATGGAATAGGTTTATTTCATGTTATTTATTGCTTTCCTAGTAACGTGGCATGAGTATGACTTGATTACGAGCGTTGACGAATGTGTATGGCTAATCAAGGAATCGACCACTCATCACAATTAGTCTCTCTCACCCTCAACTCCTAGAACGCGGGATGAATACAACTTGATTACGAGCATTTACGAATGTGTATGGCTAGTCAAGGAATCAACTGCTCATCATGCTTAGGTTAGTTAAGTGCCTCAGTACGACCACTTCGAGCATGTGCATTACGTGTGGTGATCCCAGTAACGATTAGTGTTTGGTAGCCATAGTTGCATAGTTCAGGGTGTGTATGGTAAGTAGGAATGGATGCTGACGCTAGTTAATTTAGACTTAGTCCTTAGTTAGAGTTAGCTAGTTTCTTAACCCTTCACCTCAATAGCATAGGAAAAAAACATTAAAAACTATAAAAATCATATACCTTGGACTTACTTAACCATACATCATGACAAACACAAGTAAGTCTGGGAAGAAAATAAATAATTAACCCCAAGTGTTCCATGGGGCGTGTAGGCATTTAGTCTGCAGAGTTCGATCGGATCGCGCGTGCTACACTCGTTTTGTATGGTTGAGTGTAGGGGTACCTTGCCACTCATCACTCCTCATCTTTCTCCAAGAACATCGAGAAAGTTGCAGTGTTCCCAAAGATTTTAGAAAACTCTTATCTAGGGATGGACACCTTAACTTCCCAAGTGCTAGGATTTGTTTTTGTAGATGCATGTGTTGTTTGAGTAGAGAACAGGGGCATGGTCTACTCTAGCTAGCTGATGGTTTGGGTAATCTCGTTGAGATGGCTTAATACTAAATGATAAAATGATGGTTCTCCACCACCTGTCAAACCCTATTGTTGTTACTATAGTAGCTACTCTCAAAGTTTTCTAATTCTTTCAGTACCTACATGGGCTTTTTGTGTGGTCTTTCCAATAGGTAATGGTGGTGGCCGCTCCTCTTTTAGCAACTTTGTGGCTACTTTATCTTCCATCCTCTCTAGCCAAGATGTGACATGAGCATGACAGAGTGTGTCATTAGAATAATGTGCTATACCTTCCCTTTTGCAAATTTTTTTGATAAGGCACAAAAATGGGAGTGCCTTCCTTCCTTGCTCATTTTCTTTGAAGTGCTTCTTGATCTCTAAGTAGATGAGTGAAGGAAGTTTGATGAAAAATTTACTGCTTAGAGTAGTGCATGCATGGGTAGAGAAGGTTGTGACCTTACTAGACCTCACCATGGGTTTCAGGTGATAGGATTCTATCTTGAAGTATGTGTGCTTTGCCTTGGTTAGTGCGTCATACTCTTTAAAATCCATTTATAGTAATGTTGGACCCACTCTTTCTTGGCCTCGGGGTTCACATGTGTGGATATCTTTGTCAGTGTTGCCCCTGTATTAGGAAAGCCATGGGCCTTTGTAATGGCCTCAACCGAATAGGAGATGATTATATATTTGATTTTTATGATCACATCTTCCTGCTGGTTGTTCTCAAATATATACATCTCCCCAATGTACCATTCTCCACTAGGAGAGAGAATGGACCACATGGGAGACCCCTATAATTGAGTGCAGACTTCCTTGGGCATCAAGTCCAAGAAGGATTTGAAGTTTAGTTCTTGGAGAACCAAAATTTAGATCTCCTTGGTTTGAAAAATTTTCTTAAGCTAGATCTCTATGGATTGTTGAACTTAGAAAAGGGTGGATGAATAAGTTTCCCAAAACAAACCTTTATGAAACAAAGCACACTCATAAATTTATGTGGTTTCCAAACTTGGGTACTCCACACTTGAAGGGTAGATTACAAGCACACCTCCTCTATAGTCTTTAAGCCTTGCTTTAGAGTGTTGTACTATAGCACCAATCACTTAACCTTGCAAGGTCCTGTTAGGCTTAGAAATGTGCTTTCAAGGCTTCCACAACCTTTACAATCTTGAACTCTACACCAGAGTATTGTACTGTAGCACCAACAATTCAGTCCCACATGATCCACCAACCTGAAGCACATCAACCCCATAGGGCAACAAGAGAATAACAATTAGAAAGAATAATTACAACTTAATTTGCTAATCCTTGTACAGTTAGGTACAACACACTTTACAAAGCCAAAATGATAATACAATGAGCAACAACAGAGAATTCAATGAATACAAATGATTGTACAATGAATACAACAAACCTTGCACATTTTCCAATGCACATCAAGTCTTCTTATAGTTGCAATGTTTCTAAATCTTTCTTAGAATGCATGCAATGGCTAGGCAATGCTCACTAATGATCATGGGAGATGTCTTTCTTGTGCCTAAGATGTCTCTTTACATTTACCTTTAATTCTAGGAAGATATCTTTGTTTCCTAAAAGAAATATTTCTAAAGTCTTTATTTTGGAAGATGTCTTTATGGTACTGACCTTCATTCTACAAAGACCTCTTTGCCTCATGAAAGATGTATTTGTTTAAGAAAGATGTCTTGCTATTTCTAAAGACATCTTTATCTGAGTTCACTCCAATTTTACCAAGATGTCTGCTGCTTTCTAGAGACATCTTTCTTCACTTTCTTTGCATGATGAATCCTTCATTCCTTGTCCATAACTTTTCTAAATCCAAGTTCCTATCCTGCAAGCACAATTATACACACATATAAACAAACTTGTTTTCCATTTTTCTTAATGTTTTGACATACCAAAACCAAAAGGTCCATAATCTCCCCCTTTTTTGTAATGTCCAAAACATAAGAAAAAGGGTTAGCCTTGTCCCAATAATAATGCATAATACTTCTCCACTTGTTTGGACAACCAAAAAGGTCAAACTTATATACATATATAAATATATAAAAAAATCATCATAAAATATATTCTATGAAAAGAATAAAGACATAGAAATTCCTATGGTGGCTAGGGATGAGGATAAGCATGGAAGGGTAGGTGAAAAGCATAAGAAAAAGTAATAGACCACATAGAGATAAGTAAAAAACACACCATCTATCTATAGCCATCTAAAAACTATTTTACATCAAACTGTCTAAAAGCATCTTGAAGTACAACTAATCACAGATCAATCACATATGTGCAAAGTCCCAAAATTACATATGTGAAGGCCAAAAAATGTCTCATCCTTTTTTATCACAAAAAGGAGAGAACAAACAACCTATTGAGGCCCTAATCACTCACCTTGATAGCATCCTTAGACTCAAAATCCATCATTGCTTGAGATGGAAAATAATTCTCCTCCTCCTCAACATTAATGTTGGTGCTTGGATGACTAGAGTTCTTAGTGTTCTCATCTAAGGACTCAACCTACTACACTAGAGCCCACCTAGGACAAAGCTTCACTCGAAATTGAAAGAAAGTTAGTGGAGCTAGCAGTTGCTAAACTGGAATCAATTGGGATGTGGTCCCAAAGATGCTTTTCATAGTTCATTGCTCAAAAGAGCTAGAGCATTAGCATGAGATGGAGTAGTGAAAGTAGAAAGGACTAGAACATGGTGCTCCAACGACTACATGGAAGCATGGTGCTCCCCCTAAACACTAGTTGGAGGTGCCTCTAGCTCAAAATTTGACTCCATCCCCAAATCATAAGTGCTTGAAGGACCTACTACTGAAGAATCGTGTGGAGGAACAAGAGCATCCTCTTCACTATCAGAGATAGGAGGAGTTGTGACCTCCTTAAATACCTACTCATTAGAGGAAGAAGGAATCCTAGCTTCAACCAAACTCTTATGCAAGTAAGAAAGGTTCCTCTCAAGCTTTCCAATGGCTTAGGCAAGAAGTTAAAATAGTTTCTTCAGAGAAAAAATGATCTAAGCTCTAGAGGATTTCAATCTTCTTAACTATGGAGAGTCTTCCTTCTTTTTCTTTGAACATCTAGTGCTGGGTCTTGCTTCTGCTATGTGAGAAGAACTCCTCTTCTTAGCATACTCACTTAGACTCTACTTGCCTTTAAGCAAAGGCAACCCTAGAATAGGTACATCCCTTTGGTGGATCAACAAGTTGATGCGGTAAGGATGCCTAAGGATTCTCTCCTTGGCATAGAGACTCAAAATATCTCAACAAAGTGTGTTTCCCAGATCCAATGGTAATCTTGTAAGCAAGCAATATAGTAAAAAATCTTGGGATGGTAGGAGATAACTGTAACTACCTCCCTTCACCATTATGTTATAAAAAATAATAAGTGACAAGATGAAAGCATCAAGAGTCATCTTGCTCTACTCAATATGATCCCTATCAAATGTCATATCTCTCCGAAGTAGAAGATCACAAAATTCATCATGAGCTATGAGCATTATACCATTAGTGTAAATGTCATGTATAAACTCTATGGTAACCCTGAAGACATCTGAACTAGAAATACTTAGGAGTGCAATTACAATATGAGAAGAGGCTTCAACAACAATCCCACCAATAGTGTATGTGAATGCTCCAACAATAGCATCAGAAATGACAATATTACAATAGAATTCACAAATTAACACTTTAGGGACAAGAAAATTCATAGAAATGAAAGATGTCCACTTCAAAAGCTTGAAATAATCTAACAGAGCTTGTTGTCTATGTAGCGGGAAATTAAGAGAATGCTCAGAAACAATGGTAGTGATTCTTGTAGATTCAAACTTGTGTTGAGTGTCTGTACTATGAAACTAAGGCATATTTCTTGGGTGGATTTCTGGACATACCAACCTTCTTGTAGTTCATTTTGCCAAAATTTCTATGAATGGTGGAGCCCTAATCATCTCTATGGGGTCTTTATAGAAGAATATGATGAAAATGGGGGTTTTGTATTTTATATCTATAGGAAAACAAGGGCTTTAAATAAAAAATAGACATCTTTTTCAATAGAAAGATGTGTCTTTCACATGTTAAAAACATAATAAATGTCTTTCATTTACAAAAGATGTATTCCCCACAATGATAGAAACATTAGACAGACGTCTTTGTTATTTCAAAGATGTCTTCGTAGAGATGTCTTTCACTTCTAAAAGATGTCTTTCATAAAAAATAAAGGTATGGTTTTGAAAGGCTGCCATTGGTCTACAATCTTTAAGAAACCTTGAAAAAATAAAAAAAATCTTAGCTTTAGTTACCTATCATGCTGTTGGAAGGTGATGGAGTTCAAAGCGCTAGTGAATGGATTTTTTCTTTTGAGGAATCTCCTTTGAGCCAAACTTCTCCAATGTCTAGGGCATGACTTCCTCTTACAAATTTATTGGTGAAAGTGTCCTAATGCTTTTGGTCTTGTCATTTAATTCTCCATTCCTTTTTGACAACCTTGGTTCTTTGAGTTGATTTTCAATCTTATTTGTGATCCTGCATAAAACCCTTTCTTGGTGCACTTTGATAAAACCAAGGAGTCTTGTCCATGTACTCATGCCATAAAATTTTAGACTGTACTTCCATTGTTTATGTCAAATATTATTGCAATAATAACATCTAATTTTCTTATTGGAAAAATGACTATAAGAACCAAACCTTTGAGGAGTTTTCTATGGATAGGAGCTTTCCTTGATATAGTGTTCTTATTTCTTGGAGGTTCCTTTAGGTGGGATGAAGGTTGTCCAAGTTCCTCTTCTTAGTGGCAGCATCCAAGTCCAGTTTTATTTTGTGGAATTCTTCCTTGTCCTAGTACCATTCAAAGAGACTCATTTTCCTTCATTACTTGCTCATTTCTTAGTTTAACATCCACAACTTCCATTTTGTCCTATTCTAAAGATGAGGTTAGCTTCTCATTCTCAACCCTTGGGTCTCAGAGGTCTTTATCAAGATCAAAAATAGTCAAATTTAACAAGGATATTTCATGTTCCTTAGAATTTATTGTTTATTTAACTTAGTACAAAGATTTTGAAAATTCAAAAGTTTGTTACACAATAAATCAAACCTCTCATCATCATTTAGTTCATCATTTGATGAATCACCATCAATGAGGGCCATGCAAATGAGCTAATAATTTTTTGCATCTTCATCTATTTCTTCTTCACTCTATTTCCCATCATCCCAACTTGTATAGAAGTTGGTCTTCTTTACTTCTTCTAGGAATTTATTCTTGTATTGCATCCTAAAGCTACTAGGAATTTGGAGGTCACATGGCCTCTACCTCCACACATCGAACATTCTATAGGAGAAAAATCTAAGAGTTTAAAACATTCTTACCTCTTTCTTTACCTTTAGGCTGATTGAATCTTTGGGGATATGCCCCTTTGTTCTTCCTTGCAATTATTCATTGTAGCTTCCCTATGAGAAAGGCAATCTCCTCTTCACTGCCCTCATTATGCTCATTGAGTTCCTTCTCTTTTGAAGTAGTCTTTAAGGTAATGGACCTTTCTTGAATAACTCCTTCACTTATGAGATTCATTTCATAAGCAATGAGAGCACTTTGAAACTCTTCAAATTTTAAAGTTGAGAAGTCTCTTATTTCTTCCATGGCCATGACCTTGGATCTAAACTCAAGTTGGAGAGTCCTGATGATCTTAATAATCACATTGCTTTTGGGTAGATCCTTTCCTATTCCTATGATTTCTACAACAAGATCATTAACTCTAGAAAAATAATCCTTAATTTTTTCACCTTCTCTCAACTTGAGTTTATCATATTCACTTTTTAAAACTATAAATTTTGATTTCTTAACAATAGATGTTCCTTCATAAGTGGATTCAAAAGTTTGCCAAATTTCTTTGGCCATTTTACATCATGCTACCCTATTGAATTTAGATTTATTCAATGCACAATATAAATAATTTTTTTCTTTTGAATCAAACATGAACCTATCCTTTTCCTCTTGAGACCATTTGTTGTAAGGCTTGATGATGTTGATGGTGCCATCAATGGGTGAAGCGTAGCCTTCCAGAATTGAATCCCATACTTCAAACTCCATGGATTTGAAGAACCCTTGCATTTTTTCTTTCTAATAGGCAAATTTGAATTCATCAAACATGGGTGGATTTATGTAAGATGTCCCCTCCATTATTCACTCTTGAAGTCGATGATAGAGAAGAGCACCAAGCTTCGATACCAGTTGTGGATCATTGAACTTAGAAAAAAGGGGATGAATAAGTTCCTCAAATTGAACCTTTATGAAACAAAGCACACACATGAATTTATGTGGTTTCCTAACTTGGATACTCCACACTCAGAGGGTAGATCATAAACATACCTCTAGACCTTTTTTGCTCTCAAAATGTGGTTGAAGGGTCCACATCCTATACAGTCTTGAAGCCCTGCTCTAAAGTGTTGTACTACAACACCAATCACTCAACCCCCCAAGGTCTCTTTAGGATTGGAAATGTGGTTTTAAGGCTTCCACAACCTTTACAATCTTGAGCTCTTCACCAGAGTGTTGTACCACAACACCAACAACTCAATCCTATAGGATCCTAACAAGCTTAAGCACATCAACCCTATAGGATAACAAGAGAACAATAATTACAAGGAATAATTGCAACTTAGTTTTTTGATCCTTGTACAATTAGGTACAACACACTTTACAAAGAAAAATTGATAATACAATGAGGAGCAATAGAGAATTCAATGATTATAAATGATTATACAATGAATAAAACAAGGCTTGCACATTTTCCAATGCACATCAAGTATTATTATAGTTTTCACGTTTCTAAGCCTTCTCAAAATGCATGCAATGACTAGGCAATAGTCATTAACGATCATGGGAGACATCTTTCTTGTTCCTGAGACATCTCTCTAAATTTTCCTTTGATTATGGGAAGACATTTTTATTTCTTAAAAGATGTCATTTTGAAGTCTTCATTTTGGAAGATGTATTTGTCTTGTGGAAGATGTCTTTCTAGTACTAAGCTTCATTATGTAAAGACCACTTTGCCTTGGGACAAACATCTTTGTTTGAGAAAGATGTCTTGCTGTTTCTAAAGATGTCTTTTTTTAAGTTCACTCCAATACTAACAATACATCTACTACTTCCAAGAGATTTCTTTCTTTACTTTCTTTGCATGATGAATCCTTTGTTCCTTGTCCATAACTTTACTCAATCCAAGTTCCTGTCCTGCAAGCATAACAACTACACACACATACAAACAAATCTATTTTCATTTTTCTTAATTTTTTGACATAACAAAACCAAAAGATCCACAGCCTCTATCACTATGACCTTTAGGTTTAGCCTTAACACCTCATCTTTCCTAGATTGGCTGGTTTCAACTTTGGGAATCAGTTGAACAAATTCTACTTCGAAATCCTCCTAGAGAGGTCCCATCAGGTGAGTTGCTTCAACCTCCGATTCTTGGGGATATTGTGATTACTATTGATCCCTTCCTTCTCATGGTCACTTCTTCCTTAGTTGTGATGGTCCTTTAGTGGGTGCTCCCCTCTTTGATGTCATTTGTGATCATAAACGTAATCAAGGATTAGCAATTAATGTGTAACCCTTAGTTCTTTTGATACTTCTCTCTCATTTGGTTAAGTTACACTTAGGTTTGTTTGTGATTATGGAAGATTGATTATTTTATTATTATTTTATTCATTAGCTACTAGAGTTTTTATATGAGGTTTAACTTGGTGTAGATAGGAATTTTAATAGTTTAACCTTAGGAAGTTAGAAAATTTTCTAAAAACTTTTACATCATATACTAAAGGTTTGTGGTCCCCATGATGTAAATATTACCTTTGGTAGTAATAGGATTGGAAAATGAGGTGAATCAGACAAGTGGTTTGGAAGTTATGTCATTTTGAAGGTCTTTGGGCTCTAAAAATTGCAAAAAATCCCCCATGCATTATGAAGCAAATGTGAAAAATCTGGCTAACTGTTAACACTATTTATTATTTTTTTACACTACATCAATGGGGATGCATTGATGCATTGAGCTACATTGATAGGGATGTATCGACATAGACATTTAAGATAGTTTTTCATGAATAAAAAGTAAGTGTTAGGAAAGAGTTTGATGCTGAAATTAAAGTCCAAAGAAAGTTGAAAAAGCCTAAAATGATAAAAAATCATGGAAGAGGGCTTGAAATTTATTTGAGAAAGGATATGTGGAGAAAATTATATTGCCAAGGAGTGTAAAACTGGATGTTTGTTACAAAGAATAATGGAATTCAATGCAAAATAACTAATGGATAGGAAGTTTAATAAAACCAAATTAAGGAGTATGGAAGTGGATCATTCCCATAGTAGGCTCATGCCCTTAATGCCCTTGCATGCCTTCATACGTACAAGTTCATAGGCCCCAAGGATGATTGATGATCATGGATCATTAAAACTCAAATCCACACAAGAAATCATTAAAGAATTAGGACATATCAAAATAGACACATTAATTAACCATGATAGGAGGTAATGAGGTGGTGGATGGCAAGACTATGAACAATGAGAGAAAGTGTGTGTATGGTAATGGAGTTTTGCATCATGGTCACATAAAGTCCTCATGGATCGTGTGGTCAACATGACCTAATATTGTCCCATCCTTAGTTAGAACCAAGTTCATCCACTTCTAGTGACTTCAGATTGGCACATTTAGACTATTTGATCCTAGGAATTCATGAACACTCCTAAAGATCATCCACCATTCCGAATAGAGAAGAAATGATAAGTAACAAGTTAGAAAGGGCCTTAATTAGAGGGGTGCTTTCAAGCATGGGTAACATGTCTTTCCAGCCCCATAACCAATGCTTGTGGCCGATTATTTTGTCTAAGGGATGTGCTTTGAATTTTCATGTTTTTTTTTCATGGGAACCATGCCATGCAAAGACATACTTCCTATTAATGGTTGACATTAGGAATGGTGAGGAATCAATTAGAATACCCATAAAACCTAACAAGTTAGGTAGGTACAAAAGGGTGGAAAGTCCCCTTGAAGCCACATGCTCATCAATTCCATTTGATTCATTACAAATTTGTTAAGTACCAAGATCATAGATTCTTTATAAGTTGTTATTAAGAAAGGAATTTAGGCTTTCAAGATGAATGAACACCATGAAGTTGAGTGGAATGGATGGATGATGTGAGCTCATTGCTTGATACTATAAGAAAATCAATGTTCCATTAATCGATGTCATAATTCAAAGATGAAATTTAGTCATTAAGCAATCAATTCAGTCAATATAGTTCAATTGAACTTCCAATAGGTAGTAGTTGTATCAAGCACCAAAGTCATGGTGGCAATAAAGAAGAAAAAACATGTAAGTAAATTTAAACAAAGAGAAAAATATATAAAACAAATTGTACAACATTCAAGAAAATGGAAAATGTATAAAGAAAGATGTAAAATAAAAAAGTTAAAAAATAGATGAGTCATTACAAGATTTTAGCATGGATGGCTAACTCCCCCATGTCTGAGTTGAAAGGAGGAGATCCAAAAAATAGAATGAGCTTAGTCATTAGATGAGGTGTTGTTGCCACTAATTATTATTTACTCTAGAAAATGTTTAACTTACTATGTGTTAACCAAAAATCATTTTTCTAGGATGGCAGGGTGGTGAATCAACATGGTCCCTAATGGAAAGGTTGCATGGATAATATAAGATCCTTTTCATAGTGTTTGGAATTTTGTAAATTAAGGTATGTGCATAGGGTTCCAATAGAGAACCTTATCTCCTAGTTGAAATTTAACTTTCCTTATTTTAAGGTCATGTCATTGTCTGTTGTGTGCCTTGTATGCTTCATTCAAGGACAAGGTCACTAATCAATTTTTGTCTAGCATGTTTAATGTTATTGATCTTTCTCCTTTGGCCAAACTTAAATCTAGATCAAGGTCACTACCTATTGGAAGTATACAGAGCTCTTCTTGGATATGAAGAGTTGGGAGTTTCCTATAAATTAACTTATAGGGGGAATAATTGATAGGAAGTTTCCATGTTGATCAGTAAGCCCAAAGAGAATTGTTGAGTTTGGTGCTCTAGTCCTTCCTATATTTACTATGTGTGCTAGTATCTTTGTTATTTTCTTATTAGTGACTTTAGCATAATTATTAGCTTAGGGGTGGTATGGAGTTGTGAGTTTATGTTCAACCCCAAAGCGTTGGATAAGTTTTCAAAAATTGACACATGTAAAGTGTGTTCCATTATAAAAAATTAGTGTTGTTGGCACACCAAACCTATTTACCATATTTTGTTGTACAAACTATCATCATAGAGGATGAATAGTTGGTGATGGAAACAACTTCATCTCACTTCATACAATAGTTAACAATAATGATTATATACATATTTTCATTAAACATAGGGTTGATGGACCCCATAAAGTCAATATGCTAAAGATCGAAAGGCTCCAGTGATTGAATCCACTATTGGGACCCTTCCATTTGTGTAGTCATCCCTCCATATCTTTAGCATCTATCACATGAACAAAAGAAGTGATGGACATTCTTGAAGATCATCAACCAGTAATATCTTGCTATGAGGATCTTAATGGGTATCCTCCTTCTAGCATAGTGTCCCTTACAAGGATCTTCATAAGCATCTTGAGGACTTGAAGTTGATCTGCATTAGGTAGGTATCATTATACTAGGCCATCAGTACAACTCTTGTAGAGGTTACCTTTGATTTCCTTGTAATTTTTGGCTTAGTGAAGAAATTGTTGTCTCTTCATACTTTTTCCATTCATGTGGCATCTCCTAAGTGATTAGGTAGGAGAGGGTGTGATCATACTAGTTGGAAACTTTGGGATTATCAACTTTAACAACATTAGCAAAGAAAAGTTCATTTAGAAACTAATTAGATAGTGGTTCTTCTTCCTCTTTATTATCCCATTGTAACTGAGACAAGTGGTCAACAACCATATTATTGGTCTCCTTTCTATCTATCATCATAAGATCAAACATCTAAAGAATCACCAATCATTGTATACCATGAGGGCTAATTGTTGGTTTATTCATAAGGAACTGTATAGCACTATGGTCAATGTGCACAAAAACTTGGTATCTAAGCACATAGTACCTAAATTTTTATAAGGCATACACATTGCCATGAGCTCCTTTTCAATGATGGTGTAGTTTAATTGTGTACCCACAATGCTTCTTCTTGTACAATGAATGTAATAGAGATGTTTCTGATCATCCAATTGTATAAACATTATCCCCAAAGCATAATTAGATGCATCAATTATGATGTGGAATGGCCTGGACCAATCAAGTGCTTATAGAATTGGAGCTTGCACGATTTTTTATTTTAATTTTTGAAATACACTTTTGCATTACTTGACCCAGGTTATTGGTGCATCCTTCTTTGTGAGCTCTACCAATGATTTGGTGATTCTCAAGTTCTTGATGAAGCACTTGTAATAACCTGTGTAAGCAAGGAATGAACTTATGTCTTTCATCATTTTTGGTTACCTCATTATTCCTTAGATGACCCATACTTTTTTGGGGTTCATCTTAATCCATTCATTCAAAATTATATGTCCTAAGACAATTCCCTCTTGGATCATCATGTGGCTCTTTTCCTAGTTGAGCCTTAGGTTGTTCTCCATGCATCTCTAAAGAACTTGCTCAAGGCAGTCCAAGGCTTGCTCAAAGGTAGCCTATTAGGTAGAGAAGTCATCCATGAAGAATTATATCCTACTACCAATTTATTATTGAAAGATGCTAAGGAATAATCATTGGAATGTAGTAGGGGAATTGCATAGGCCAAAGGACATCTTTCTATATGCAAAAGTCCCCCAAGGACTTGTGAATGTAGTCTTTGTCTAGTCCTCTCATGCTATCTAGATTTGGTTATAGCCACCATAACCATCTAGAACACTATAGTAGCAATGCCTTGCAATAGTGTCCAACACTTAGTCCACAAATGATAATGAAAAATGGTCCTTATATGTCACCATGTTCAATAGCTAAAGTTTATACAAACTCTCCATTTTTCTTCTTTCTTTAGAATGATAATTAGTGGTCTAACCCATTTGCTATTTGCAATCAAGTAGATGAACCTTTCTTTGAGGTGTTGCTCAATATTCTCCTTGATAATCTATTTGAGCTTGGGGTTTAATCAGTGTTGTGGTTGCCTCTTTTGTTTTATGGAGGAGTCTATGTGTTGGCGACCGTTTGGGACACGACCGCCAACGAGTCTCCTCGAATAGGATTTAGGTGCCTGCTGGTCTCTAGCAACACCAAGGCCCAGATACCTCCAAATAAACTCAGTAGTTAATGTGAGTATGTGTATGTGCTGTTGTGGCATGTGGTTGTGTAAAATGTAATAATTGCGTTGTGTGTGAACTACAAATGACTTACTTTAAAGAGATTCAGTCAACTTTGCCAAGTACTGTGAGTTCTTGAAAATTTTCTATTTTGTTCAACTACGTAGTCTACGCGGTCCTTATAATATCTACTTGTAACAAATAAAATTTTGCAAAAACATTTGAGCACAACTCCGCAATCTACTCCTAATTTTCCCCAGAGAAAGAGATAGTTCCACAAGAAAACTAGAAATAGAGCAAGATTCGATGGAAATAAGCAGAAAAGAAAAGAAACAAGATTTGTGTAGACCTCAAATATTTAAACAAGGCAAAATGACATGAGTAAAAAATTCGCAATAAAGCTATCCAAAATTCAATATCTATGAATTTTTCAAACTCCCAAGGCCCAAACAAGCAATATCTTCAAGACAATCCTATTATGCTACCAAAAATTGCTGCGTAGACTACCACGTACGAGACTCCATTTTGACTAGATAATAGATGTCAACGATTGCATTCAAACAGAACCTTTAAAATACTTGACAATTTCTGATTGAAATACCACGAGAATTCACTTTAAAGATAAAAAGAAGCTATTCTGGTCCCATCAAAATACCAAGGATTTTCTGAACCCTCTCGACTACTGAATTGTTCAACGGCGTGACTACAAACAGAGGCTCTCTTACAAAAATCAAAATAGCAGTTCTCACACGTTGCACAATAATGAAATTTACTACTAAAATGCTCTTAAGGCTTTTAAACA